>VZQC01014753.1:541389-612939 GCA_009823505.1 Rhizomys pruinosus | reverse complement strand
GACCCAGCCATACCACTCCTAGGCATGTACCCTCAAGACTCACCCCACCACAGAGATACATGCACAGCCATGTTTATTTCAGCTCTCTTCACAATAGCAAGGAGCTGGAACCAACCCAAATGCCCCTCAACTGATGAGTGGATAGAGAAAATGTGATACATCTACACAATGGAGTTCTATGCAGCAGTAAAGAAGATGACATCATGAGCTTTGCAGGAAAATGGCTGGAGCTAGAGGACATCATGCTGAGTGAAGTAAAACAGTCCCAGAAAAACAAACTTCGAATGGTATCCCTCATCTGTGGATACTAGTGCCAATTACCTAGTTGTAAGTATTTCTTGTGCAGGGCCCCTTAGCTTTTGTCCAAGCAGTTGGGAGTGATGCATATTGGAAACAACAACAACAACAACAACAACAACAACAACAGAAAGGACTGCATCAAAGAACTGACTGAAACGGTGAACTTCTGCTCAAAACAGTCAACTTCCACATGGAGACTATTGAGAAAGACTGAGAAAGAGATGAAAAGCATGTTTGGCAGAATACATGAGCTCTGGTTGGGTAGGGGGATAGGTTGGGGGACATAGGTCTAGATTTGATTAAAAATATTAAAAAATGGTGACTATTAAAATAAGTAAATAAAAGTGTTTGGACAAATGGAGGGGAGAACAGAAGGACACAGCCTGGGAAGAACCATTGAAATACAGTGGTGCAGATAGACTCAGAATGAAGACTACATTCATTTGTTACGGCTGCGTAGCAAATCATCTCTCAACCCACTGAGTAAAAACAAAGCCCTTTGCTATGTCCATTATTCTAAGGTTGGCTAATTGGTTCTGCAGATCTGAACCAGGCTTGCTGGATCTTACTTGGGCCTCATGCCAGTCAAGCTACAGTCAGCCACTGGGCTAGACTGGAATAATTCATTCATTGGGCTTATTGGCTGGTTGGTGGTTGGCTGGCTTGAAGTGCCCCCAGTTTACCTTCACAGAATCTCATTTTCCAAGTGGCTAGTCTGTGATTTTTCTCAAACATGGCAGAGACACAAGAGAGCAAGAATGTAAGCCTGCCAAACTCTGAAGACTGGATTTGAATCTGGCACATTATCATTTGTTACCATACTCTGTTGGTTAAAGTACAGCCCAAAGGACAGCCCAGATTGAAGTAGGTAGTGTAGAATTCAAGTCTACCTCTTAATGAAGAGCAGATCCAGAGTCACACTGTAAGAGCTATGGGTAGAGGGAGAGGCTGTTGCAGTTTATCTTATGTGATCACTGAAGTGCAGAGGATGTGAAGAGAAAACAGAAGATTCTTGGTCAGTTTGCCAACTGCGAGTGCTCATATTTGAGAAGTTCTAGAAAAGACTGAAATTAAGAAGATAGAGGGCCCCATCTGTTAACCTCATGAGCTGTATTAGGGCCATGACAAGGATGTAAAGATTTTTGTTTGTTTTTCATGAAAGTAATGACCAAATACATAGTTCCAGTCCCCTGGGATCATTTGCATTGTTATTTCCCAGTTCTATCCTTTGAGGCTGTCTTCGGCTCTCCACGTCTTTGGGCCAGCCTGTCCTTGGTCTTTGGGAGATCATGAGTTCACATTGTGCTGACTCCTGAACAGTACCATATCCAGCAAATCACTGGTGTGAGCACTGTGAGAGCATTTCATCAGCATTCAGCTGTTTGACAACTGAAAGATTTTTTGAAATAGTGTACTCTCCTGAGCTGAACTAGTTTCCCAGAAGATTTGAAAGAAATTCTAATCTTGCTTTTTTAGATTCTACTTGCAATTTAAAAACCTGAACCTGTTAAGCACTTTGCTTCGGAACCTCCCTGATGGGAAGCATCCTAACATGATGTCACCAAGTAGGTACAACCTGCCAAGCACCTTCATGCATGAACCTCAACTCATGAGCAATAAACGATGATGTTATTATGTCTCCTGGAAACTGCAGCGATCATGTTAGATTAAAGAGATGAGTGTTTATCAAATCCTAAAATTTACATGATAACTAGCTTTGGCAAGAATTCTACAAAATAAAATAAATACCATAACAATTTAAAATATTTTATAATTGAGTGAATTGAGTTTGGTTTTGATGAAATATCAAGAGGTGGCCCAGAGAATGCTTGTCTTAGAAGAGAAAAATCATTTAAAACCAAGTAAAGATTTCAGATACTCATCAGACTTCCCCAATTGATTAAAAAATTTATTGCTTTAATAACCCAAAGTTCAATTGTTATTACCTACCTTCGTGTTCTTTTCAAATAACCACATTGTTTTGTTCTAATGATTCTGCTTTTCCAAAGACTTATAAATCTTCTATGCAAAAATTTAATTGGTTGCCATGAAGGAAGGAAGAGATGGAAATGCCTGGTGTGGGGCTTCAGAAAAGCAAAGCATTTATCTCTATTTCTGTCTGTTGAGATGTTTTAAGGTTAATAATCAGGAACGGCTCATATTAAAGCCACATTGCATTAAAAAAGACACATGCTTCCCACTGATAGGATTTTCAGATTGCGTAGGATTTATTATAGTTTTATGAGAGAAAAATCTTAATAGCTCAGCTATCAATACATTATAAAATAATTTTAGAAAACCCAAGTATTTATAATTTTTCTAATTGTTCCTTGTAAATTTCACTTTCCCCTCTTGTACAGTTATGCTATCAGGATTTGGAATTTTAAATTGCAGCTTTCATTCATTTTACAGCAGCGTGATGAGCGTTTTATCTTCCCAGGGAATTATTATTTCCGGAGGTAATAAGAACAATCCTCTGTTAATGGTCTGTGTTTCTTGAGTTGTTTTCTGTGGTTTTGTTGTCAGCTTAGCAAAATTAATTAGATTAATTCCCTACATTCCAGAGAATATTATTAGATATCAATTAAGCAGTCAGAAATTGTTGTTTTTGCTAGTAGTTTATAGAGTAATTTTAAAAGAAAGCGAACCCATCTAGATTGATTTCCTTTAATGCTTAGTCTTTGTCATACAAACCAATATCTATTAATGTTTCATTATTTTTATAAGAATCTAGTAAAAAGTTGTTTTTGCATATTCTCGGTCAAATGTTCCCTGGTTTGGAGAATTATTTTCCCATTTTTTTCCTCATCTATCTTTTAAATAGGCCTGGGTACTGGTATATTTATGTCCCCTCCTCAAAAAATAGAAAAATAGCTTAAAAATCATATACCCACCAGGCGTGGTGGCACACAGCTTTAATCCCAGCACTCAGGAGGCAGATGCAGGCGGATCTCTGTGAGTTCAAGGCCAGCCTTGCCTACATAGTGAGTTCCAGGCCAGCTGGGACTAAAGGGAGACCCTGTCTAAAAAAGACCCCCCCAAATTATATTACCCACTTTGATCACCAGTTCTAAATGTAATCCTAAATACTTGTTTGTGCTTTTATTAATTTCAAAATTTATTTTTCAAAATAATTTAAAACATCAACATGCACACAGTGTAACCATTAGTATACTAATTCAAAACAACATGCATGCAGTGTAACCATTAGTATACTAAGTCAAAACAACATGCAGGCAGTGTAACCATTAGTATACTAATTCAAAACAACATGTATGCAGTGTGACCATTAGTATACTAATTTAAAACAACATGCAGGCAGTGTAACCATTAGTATACTAATTCAAAACAACATGCATCCAGTGAAACCATTAGTATGCTAATTCAAAACAACATGCATGCAGTGTAACCATTAGTATACTAATTCAAAACAACATGCATCCAGTATAACCATTAGTATGCTAATTCAAAACAACATGCATGCAGTGTAACCATTAGTATACTAATTCAAAACATGCATCCAGTGTAACTATTAGTATACTAATTCAAAACAACATGCAGGCAGTGTAACCATTAGTATACTAATTCAAAACAACATGTATGCAGTGTAACCATTAGTATACTAATTCGAAACAACATGCAGGCAGTGTAACCATTAGTATGCTAATTCAAAACAATTTCTTGCCCCAACTCTCATCATTTTTTTAGTAAGAGTATATACATGCATCTATATGTTGTATGTATGTATGTATGTTCTCTGTGATTTGTGGTAAAATGTATGTGTTGGTCAGAGATTGATAATGGGTGTCTTCTTCAATTGTTTCTCATCTTATTTTGAATGTTATACTTTTTACTTTTTTTTTTTTTTTTGGTCTTTTCGAGACAGGGTCTCCCTGTAGCCCCAGCTGTCCTGGAACTCACCTTGTAGACCAGGCTGGCCTTGAACTCACAAAGATCCACCTGTCTCTGCCTCCTAAGTGCTAGGATTAAAGGCATGCACCACCACGCCCGGCGTACTTTTTACTTTTTGAGACTATCACACATGTATGCAATGCAGTGTATTTGGATTATATTCGCCCCACACTATTCCCCTCCAACTCCTCTTGGATCTCTCCCCTCTTCCCCCCCCTTTTTCAATAACCCACCAATTGGTGCTGCTTGGCTGTGGGGCCCATCAACCGGGGCATGGTCAACCTACCAGGGATTGCACCCGAAAGAAAACTGACCTCCCTCTCCTAGCACCTCAACTGTCAATAAGTCCTCATGTAGGGGGGTAGAATTTGTGAGCCTCTCTCAGGTCCGTGCTAGAATGTTGACTGTCTTGATCTTATCCAGGTCTTGTGTCAGCAACTGCAGCTGCTCTGAATTGTGCATTAACCAGTGCAACACTCCTTTCATGTCCAGAAGACACTGTTTCATCCTAGTCTTCCCTGACCTCTGGCTCTTACAATCTTTCTGCCTCATCTTCTTTGATGTTCTCTGAGTTTTGTGGGGAGGGAGTATAATATAGATGATTCATTTTGGCTGAGCACTCTGTAGATACTTGTTCTCTACACTTTGACCAGGTGTATATCTCTGTAGTAACCACTGTCCACTGCACAAAGACACTCACTCTTAAGGACTAAGAGCTGCACTAATCTATCAGTATAGATATGTGTTTAGAATTCAGATTGGTACTATGTCCATTTAGTAATATAATAGTAGTAGATTAATCCCAAGGCCCTATGAGCTCCTCAGCCATGAATTCTTGGCCAGATTTACAGTACCAGGATCATGGGCCTATGCTTTAGAATCTATTATGCAGACTGTGGGGGACAGGGGAAGTCATCACCAGTCTTATTTGGCTGTGAATCCTGAGAGCTACAGTAACCACCAGCCTGGCAAGATATGTAGGTGGATACAATGGTGAAAACTAATCTTACTGGGGTAAGCCACCTTATTTCTAAGTCAAAGTTTACTAGACTCACTAGCCAGTGAACCTCAGGCATCCTCATGTCTCCAGTTCCTCAATGCTGAGATTATAGGTGTGTACCACTGGACCTGGATTTTTATGTGGGTTCTGGGATCTGAACTCAGGTCCTCAGCCTTGTGTTGCAAGCACTTTACCAACTGAATCATCTGTACGGCCTCAACATCTTTTACTCAACAGATATAGAGCCTTTGAACTCACCTTTTTAAATAAGTTTTGGTAAATATTTCTACTACTTGCCTTTTGTTTTATTTTAGTTTAGGAAGAACACTTAATATGAAATCAGCCTCATTAACAATTTTTTTTTTTAATTTTTGAAATAGGGTCTCCCTTTAGTCCCAGCTGGCCTGGAGCCCATCGTGTAGACCAGGCTGGCCTTGAACTCACAGAGATCTTCCTGCCTCTGCCTCCTGAATGTTGGGATTAAAGGTGCATTCCACCACGCCCTGCCATTAACAAATCTGTTTAAGTGTGCAATATGATGTTGATTTTAGGTTCACTGTTGTAAACAGATCTCTAGAACTTACTCATATTGCTTAAATGAAGCGTTGTGTCTGTTTATTAGTGACTCCATATTTCCATCTCCCTTCTTAGCCCTGGGCAACCATCAACTGTTGACAAACTACATATTGGATAAGGGATTTAGCTTGTATATAAGGAATTCCTATAACTCAACAGAAGAAAATGAATTACTTGATTTAAAAATGAGCTAACAAGGAAAAGAAAAAGAAAAAAAAATGAGCTAAGGATTTGAAAAGATTTTTTTTCTCTGAAGAGGACAAATGTCTCAAACATGTTCAGCATAACCAATCATGAGGTAAACTCTGATTAGAATCACGGTGGCACTGCCCACTTTCTATATGCTTCAATGATAATATGCTGATATGATGGTCTCTGGTGGTTTTAGTTCATTCATTTGGGAGGAAAGTGGGATAGTTTATTTAACATAAATTTGAAGTTATCTTTGGCATTTGGAGACTAAAGAACGCTTTAATGAGTAAAATTGCCTGTTTTTCCTCTACTCTTGGTGTTCGGCTCATACCCACATCCACATAAAAGCAGATCTGTCACTTCTGGGCTCCACTTATCCTTGCATAGTCTCAAGTATCAAAATTGGTTTTAAAAAATGTTAATTTGAAAAACAGCAGAGATAAGATTCAAGGATACTTGCTCAGAGAAGGATTATTTATTAAGGGAAAGACTTATCCTTTGAACATTATTATCATAATTATCAGTAAGAACCCAATTCTATGTTTCTTATTAAGGCAAAGTCCCTATTAGACTAAGACAAGATGGATGTTGATTGCAGTGGGATATCTGTCTGAACAGGCTAAGTAATCAGCTTCAAAATGTCACTCAGGGAGTCAGTGGGGCAGAGGCTATTCTGTGGCAAATTTTAGTACTTTTTTTTTTTGAATTGTGAAAGATTTCTTCTTGACATCTTCCATCTTCCTTGGACAGGTAATTGTTCTGGACAACTTCTGAAGCCATATTTACTGCTTAAGGGTCAATTATGTTGGAACAGTGAAAACGGCCTAGATGTCCAAGGAGCCACATCAACTCAATGAATATGTTGAGAGTCATTGAATCACGTAGTCTCTGAGCTAAAGTTGTTTGGTCTTAATCTACACTGATGAGTAATTCTATCCCACAGTCACCTTGCCATAATGTTTTCCTGTCTCACGCAAGGAAAATTGGAGACCTGCAATGACAGCCCACTTCAACCTCTGTCTGGAGACGTCCCTGTCTTCATTTGTAGGGCTTGAGTCTGCACCTTGGGGTCACATAAGAGCCTTGTGAGTAAATAATGAGAACACTATTTCATTTAAATCACTTACAAACATTAAAAATTTCAATAGACACTTGACATTTTAAAAGCTTTATTCCCAAGTGTTTAATATTCTCAAGGCATCAAAATATTGCTATAGAACATAATTTCTTCCCTAAAGTGTATTAAGTTTTCAAGTAGCAAATTATAGCCACCTACCACTGAGTTTCCATGTTTTTAGCCATTAAGTAGTCTCACATACTTTACTAAAGAAAAGCATTCATCTGTTTTTCTTTATGAATTTTGACTATCCCTGAATTCTCTGGATATTTTCCACAATTCTATTTTGCAATCATATATAGAATCTAAAGATCTTCAAAAGCCTCCATTTTCAAATACAAAAGTATTTCAGATGCAGTTTATTATCTTTTGAAAATTATCCATGCTCATTTAAAAACATATTAGCTCTTCACCTTCAATGTATTTGAATTGCTGTATTGTAGGAGCCTTGGAATATTAAGCTTATCAGAAAGTTAGGATAAGTTTTCCCTAGAGGGTAGAGAGTAGTTTTAAATTCAAAGTGGAAAAAAAAAAGTTCTACATCTTAAAATAGAAGCAAATTTTTTCTCTGTTTCACATTCTTTCAAGATATCCACAATTCTTTTTAAACTCTCTATTTATTATTAAATACAAGCAATTTAGCTCCTTTGTAAGGTTATGCAAATAACTCATCCAGAATTAGCATTTAACATGCGGTTCTTATATCCACACGAATGTTTTGTATAAAGTTGTTTTAAAAAGATTCAAATCTTTATAATTAGGAAGGGAAAATATATTAATAGGAATAAAGGGATACTCTGCTAATCTTCCATATGTAAATTAGCTTATAATTTTCATCATTTGCTTTAGAAGTGGCAGAACAATGGAACTTTTATTATTCAATATTGTTGTTTCTCTCCTCCTGCTAGAAGGTCTGTGCTTATACATTATATAAAGAAAAATAGGAAGCAATGGTAGGTATTTTAGTTTTGTAGGAGATGGTTGGGAGACTCACTAGAGGGACTGTAGGATGTGCTGGTCTTTGGTAATCTCAGCCATAGACAGAAAAGCTGCCCCTCTTGCATTCCCATTTCCGTCTTTGATTTGCTGGTAGACTAGATCTACTCATGCCATCATGGATCCTCCCACCTCCCCACTGTTGCCTCAATCTTTACATACAGGAGCTTTTATTCATTAGCTTTCTTGCCCCTTTGATCAAGTTATCAGACAGAAGCTTCTTCCAAGAGGTGATATTTATCTGGGCTCAATGTCTGGAAGTTTAGTCAACCATGGCAGAGAAAGATAGAGCAGCTGACATTATGGTGGATGGGAAGCAGAGAGAAGCAGGAGGGGGTTGGGACAAGAGGCAGCTTCCACAGACATGCCTCCAATAGCCTTCATCCTTCAAGTTAGGCCCTTCCTCCTACTTTCCACCACCTTGAAATAAAGTCATCACGTTATGAATTCATCTAGAGATTCATTAGTCTGTGGTCTCATCTAATCACAGAATAGCATCAGAAACACATGCAAGTGTGTTTTACTAATGTCCAAGGTAGTCACTAATCCAATTAAGTGGACAACTTAAAAATGAATATCATAATATCATTAGAAAATTTAGGGGGAAACTGCTCATTTCTTTGATGGACTTTTTCTTTAGTCTCTAGCTTAGATTTTAGAAAAGGATACTAAAAAAAAAAAAAAAAAAAGAAAAAAAAAAAGAAAAAAGAAAAGAATCCTGCAGGCTGCAGGTGAGTACTGGCCAACATCATAGTTAATACTGGCTACATTCTTCAGTCCCATGGATCTTCCATCTTCCAGAGCATATTTCTCATTCAAGGTCCTGAGAATTCACTACGATAACAATGAATTCAAAAGCAAGCCAGACTGAGAACTGTTAAAAGCATTTATTTGTTAAGCCTAAAAGTGAAGAAAGGACCTTTAAAGAGATCTTTAGTAGAAAATGGGTTTAAATATGTTCCTTACAATTGCCAAGAGTAGAACTAGGAAAGTGTATGAAGCATATGTTTCTCCTTCAACAAACATCCAGAAAGCTACCAGTCACCAGGGAGAATGCTGGCATGCTAGATACAAGATGAAAATAACATTTACTCATTTCAAGGATGTTACTTTCCCATGGTGAAATAGACACATAATCAGACAGTTGTCTAGGTCATGATAAATGCAGCAAGAGGATGGACAGTATTCAAAAAGAAATGGAGGAAGGCATCCCCACAACTGCATGAGGACCCAAGGAGAGCCTGAATGACAGCCACTTTCCTCTGTCCTCACTGCAATAACCTCATCTGAAAAATCAGGTATCTTTCATGGGAATTCTCCAACTCCTCAGGCTGGGTGTTCCTGCCCCGGTTTTTCTGGTACTGCTCTTTCACCTACACTGTAGCCAAAGCCATAGTTCTCAAAAGGTATTTCCTCACTAAAAAGCCTTCTATAGCTTTCCATTACAACCTAGAATCTACACTCTTAATCGAGCCCTTGCTTTAATCTCTAATGTTACCTGCCATTTCCCTAAGTCATCATTTCTTTTTAGCTTCTGGGTTGCTGTACATGTCATACTCTCTGCCTGATAGTCCTGACCTGTCCTCTAAACCCATGTAGATAGAGGTATAAAAAGAGGTCTGCCTTGAGCTTTTGTCCAAGCAGTTGGGAATGATGCATATTGGAAACAACAACAACAACAACAATAACAACAGAAAGGACTGCATCAAAGAACTGACTGAAACAGTGAACTTCTGCTCACAACAGTCAACTTCCACATGGAGAATCTTGAGAAAGACTGAGAAAGAGATGAAAAGCATGTTTGGCAGAATACATGAGCTCTGGTGGGGTGGGGGGATAGAGTGGGGGACACAGGTCTAGATTTGATAATCTTGTACAAAATATATATAATAAAAAAAGAGGCCTGTTCATATGCTTGTGAACACACACACACACACACACATACACACACACACTTCCATCTTCACACAGTTCCTATTTCTTCCCTGAGCTTCAGTAACTAATTCTTCCTTCTGCTTTACAACATCCTGTGTCTCAATACAGTCCTTCCTGTGGGTTCCTTGGCAACATGCTCTGTGTGCACCTGGATAATGAGCTAATCACACTCTGTTGAATTTAGCTGTTTATTACATCTTTTTCACTCCCTGAGTATAGGCACCATGTATAAGTCATTGACTATACCACAGTCCAAAGCCCACTGTAGAGGCTGACTATATATCTGTTTAACAGATGAGAAACGAATAAACTATTGAAAAATGCTACCTAAAATGGGAAGAGATAGTACCTCTCCATATTACTATACAAATGCATGTCACACATTTTAGTGAAGTGACTATTCTAAAAACTTTGAACTTGAATGTTCACATTTCTTTGACTTGGACATAGTTCTAACTTTAGGACACAACACTGAGGAAGCAATCATCTTGCAAAGTATTTGTCCATGGCAAGAATAGCTGAATCTAGCAAGTTTCAGTGAGGTGGCTGGACAGACTGCTAGAATACAGTTACTTAGCCAAGTTTAAGGTGAATTGGGCTTTTGTTCAGCCCTTTCGAATCTTGTAAAAGTGTAAAATTGCAACAGCTTATGAAAAGATCCTATCTTTTCCCAATCCTTCCTCCTTGTTCCTACCGTGTCAGTGATTTCCCACTCGTAGCATGTATATTTCTTTGAGCTTTCTCCAGCAGCTAGAGCCTGTTTTGTACGATGTGGCTTCCTCGAACTGCCAAGGAATTGACTTCCTCACAAAGACAGATCAGAGTGGGTGTTTGACTGTCTGTCCGTCAGGGGGATGGCACTAAGATGCATGCCATTCTCTGCCTCCCAGAATTTCCCTGGTGGGCGGTAGCTTGATAGCACACATTTCTTTTTTTTTTTTTTTTTTCTTTTCGAGACAGGGTCTCCCTGCAGTCCCAGCTGTCCTGGAACTCACTCTGTAGACCAGCACACATTTCTTGTCTCTCCTCTCTTTCCTGTCTCCTACTACGTTCGTTCTTCTTCATAGCTTGTAGTATCTCACCCAAATAACTCAGATAGTTGCTCAAGGCTTGATTCTAATTGAGGCCTCAACTAAGACAATATCGGTTCATTTCAGTGTGTAAACCTGCCAACGAAGACTCTAACAGATGGGAATTATTGAGAGGGGCTTTCTTCTGCAGGGCAGTTAGGGTTGACAGGCAGGAGACTATAATGACTGAATGCTGGGCCAGAAGACCAGCTTTGTGGGAGAGTTCCCCAGACTACTATCTGTATTGCTTATGAAGATGCATCCTACTTGTTCTCGATCTCGGTGAGGAATCTCATCACTGGATTAAAGTCAAAATATGACTGAGGCTGAGCAGACTGGGGCTTAATACAGTCATTCTTCCACAGCCTTAGAGATGTTCCTGTGGAACTGGAAATCTCTTACCCAAAAAGTGCTCTTTTCCATCCCTGCTCCAAGCTATGGAAGTGTCAGAGTCAGATCAGAGACCCTCCAATCCCACCACTAAACTTGGCTCACAGAAAGCCTGAGGCCCAGGGACGACAGTGAGATGTGCTCAGACCCAAGTACAAGTCCAGACTTGCTCCACAGGCCCTTCCACCAGATCCCACCCCCTTACAAACAAGGTTTGTGTGGTAACAATTGGAACTGTCTTATTTCTAATTATTTTGGGCCAGCTTTCCCCTAAGAGCACACTTTCCTAATAGGAGACCAACACTGGTCCTCTCAAATCAGCTATGCCAAGGCTTCCAGGAGACTGATTTAGTCTAGAGATATCTTTCATTCTCAGATAACCAAGAGCAAGACCTCAAGATGTATTTTGTCTTAAAAACAGAGCTTTCAATCAGGGGAAATTATTAATAGTTTGTTTGGGCTCAGTGTTTCTCCTTAGGCCCCTCACAGTACAATATGCCTCTGAATCCATTTGGGTTTCTTTTATTGCAACTTTTTGCAAGACATATCCAAACCAACCTCCCACCAAGAAGAGTGCAATGATTATTGTTGAATCTAGAATCCAATTTTTTTATTGAAGCTCTGTGCATTTTATATAAGATTACAAATGAAATCTAGACCCATTATTCCCTCCTTATCTCCCCCACCCCACCAGAGAGAGTCCAAATTTGTATCAGTCTCATGATCCTAGAAGCTCACCATCAGAAAGAAGGTGAGAGTTCATTAGTTTAACTCTTTACTTGGAAGTTTCATATGCTCTACCCATACCGTCATTTTTTTATGATAAAATACCAAGAACTTAGGTTATGTCAACTAATATGAAATGTATTGTGAAACATAAAAACTAGAATCGGTATACCCAGTATTTCAAGAACTTAGAAGAAGATTTATATGCAAGCCTCATGGAGAAGGTCAGTGTTCTGAGCTTTTGTTTTTGCTGCTGCAGTGCTGGGTATGAAATCTAGGGTGCACACATGCTAATCAAGCATTCTATCTATGAACTACATCCTGGCCCTTGCTATTTTGTGATTAAATCCATTTAACTTCTCTCTCCTGTTGTTTCAGAGGAATTTCTCTCTATGTGACCATTTCCCCCTTTATGACTTTGGCTTTAATAGGAATGCCTGCTTATTCATAACCTTGTGGCCTCTGCAGATGGCCTTCTTGGTTTCTCCTTTCACCTTCCACTAATTGTTCAACTCTTGAGTTTTTATTTCACTTTCAAACTCCCAAGAGGAAAAAAAAAATCTCATTGCCCTACCTAATTAACATCATCCATTTAAGGACAAAGCTGTGGGTGTCAAAACACCAAAATAAACCTCTGAATAGCCTCTTGCTTAGGCTGGACTTTCAAGTGCTTGGTCTAGGTGATTATGTGTCATACAATATGTCATAGAAAATGCTTAAAAAATAATACAGACCTGCATTTCTTGACATGTCTAGAGATAGAGGCCTGTCAGGAGAGAACAAACTCCAGTAGATGGCATTTATGTCTCTCAAGAAGTTTGAATATGTGATGATGTTCATCCTCCTCCCACCTCTGTGACATTGCTCATAGTACCTCAGCCCAATGTGTGGGATGATGTGATCTATCTCACAGCTCCCAGTAAGTAGTAGACTGTGCTGCTCCTGTTGATTCCAGGTCCTTGTTGAGAGAAGCTTTGGTAGCCTGAAAAAAAACAAAACAAAACAAAGCAAAAAAAACAGGGAGACTGTATCAGTTACTTTTCTCATTTCTGTGACCAAATATATGACAATAGATAGCATAAGGAAAGGTTTGTTTTGGCTTAACAGTGTGAGAGAATAGAGTCCATCTGGTGGGGGAGGCATGGCAGGAAGACTGTGAGGCAGCTGTTACATTGTGTCCTCAGGAACCAGAGAGAGGACGTTGGCACTCAGCTCACTTTCTCCTGTGTATTCAGTCCAGGACCCCAACACATAGCATGATGGTTCTCACAAGTTAGGTTGGGTCTTCCTCAGTGAACCCAATTAGAAACTCCCTCACAGATAGGCCCAGAGGATCTGCTCCTTGATGTTTCTAGATCTGTCAAGTTACCAATTGATAATAGCTACCACAAAACATTTTTAGATTCCCATGTGTTCACATTTAATTCCATGTTGTCATTTAGGCAATATGGAAAATGACCCAAAGCTTCTTTGAACCAAAATTTAAATATATTTTGGGATCTGATTTCATTTCTGGAAAAGCAATTATTGGTTCGAAACCTTCTTCATGATAATTTGGATATCAAAAATGATACACGCATATGCTGTCTATCTCTGTGGATAGAGGTCCTCCTGAGTTACGGTGGTTCACTTTTCACTATATAAAACACTCAGCATTACTAAATGAAGTTTAAATTGGAGAGACACTATACATTACACATGGAGAAAATTTGCATTTTAACATCTCCAGAATGCTATTAAATATCTCAGAAAGACCCATAAAGGAAAGTGTGTCCTAGAGCTTGAAATAGAAAATGATTGGAAAAAGTAGAAATAGAGTTCCTATATTTCAGAAAGGAGTCATATCATCCAATAAATCTTTGAAAAGAAGTTTTCCTGGGCTCTGCTCTAAGCATTCAAATGCTTCCCAGGAGCACCTTGACCTTAAATTAACATTTATAGAGTTTAGCTGACATCGAGGTTTGCAGTTTAATGGAAGGTTTAAAGTTGAAGAAGGTAAGTAGTCTAAATTGGTATTGTATATTAAGTCTCAAATAAGGATGCATTTCTACAACTGCCACCATTTTCATTTATTTTCCCCTCTAGAACAATAATAACAATTGGTGAAATATATGAAATGCATTTTTATCATGAATAATACATTTTTATGTTAACCTCATGGAAACAGGAATAGTTCAACAGTTGTAGCAGCACAGATGCTGCCTACTTAAGCAAGGGTGCATGTGGCATTCTGTGCACTATATGACCTTGGCGATGTTATTTTCTGTGGAATCTGTGATATTAATATAGCTAGTAAGAAATGTTAACCAAACACTACAATAATAAAGAGGCCCCTAAAAAATGAAGGAAAGACGAAAATATGCACTGTTACATATAGATTGTCTCATAAATCAAATGAAAATGAGCTAAGTTCCATTGTATTCCAGGAGTGCATTTTAAGTAGAATATGAGTGTTCAGAGAGTAATAAATGAATTATGAAGATGGTTTTGTAACATTGCTAATGAGGTACCCCTTGGTTGTATTGCAGATAAAAGCAGGCTACAAACATACATGTACGCATAAGGCCCATTTTATAACCATGTTGCATAAATATACAGAGGAGAAACCCATTCCTCCAACCATTTAAATTTGTCAGAATAACATTGATTTTGGCCTTTAGAAAAGATGCTTTTGAAAAAGCAACTAAGAAAACTGGTACCGCTCTTAAAGCCAAGCTCTAGACTCTGGGAAGAAGTGAAGGTGAAAGGAAAATCCATTTACTTGTACTGTATAGAAACTCTTGAAGATGTTCTGAGTCCTCCTTCAACACATAGGAGAAAGTGATGTTCTGATTAGCACCAGCTGGAGTGACAGTCCCATTCAAGCAGGGTGCCCTGAGCCAGTTTGGACCTGTGAGGGCCACAGTTCCTATTGCTGCCCTTTGGGGTGTTCCCCAAGTTTCTGTATCCATTACCCAGGGTTGGGGTCAACCAGGTGCTCTGAGGAACTCCAGAACTCACATCTATGGAATGTTCTAGGTCCCTGCAGTGAGGTGCAAGTTCATGGAGGGCAACCTGCCTTGCAAGTCATTGTTGCTGGGGCTCAGCATAATCTCATTGTATCATATGATATGAGACTGACAGAACTGGCCATGAGCTGATGTGGAATGATTTCCAATTATTCATATGAAAAGTAGCTTTCTAAAAATATGCTTGCTTTCCCACCTGCTAAGGCAGGAGTGACCCTGTGGATAGTAATAGTAAACAAAGAATTAAAATATAAGCAGAGTATAAGAAAGTTTTCCTTTCTTCAAAATTGATGACTTCAAAATATCACTGAACTAGGAAGTAAAGCAACGTAATGCTTATGAAAATGGAAATATTCATGTAAAAGAGAGAGAAAGAGAGAAGGAAAAGAGGAAGGAAGGGAGGAATATTAACTAAAACATATTGATAGTATGTCAGTACTATCAATAGCGTGGTAGTTCCTTACAAAAGCAATCATTGTAGCCAAGAGGGCAGACCTTTTCTGTGGAAGACTTCCTAAATTCTGCTTCTGGCTCCTGAAACTTCTCTTGGGCACTGTCTCATGGCCTGTTAGTCCAGCTTCCTGTGTTATAATCATGACTACTGAGACTAGGTTTGTGTACGCCTTAACTCCCTGGATGTTGAAAGCACCACTCACAGCTGCTCCCAGTTCCCAGTACATAATACTTAAGACCCTAGATGTGAGATGGAATTCCTTTCTAATGGGCAATCAGAATCCTTCCTGTATATAGCCAACAGCTTTTCTCCATGTGGTCTTCTAGGTGATTGTTCTACTTGGACATTTAATGTAGCAGTGAGGTAGAGCTCTATTAGTCCCAAATAGTAGCTAAGTGACAACCTTTATTTAATTCCTCCTCCTTCCTGATTTCATTATCACTTATTCTTTACTCCTGCTCCCAGGATTCCTTTCCAAAATAAACTATCCACACAAAACCTGGCTCTGAAGAGGAAGACAGAGGACTCACTCCTTGGTTCACTGTAATCATTCCCTTAACATCTACACGCTCCTCTACCATCAGTTATCTATCTCTTAGGCATGTTTCAGTGCATCACAAAGAACACCCCTCATGTGCATCTATTTATGAAGTAGATCACACTGATATAATAACACATATGACCACCCTATCCGTTCCTGCTAGAGAGTATGAATTAATGAACAGGAGCCATATCGCATGTCCTCAGCACCCTTACTCCAGGGTATTATTCCAAACTCATCAGGAAGTCCCCCCATAAAGTGACTTACAGGTGTTTCTATTTTGAGGAACTTTGTCTTATCAAGGAAGAGTTTTCCTTTTCTGTCCCCTAGTGATCTAGAACAGCTCACAAAACCACAATCAGATGGTGGTTTTGCAACATATAGTGGATAATTTGATGCTTTCAATGTGTTTCCAAGGTCTTTGCTTCCAGCAATGATATTCTTCAACACACACACACACACACACACACACACACACACACACACACACACACTCCTTCACATTATTCTGGGCCAGGGGCAAGGAAGCATCAAGAGGGACAACAAGTAGGGAATATAGTTTAAGATTAAAGCTATATGTTTAGCTTAGTTTGTAGAAGTTGATTACAAGAGGAGCCCAAGGCCTCATAAGATCACTTACAGTTTTCCTGAAGGGTAGCTAAATTTAAATAAGCTGATTACATAGTAGGAAGGTAGATTGAATGGATATGTTAAATGACCTGAGGCATATGATTAACTTTGGCTACAAGGTGAGTTAAAACAGGATGCATTCCCAGACAAATCATTCCCATATCTCTTCCCTGTAGCCATCACTCTGTCCAATCACTTGAATAAAAGGTAGGAAATGGGCTGGAGAGATGGCTCAGCAGTTAAGAGCACGACTGCTCTTGCAGAGGACCTAGGTTCAATTCCCAGCACCCACATGGCAGCTAAGAGCCATCTTTAACTCCAGTTCCAGGGGAATCCGATGCCCTCTTCTGACCTCCGTGGCATTGCATGACACAGGTGCACCAACCTACATACAAACAGTACACTCATACACATAAAAATAAATAAATAAAAATTAAAAAGGGTAGGAAACATATTCATGAATTGTTTAACAGGCATTATAAAATATATTTAACTTATATCAGCCCACCAAATGTCTTTGAAAGTCAGATAAGAAGCACTATTTGTATAAATATTTAGAATTTTGTTTTGTTTTGTTTTTTGTTCTTTTCAAGACAGGGTCTCCCTGTAGCCCCAGCTGTCCTGGAACTCACTTTGTAGACCAGACTGGCCTTGAGTTCACAAAGATCCGCCTGCCTCTGCCTCCCAAGTGCTAGGACTAAAGGCGTGCACCACCACGCCCGGCTAATATTTAGAATTTTAAAAAATCATCCTAGGATTTCTATGTTTGAGAGAAATTCTCAGTTATTCACAGTTAATTAAAATGACTGGAGTCAAACTACCAAGATATACAAGTTTCTGTAAGAGTTAAGAACACACAGGGTGCATAAGAAATTAGAAAAGTGTTTGTTTAAAGCTAATAGTCAAGTCAGAAGTTATACACACTCACACGTACCTCCTCATACATGAGCAATTAAGCCAGCAGCATTTGCAAGTGGCAATTTTCCATAGTCCCAAAGGGGGAGTGGAATGATTAAAGTGTTTTTCTTGGACAGGCTTCATTGCTCTTTAAAAAGGAGAAAACTCTACTTAACATCTGGTCGTAATACATTATTGAAATACATTCCAGACATTGCTTCTTTTGGTCAAACAGCTGGAGTCCTTTTTGAAAAAAAATTTTTTTTTTCTCAGTCTCATCATCTACCTTCTCTGGTTGTAGAAAAAAGAAAGCATGAACAGCAAAGAATTATACCCTCTTTATATGACTTTTCAAAAGGCATTTATAAAAACACCTTTCCGTTGAAAGCTTGCAGAGTAATGCTTATGTATGTCATTCTTAGTTGGGAATGCAGAGAAATACTTTATGATAAACTGTATTATAACATAGACAGCTAAGTCTGCACATTCTATTGTTGTATCCTATACATGTGTGTGTCTATATTTCTCTATCTATCTATCTATCTATCTATCTATCTATCTATCTATCTATCTAGATATAGATAGATAGATAAAGATATATTATTTGACCAGAGACTTATGTACCCCAGGCTAGCCTGGAACTTAATATGTAGCCCAGGCTAGCTTCCAACTTATGATCCTTCTGCCCTTGCTTCCCAAGTGCTGGAATTGTAGGCATGCATCATCATGCCTGGCCTAGTATGAAAGTTAATACTGTCAACTTGGTGGGATCTAGAATCACCTAGGAAAGAAGCCTCTGGGCATGCCTGTGAGAGATGATCTAGATAAATTAACTGAGGTAGGAACCCCCCCCCCCACTTAGCTATAGTGGGCAGTATTCGATGACTGGGGCCATGGACTGAATAAAAAGGAGAAAGCAAACTGGGTGATAGCATTTATCCCCTCTGCTTCTTAACTGTGGATGAGCTGTGACTAGCCATCTCAAGATCCTGCTGCCATGCCTTCCCTGCTATGATGGACTATAATTCCCTCAAACTGTGAGCCAAAATAAACTCTGCCTACAAGTTGTTTCTTATAGGTATTTGGTCACAAAGAAGGGAAAACTAACCAATATACTTAGTATCTAATATTTTTGTTATATAGTATCTTAGGTGCTTGACAAAAATAAAAGCAAGAACAGATATTTTAAGCCCAGGGAATTTCATACTGGGAATTATTTGTGCTGGACTTAGAAGTCTGAAAGAATATACAATGCTGAAATAGTCATATATTAATCAGGAGAAAAAGAATTAACAGAACATCTGTCTCTGTCTAGATATATAAAAAGAGATTCATTGCCAGACATGGTAACGCATTCCTGCTGTTCCTGCGGTTGAGAGGCAGAGTTAGGAAATTAAGGAATTCAAAGTCATCCTCAATTAAATAGTGAGTATGAGACCTGCTTCAGCTGTACAATATCCTTTTTTTTTTTTGGTCTTTTCAAGACAGGGTCTCCCTGTAGCCCCAGCTGTCCTGGAACACACTCTGTAGACCAGGCTGGCCTTGAACTCACAAATATCCGCCTGCCTCTGCCTCCCAAGTTCTAGGATTAAAGGTGTGCGCCACCACACCTGTCACAATATCCTTTCTCAAAACAACAAATCAGCAAAAAGAAATGTATTTGGAGGTTGGGAAGTAAAGTTCAGGAAAACTGATGGTGTAGTTTCAGTCCAAAGTCAAAAGTTTGAGAATGAGGGGTATCAAAAGAATTACCCTTTCCTGAGAGTGATGGTTAATGGTCACTGTCAACTGGATTTAGAATCACAAACACATCTGTGGACATGTCTATGAGGTGTTTTTAGAGATGTGTAACTGAGGGAGGAAGAACCACCTTGAATGTGAGTGGCACCATGCTGTGGGTTGAGGTCGCTGATGGAGGCCAGTACAGGAGGATCCAGACAGGACGCATGCTTACTGGACTTCATTTGGGGGACCATGGGAGGGAGAGACCCCAACATGGAGCACAAGTGCAGGATTGATGGTTGTTTGGGCTTGCCAAGGAGGAACCTTCAAGCACTTCCTTAAGGAAAACATGACATCTTTTAGGGAAAAAAGTCCTCCAATTCAAGGGATGTGTGTGTGTGTATATATATATATATATATATAAAACTATATATATATGCATATATACTGTAGCAATACAAGTTGGAGAGAACAACAAAAGAACTGAAAAAACTCTGGAAAGACTCAGAAAAAGATGCAGGACATGTATGGCAGAGTGCAGGGACTCAGGTGGGGTGGGGGGCATGGAAAGGGAAGCAAATCTGGATTCGATTGAGAAATGATGTATGACTGATGGAAAAAGTATAACAATAAAAAGAAGAAAGCCAGTGTCTGTTTCCTGACTGTAGATACATGACCAGCTGCCTCCCATTCCTGCTGCTGTGCATTCAACATTAAGCCATGAGTTCAAATAAACTCTTCCTTCCTTAACTTGCTTTTGCCATTCATAACAGCAAGAAAAGTAATACCCTGATGTCTTTTGCTCTGTTCTGGCCCTAAATAGATTGGATGGTGCTTACCCACATTGATAAAGTGGGTATTTTTACTCATTTTAGTTTTTTTTTTTAATTTCTAATCTATTCTAAAAATACACTCACATGTACCCCCAGAAGTAATATTTCACCAACAGTCTGGGCATCTCCTAACTCAGTCAGGTTGATGCATAAGTTATCTCAAGCCCGAGGTGGTTTTCAGAATCCCGAACCTAACATTGTATAGTTATACAATGGAAAGGTGATTTTTAGAGTTCAAATAATCAATTCATGGCTCTGCAATAATTATCCTAATATAGTACATTCATATTTAAATTTTTATTTAGAGCAGGCAATTTTTATTGCTATCTTTAAGATTTTAAAATAATTTATAGTTTTGGGGGTTGGAGAGATGGCCTAGCGGTTAAAAGCACCAACTGCTCTTGCAGAGGACCCGGGTTTGATCCCCAGCGCCCACATGGCGGCTGAGAACCGTCTGTAACTCCAATTCCAGGAGAACTCCAGCTCCAGGGGAATCCGACGCCCTCTTCTGACCTCCGCGGCATTGCACGACATGGGTGCACAGTTCTACATGCAGACAGTATAGTTATACACATAATAAAATAAAATAAATAAAATAAAAAAAAATAATTTATAGTTTTATATTTTGACTTTATCATCACAAAGTATATAGAGTAAGGTTGGATTCTGTCACTTGTTATAAATATGAAATTTAAATATATTGATATTTTATTTATTTATTTATTTATTTATTTATTTTTTTAATTTTTATTTATTTCTGTATGTGTATGAATGTACTGTCTGCATGCAGGTCTGTGCACCCGTGTCGTGCAATGCCGCNTTATTTCTGTATGTGTATGAATGTACTGTCTGCATGCAGGTCTGTGCACCCGTGTCGTGCAATGCCGCGGAGGTCAGAAGAGGGCGTCGGATTACCCTGGATCTGGAGTTCTCCTGAAATTGGAGTTTCAGACGGTTCTCGGCCGCCATGTGGGTGCTGGGGATCGAACCTGTGTCCTCTGTAAGAGCAGTCGGTGCTCTTAACTGCTAGGCCATCTCTCCAGCCCCTATATTGATATTTTATTTATTCATATATTCACAATGGTGGCATCTGCCTGACATCAAAGTACAACAGAGGCTGAGAGAAGAGAATTGATCACAAGTTCTAGGCCAGCCTTGGCTACTTAAAGATACCCTGTCTCAAAAAAATTAATATAATAACGTATTTACCTAAAGAATAGTCTTAAATTTCTTTTTAAAAATATGTTAAACTTACAAAATATTGCAAAGCTACATAAATTTCTACTGGCTATAAATCTAAGGAGCTATAAAATTCCAAGTTAAGGTTTCCAAACTCCATAGTAAAGATTGTGGTTCCAGATCTACTGTCACTGAACAGTATTAAAGCCAAAATTTTACAGAACCACAGTGAGCTTGCTTCCTTAATTGGCTCTAAATTAGTAACTCATAGCAACTATTAGAATTTTTCAATTGGCTACCCAGAGGTCCCTCTAAGCCTCATAGAACATTAACTTTTTATTTTATACCTTTAGACATAAAATTATTATGAATTAACTCTAGATCAATGACAAAATTTAGAAGTAGAATTGGTTTTCTTTTTAGTGAGGGAAGCTAGTAAGTAGAAAACAACTTTTACAATTTTTTATTATATGTATTTAATTGATTTTTTGTGCATTTCATATAAGAGATCTTAATCATATTTAGACCCCTCCCCATGTGACCTCCTATAGCCTGCCCAGGAATTTATGCATTATGTCATACATTTTACCGCCTATCAAGTCAAATTTCTGTACCCAGATATCTCAGTGTGGGTTTATCCATTGGAGCTAGGCCAGCCTATCTAGCATGATTCTATCTTTTAAAAAGATTTTATCATTTTTTATTTTATGTGTATGGGTATATCACCTGCATGTATGTAAATTCACTTGCGTTGTCATGCAATACCTGTGAAGGTCAGAAGAGGGCTTAAGATTCCCTGGAACTGAAGTTACAAACAGTTGTTGGCTACCATGTGAGAGCTGAGATTCAAACACAGGTCCTCTGTAAGAGTACTCAATGCTCTTAACTGCTGAGCCATCTCTCCAGCCCCTAGCATCATTCTCTTAAAGAAGTCCGACTCTCCCTCACCTAACAGTGATCAACTGCCAGTAGTTTCTCCACTAAGCTTGGGACCTCCTATGCATTTCCCCAGCTCTGTGCTGGGTTTCGTCTGATGGAATTTACATGGGATTTGTGGATGCTACCATTGCTCTAAGTTCATTAAAAACAAACAAACAAAGAAAAAACAACTTTTTTTTTTTTTTGAGACAGGGTCTCCCTGTAGCCCCAACTGTCCTGGAACTCACTTTGTAGACCAGGCTGGCCTTGAAGTCACAGAGATCCACCTGCTTCTGCAAAACAACAACAACAACAAATCCTTTTAAGAATCAGAAAAATTTTAGTTCAAATTCAGTTATGACCTCTATTACCTGTGGCATAATGGCATGTGGCGTACTGTTTTGTGGGATAAAATATACCTTCTTTGAAATGGACTTATCATTGGATAAGCTGCAAACTACAAAGACTTACTTAGAGGGAATGGCTAAGGGCAAAGCCGCCTGCAGCTCTATTCCCCCAAGCTTGCATTCCTGCAATGCTTGCCTAGGCAGAACTCTGGGAGCCACAGGCACCATGTTGGGGTCAGGGGCATATAAAAAGCTCACCTTGCAGGGCTAAGAATCTCTCGCCATTTTGTCACCATGTTGGAGAAGGGTCTGGTATAAGAGCTGCTGGTATGTATATAGTTTTAGGCACCCGTGGCGCCATGTAAGTATACATTTCCTTCATCCCTTTTGTAGGCAAGCCTGATTAAACTATCTAGTCTCCCCGAAATTAAGATCGGAGAGTCTGCTCCTTGTTTTGCCTGGTAACTGGGGAATCCACTCTAAAAGATTAGCACACTATTGGTAGAGTAGGGTTCACGATCCATTGGGATAAATTACAGTATATTTAATCATGAAAACTTCTTGCTTAAAATGATTAACACCGAATAACACTGTTTGGTACTGTAGTTTGGTTTCTGTTCCTGTTATGAAACAATGACCCAAACCTGAAGAGAACATCAGATCTCCTGAAAATGGAGTTATGGACATTCGTTAGCTCTCATGTGGGCGTGGGACTCTAACCTGCATCATCTGGAAGAGCAGCCAGTGTTCTTAACCACTGAGCCCCTAGGCTACCTATCTTTTTAATTTAATTTAATTTTATTTTATTATTTTATTTTATGTGTATGAATGTACTGTCTGCATGTAGGTTTGTGCACCCGTGTTGTGCAATGCCGCGGAGGTCAGAAGAGGGTGTTGGATTCCCCTGGAACTGGAGTTCTCCTGGAATTGGAGTTTACAGACAGTTCTCGGCCGCCATGTGGGTGCTGGGGATCGAACCCAGGTCCTTTGTAAGAGCGGTCGGCGCTGTTAACCACTAGGCCATCTCTCCAGACCCTAGGCTACCTTTCTTATATAGCCTGGGTCGTACACCTAGAAGTGGCAGCACTCACAGTGGGCTGGGTCCTCATACATCAATCTCCAATCAAGAATATGCCTCAGTCTTGCCATAGACCATCTGCTGGAGGAATTTCTCTGTTGAGGTTCCTCCTTCCTGGGTAACTCAAGTTTGTGTCAAGTTGACAAAAACTAACCAGCAGAAATATTTAATTCTGCAATATTCTATTAGGATAGTATTTATCTTGATCACTAAGTTTTTGTCACCTCTTTAAATTTTGTCCCTAGAGTTGGCCTGATAAATGCATAGTCTCAGGCTTCAAGGCAGCCTTATTTACATAATAACAAGATCCCCAAGTGATTGAGATGTGCAACAAAAGTGCAAGAAACAATGCTATAGCTGACCAAAGAGGTGTTATTGGAAGTAAGCAAAAAGAAGACTGCAGTTGTGTGTGTGCGTGGAAGAGGCAAGGGTTTATTTATATAGCATGGCTTGTGGCAGGTTTCAGATATCTGCTCCCTTAAGTCTTCCCTATGAGCTCTGTGTAATGGGCAGTTGAGGGAAAGTGAAAGGAGCCGTTTCCTCAGGGGCCAGGCAAGACACCTGCGAGGGTCTAAGCAGGGTTGGGGGGGGAGAGTGTTCCTTCCTATCCTGTGACAAGCACACTGATGTGTGTATGAGAAGTCATCAGTGAGACAGTTCTCTGGAGCAGCACATTTGCTTTGGAGGGAAGTTCTGGGAGGCTGCTTTCTCCTGGAGGGTGTTGGTGCCCTCAAGTGGATCTGTGGCTGGGACTGGGATGAGGAGCAAGAAAGCATAGCAGGAAGAGAAAGGAAACCCTGGTGGGATTTTCAGGGGACCAAAGGCCTGCAGTGTGCTGGTGAGCATGAGAGCCAGTAAAGGTAATCGTGGATCAAATAAACCATTGTTAGCCAGAAACTGGAAGTATGGGGCAAACTTAGGTGACATAATTATTTATAGTCATATGTTAATTTGTATTTGAAATTTGGCAAGTTCCTGTGCTTCAAGGAGTGGCATATATGTGGTTAATGGTCAACAAATACTAATTACGTGATTGCTCTAGTCCTGGATTTAAATAACTGATTCAGGCTACGTTATCATCCTTCTCTGCACTGAATAAACAATAGACCTCGAGTAGTTATTGCATCTTATAGCCCTTGACCCATGGTTCAATCTTTGTATCCATGAAGATTTCAGTTATTTCATCTGAGTTTTTATGCACATTGTTATGAATAGCAAAATTACATGAACAATTGATGTTTCTCACCCTGTTTATATTATCCAGTGAAATAATATGTTACTATTTTGATTAAAAATACAAATTTGATTAAAACTTTATTAGTTAACTTTCCATTCTACATATTGTCATTTAAGGTATAGCAAATGTATAATTAATTCCACATAAGTCTGTATGTGTACATTTATATTTGCTGAAGTTAAAAGTTATTTAAGGTATATAAATTTAAGGTATATAAAATACATATGTTTCTTTCAAAAACGTTAAAAAGCCAAATTGGAGACTATGATCCTAAACTTTCATTTAACTGGTAAAGATACTCTAAAAGAAATTGAAATTTTGCTCAAATTATTAAACAAGATCTAGTGGTAAAAGCAGCTATTAGAATTATGTGTTTGAGTTTCTCCTGTCCTTGGACTCCATTCTCTCTGTCACTTTACCTTAGAAGACAGAAAGTAAACTACAAGAAAGCAAACTATTTTAACTATGAAAGGTGACCTAAAGAAAAATCATTTCAAGACCAAGCTGGTTGTAGCAAAATTCATTAGCCTCCCCTAGGATGAAAGCTGGTGTCTGGGTGACATTCCAAGGTTACTAATACTTGTCAGTCCAACGCCTTGCAGACGGTACATGATGGGGAATCTTTGGGGTTTGGCATCAAAGGAGAAAGGATGTAAAAATGGCCCTGATGGATGTTCTGAAGTTGTTTGATCTAAATCCAGAGAAAATAGCAGCTATCACAGCTGATGGAGTACCCGCTTGACGGGGAAGATGAATAGGACGGAGGGAAAAAAAATTAAAGTCAGAAAAGCTTGTGCCAGACATTTTATCATATCTCTTTATTTTATTTTTTATAAACTAAGCTTGACAACTCGGAAATCCCTTTGTGCAGTTCACAAAATAATGAATTTTAAATGAAGGACAGGATTCACCAACAAACCAAGCAATTATGTAAACAATTTCTATTCCCCAATATGGCTCCTTGTCATTGCATTTTCAAGTCAAATCACTTCCGTGAGGTGGAACAGTAATACATATGATGCGTATCTTTGAAGTGAGGGCTATCAGACATGGTGAGATGCCAGTTTCCAGGTATCCCAGTGACAAGAAAGGTATCCTGTGTTACATTTCCAGTTCTGATTTATACTCAGAAGAGAGTCAACTGAAAGACAAAAGTGATAGGGGATAATTTGCATTCTTGTATCATTTCTCCTTTGCTCAGTGGTATTTATTCTCTGATTTCATTACCATGCTGTTTGTTATTTCCAAGCTACTTTTACACACACACACACACACACACACACACACACACATGCACACACTCATACACTCACACTCAGAATAATTCTTTCAAGTTACAATTAGCCATGTGGTTCTTTCTATGTGTCTACTTTAAGAGTTTACTTGTGTTAATGCTGGTTGGTTCATTAGTTTACAGTCTCCCAGTGTATTATGCCCTTTGTGTTCTCCCCACACAGTGAGTGTTCGATAAATGCTATTGACTGACTGACCCATGTCCCTCCTTTTCTCTTTGTCTCTGACACCTCTTCTTTCTTCAGAAATAGTATTTTTAAAGTGGCAATAGTCTACACTCTGGGCTTATCAAAAGCTCCTCTCAGCTTCTAACTTTTGCTTTATGTAAGATTTTAAAAAATAGACAAAATACAGGTGGAAAGAAACTGATATCTTAGTACCCCTTAACAATAAATCCTGTTTTAATTAGAGTGTGGCAAGGGTCTTACCAAAGGGAAGCTCTTGTCCCCAAAACAGTGAGACCACGAATGTTGTGTTGAAGGATCCATTAAAAAATAATAGTGCTTCCTGCCTGCCCTACCCACTCCAACCACTGAATTCAGGCCAGGGTATTAATGGACAACCCTGTTTTATTTTTCTTCTGTTATACAATGGGTCATAGACACTGTCTATATTCAGTGTCTCTGTTATTCTCTCACAGAACTTAAATAACAGTTGGCTCTCCTTTTGAAAGAGATACCCAAACCACAATTATTTTTTAAACCTTACCTCAGGAGAAGACTTGGTAGTTCAGTGATGCCCAGAACTATGGACTTTTCAGGAGACATTAAAGTTTAGCCTCCATCAAGCCGAACACTATTTGATATCACTCGGACCAGGCTGTGTGCCTTGATGGCTGTTTCCTTTCTATATTAAAGCTACTATGGATTGTGTGGTTGTGTTGGTGGTAGTTAAGGGGAAATTGCTCTCATGTCACCTCCCCTCCATCTGTGTCAGCCTCTGGAAAAAGTGCAGGTGAGGAAAATCTCAATCCGATGTGGCACCTGCTCTTCACAGTCTCTCCACGCACAGCAGTTGCAGCATCAACAGTGCTGCTCTTTGTAGTGCTGCTTCCACACCCCTGTTGCTTTTTTTTTTCCTAATATTCCTTGTTTAATGCTTATTGAGACAAAAGAATATTCAGAAAAATCCACAAATAAAATTTGTGAAGATCCGTATAAGATGGGAATGTTGATGGCCATTTCTCACCATTTGTCTGCTTGCGGATGCCTGCCCTGATACTGACACCCTGTACCCATGGAAGCACACTCTTCCATTCAGGTCCTACTGGTACCATCATAAAAATGATTACACACATTAGTCTGTGTGTCTCCAAAAGAAGACTCAATAGAGATTCTAGGGCAAATAGTATGATTAGGAATCAATCCCCGGAAGTCCCATACCATGGTGCCACATGGCATTGTGGGCCTAGTGCTGTTCATAATTATGGACTATGGGGCAAATGACCACTTTTCCCTAGCTACATTTTCTGAATTGTTCGGGGTCTATCTTCTTGTTCCTGGAAACGAGATCAAGTACTGGGGAGACAATACAAAGAAAAGCCATGGGTTCAAGGCCTCTTGGGGCCCTGCTTTGCTGCACAGGTCTCTTCCACAGGTAGAAAATGTGCCTGTGGAGAAGCAACCCATCCTGAACCAGGTTGAGGAGAGATAGCAGCCCAGGCTGTGGAACGTTCTGTGAGGTCAAGATAGATGTAGTCAAGTAAAGTTATGAATGAGTCTCCAAATTGCCTTCCAATTTTTTGAACCAAGGAGAGGAAACTCAATGAACAAGGTCAGAACAGCTGGGTTCTGAACTTGCTCCTTAAATATTCCATTGATGGTTATAGAACACACATAGCCTTGACTTGGGTGGTGGCCACATTTCACAGAGAAAAGCTATAGAAAGCATTTTTCTTCCCCAGACAGGGTTTAAAATCCATCACAGAAATCCAGCCAGTGAAAGCCTCTGATCACTTTGTCTGGAAAATATTCAGGGTATGATAATTATTCAGGTAATTTTTTTTTTCCTCCAGGGAGGACAGCCAGTTACTTTGACAGCTTATTTCACTGTTACAGATAAAGTTTACATTGTCAATTAATGGCAATACACCAGGTAATAGTCATGAGCTCTGAGGGAATAATCTCGAAGCCATTTCCAAATGTCCTTTATGGAAGCATATGGCCATATCCTCCACTTCATCACCAGGTCAATCCACAGTTGCTCTTTAATACGGTATGTTCTTCATGCACCACTGCAATTTCCAAGCTCCCTCACATTTGTTTTCTCCCCCATGGTGCTGGAAAGTTGCTTAAGCTTCTGATTATTGCCTTGCCATGATCTCTGATCGCTCTTCTGGATAGTAGGCTTTCAGATGTCATCTTTAATTTGCGATATTAATATTGAACTCCATCACCGTTCAGTGGTTTTAGTGAAGTATTTACATGTAGACTAGCAAAGTGTTTGAGCAGTGCATTGGAAACTGTCCGTTCCTAATTGGAACTGTAAAGTTTCCCACAGCATCTGGATGACATGGATATGATTTCTGGTTATAAAGCAGCCACGGAGGCTTGCTTTCCAAAACAAATGAGATCTGCTTTTACAGCTCTGGTTTTCCTCACCCATTCAGACCATTAATGACGGGTAGTGACAGTGGGGTGAGAACTGTGTTTTACAATCTCACACACTTTTAAGAAAGATTAACTATCTCCAAGAGGTTTTTACTGAGAATCACATTTAAAATTAATGAACTAATTAGTTAAGAAATGTATTACTTTATTATGGTAAGAGAAACCTTGCACCATAATGATCGTATGGAATGCATGAAATGTCCTTTTATTTTATGACATTAGAGGAAGGTGGACTTGTTAAGGAACATTTGGAGTGCTGCTATTAATTATCTGATTTAAAGATCACCTCACCCTGTGAGAAAGATGGATTATCAGTCAGCCTCTGAGAGCTTCAAAAGGATGAAAGACTGAGAAAGAGAAAAGAAAAAGGGACATCTTCCCGGTTGTGTTGTTAGATGACCTTGTGCCCCGGTGTGCTTAAATTGCTTACTTCCTATAACTCTATAAACTTCTGTGTTTTCATTTGCTGGATTAGATTGAAGTGTCAACTATATTTGATGAATAGCATTGGTAATATATGTTCATGTTCGTCTTTGCTCTTTCTGCTTTTATTTATATAGAGTCAGTATAATTTATTTCTCCTGAAAAAGCTTTCCGCGAAAAAGATTTTTTAAAGTACAAATACTTTTTAACAGGGCTCTGGGGTTTGTGATGACCAAATCACTCATCCTTCTCTCTTCTTTTCAGACTTTTACCCTTCTTGGTTGCTTTTCTTTTAAAACTAGGGACTAAAAAAGAATATAGGAAAGCTCAGTGGTTTCACCGACACAGGTTAAATAGATAGCACTGCAGAGAAGCCTCAAGCTCTATCTGTGGATGTGTTAGTGGAATAAAATGAAGAACTACATAATTATCTGGATAATTTAAGAATGCCAGTCTATAGCTTTTCCCCTTCAGATATTTTTTTTTCTCGTAACAGTCCAGGCATGCAATTGTGGATATATATAATTTGTAATTCTAGCTGAGTAGAAGGACTTTATTTCTTTCTAAAGGGCCTTTAGGAAGGAAGCTGGTAATCTTGAGGACTACCTGTTTCAAAGCTTTCTGATGGGTAATAGGGAAGAAAAGAAAGAAAAAGAAAGAAAGAAAGAGAGAGAGAGAAAGAAAGAAAGAGAGAGAAAGAGAGAAAGAGGAAGGGAGGGAGGGAGGAAGGGAGGGAGCAAGGGAGGGAGGGAGGAAGGAAGGATAAGGAGAAGAATGGTGGACCAGAGACACAATGTCATCCTAATCACAGTCTGGAAGCTATCCCCACATAATAGTCACTATGAAATGGAAAACATAATGAACAGAAAGCCAAATGTAGGCAAATGCCTTTTCTTTTTCTTTCTTTCTTCCCTCCCTCCCTCCCTCCCTCCCTCCCTCCCTCCCTCCCTCCCTTCCTTCCTTCCTTCCTTCCTCCTCCATCCATTTTTTCCTTAAAATACTATATCCTTAGTATTTTATTTTTTTAAGAACACGTTCTTTCTCACATTTCTGTTTTTATTCTCTTTCCATCCCAGAATTTCTCCTGCTAATTGGAATCCAAACTCTTTTTTGCTATTTTCTTAAAGGATGTTGATAAAATGGTAGTTGTGCTAAAATGACCAAGTTAAGTCAGTTCATCCGCAGCAATAACAACATGCACATAGCTCTATTTCTGCTTCACATATCCATTTGTCTCTGTGCCACATAATAACGATCACCATGACCCACTGTCAGAAGATGAAATTACAACAAATTTAGTTATAGATCTCATTGCCTTCTATTTGTGATTCATGAATCAGGGCGGCCTCCACTCCACAAAGTAGAATGGAGCTCCAACTGGGCAATAGCAGAGCAATAAGTTTTAGTTAAGGGGAGCAAGGAAACAGAATGAGAGTGAAAAAAGAATTAATTGGTTAACAAAACATGGTTTTGGGTGACTTTTTGTAAGGGCCAAAGCAAAGAGGACTTTCTTATGCAGACTCTTAGATGAGAATCTTTTATTGTATCTGCTTTAGGAACTATCTGCTTCCTACAATTTTAGTTTGACTGTGTGATATTTGCATGAGTGAATCCATTTAAGTTTGGTCTACTTTGTGGGGGCCTAGTACAGGAGCTCAGTCCACACCACCATAAAGTGAGTGAGTGAGTGTGTGTGTGTGTTTCTATGTATTTGTGTATGTCTGTGTGTGTATGTCTGTCATTGTGTGTGTGTATGTGTGTGTGTGTCTATGTGCATGCACATGTGTGCATAGAGGCCAGAGGTCATCCTAGGATGTTGTTCCCCAGAAGCTGTCCACATTGTTTATTGAGATAAGGTCTCTGGTTGGTCTGGAACTCACCTCTTTGGCTAGAATAGCTAGACACTGAGTGCCAGGATGTGTGTGTGTATAATCTCAGCACCAGGATGGCAGAGTCTGTGCCATCCCGGTGCTGAGATTATACACACACACACACACACACACACACACACACACACACACACACGCGCGCGCGATGCACGCACGTACACACACACGTACATGTACACTGTGCTCAGTTTCTTTTTTAAAAATGTATTGTTTGAGAATTTCAGACATACATACAACGTATTTTGGTCATACTCATCCCCATTCCTTCCCCTAACTTTTCCCAGCCCCACCCTGCCTGCCACTCCCAACTTTGTAACCCATAAACTCATGGGTGTGGGGCCATTCAGTGGAGTGTAGTTGACCATACCCTTAAAAAATCTGATTCTTGGAGGAACAATTCATGGCTGATGCCACAAGCTTACATCCTCTAGTGGTTAGGAGATGTTACAAGCCACAGTAAGACCTTGTCAGCCTTTACAGAAAAGCTACAGTTCATGGATTAGCATACCATCCAAACATCTGTGTCTATACCAATGTAACCCACCATAATAATTAGTACTGTTTAAATGCCTGTATATCTAATTGCTTGTGCTTCATTAGTAGGAATGAAAGGTTATTCCTGGATAAACTGCCAGCCCATGAAAGGAAACAGCCTGAACTGATCAGAGTCCAAAATGACATCGCCAGAGAAAGTAGACTGCTTTGCTTCTTGTCCACCTGTACCCCTTTTCTAAAGCCTACGGCACAATCTGCAGAAGAGGGGGTATGGTAGAATGTAAGGGCTGTGATTGGGGTGAATTGTGAAACTACAGCAATATAGACTAGACACTTATTTGATCAACATGATTGTACATATAAGCCCCTCCAGCTGGATAGTGGGGGCCTTGGGCTGTGTGGGTTTGGACATAGCTGCTTGCAAATTGGTTTTACATGAAGGATGCTTGTATTCATTACTTATTACTTATTGTTAAAAAAAATAAAAAAAAAACTGATTCTAGGCTGGGAGTGATGGCACATGCCTTTCCCAGCACTGGGATGCAGAGGCAGGTAGACCTTGTCTATCTCTTTGAGTTCAGGGCCAGCCCAGGTCTATATAGCAACTTCCAGGTCAGCAAAGTATACTCGAGAGCCTGTCTCAAAACAAAACAAAAACAAACAAAATAGTGACCCAGAAAGATGGCTCAGCAGTTAACAACACTGGTTCCTTTTGGAGAGGATCTGGGTTAAATTCACAATATCCGCATGGTAGCTAACAACTGTTCCAGGGGATCTGACAACCCAATGCATTCTCCTGGCCTCTGTGAACATTGCACATGTGGGTACAATTCCATACATCCAGGCCAAATACTCAATCCCATGAAATGAAGACAAAAAATTAATAAAATTAAAAACCCCTGGAATATCAAACCCCCAAAAGCAAAAAAGCTGACTCTCTATCCTCCAGAAGCTATCAACTATTGGTAGATCCTCGGCTCGTGTTGGGGCCCGTGAGCCTCTCTTGATACATACTAGCTCGATCTTGTGCAAGTCTTGGATAGGCAATAACAACTGCCATGAGTACATGAGAGCAACTGTCCTATCATGTCTGGAAGATGCTTTTTAGCTCTAATCCTCCCCAACCTCTGTGTCTTACAATCTTTCCACCCCCTTATCCATTATGGTTCCTAAGCCTTGGGGAAAGGCTGGGATATAGATGTTCCATGTGTAGCAGAGCATTCTAATGACACTTAGTCTCTGGACTTAGAGCAGTTCTGAGTTTCTGTGTTAACCACCATCCACTGCACAAACAAAGTTCTCTGATGAGGTCTGAGAACTACACTAATCTATGGGTAGAGAAATAAGAGGGCAGTTTGATACCATGTCCATTTAGCAGAATAGTAATAATAATAGGTTCCAACCTGGGGCCTTCGAACTCTCCAAATAAGAGTTCTTGGTGAGATTTACAATACCAAGCATGTGTTTCCTCCCGTGGAAAGTGGCTTTAAATCCAATCAGACAGCCACTGGCAATCCCTGTAAAATGTGTGCTACTATTGCTCCATGGCCATACCTTGCCATGCTGGTCATTATTGTAAGCTACAGGGTTTACGTTTGGGTAAGACTTGGTGACATTTTTACCCCAGCATACTGCATAGCACCTTCCAGTACTATGAAATGTAGCCAGTCAGAAAACAATTGGTTAACCCCATAGCACATGTGCCACTGCTGCACCCTGGGCATATCTTGGCACCCTGGTTATTATTATACTTTATAGGGCTTACAGCTGGCACCATGCTCCTTTTTTTTTTTCTTTTTTATTTTTTTGGTCTTTTCGAGACAGGGTCTCCCTGTAGCCCTAGCTGTACTGGAACTCACTCTGTAGACCAGGCTGGCCTTGAACTCACAAAGATCCGCCTGCCTCTGCCTCCCGAGTGCTAGGATTAAAGGCGTGCGCCACCACACCCGGCAGCACCATGCTCTTTTAGAAGGGTTCTAGGGATCAAGCTCAGGTCTTCATGCTTCTAGCTATTTTTCTACCCACCATAATTTTTATTAAATATCAGTTACACACATCTTGTGTTCTGAGTGCTTCTGACAAAGATCCTGATGTCTGTAGGATTCTGTGAAGCAAAAAATGGATGATGTGTGTGGTTTTAGAAAATTCTGGACATATTTTTTCCTGACACCAGAGAGTCAAAGAAGCTGAATTAAAAAAAAAAAAATGAAGAGAACGTAGAGCAGCAAATTACAGTCCTACCTGACTAAACACTAGATGTAAGCTCATGAATTTTAAAAACAGAAATAAGTCATATTTTCTTTCTCATGTACATGCAGATAAAATGAAGAACATGCTTATGTTTTTCAATGCAATGCTTTCTAAATTGTGTGATTAACATGCAAAATGAGTTGGATCAAAGTCTACCTTTGCTTATTCTTGTGCAGTGCTTTGCGACAGTTGTTATAAGTCTTGTTCATTTGAAAAAAGAATATGCTAATATTTGAGCTAACATAAAGTCAATTTTAAACATCTAGGGTACATATAACTGCACAAGCATAAACATTTGAAAGCACTTGGAATTATTTTAATTCAATTTTATTTTATTTTTGATTTATTTTTTAAATTTTATTTCTTTATTTCTATTTTATGTGTATGAGTGTTCTACCTATTGTATGTAAGTGCATCCATGTTGCACAGAGCTTATGGAAGCCAAAAGGTGTTGGATCCCCTGGACCAGGAGTTAAGGATGGTTGTTAATCCCCATGTGGGTGCTGGGAACTGAACCAAGGTCTTCTGGAAGAGCAGCCGGTGCTCTTTACTACTGCTTCATCTCACCACCCCATATTTTTTATTTTATGTGTATGAGTGTTTTACTTGCATGTATGTAAGTGTACCACATTCATGCAGTACCTACAGAGACCAGAAGAGGGCATTGGATTCCCTGGAACCAGAGTTACAGATGGTTGTTAGCTGTCCTGTGGGGACCAAACTTGGGTGCTCTGTAATAATAGCCAGTGCTCTTAACTACTGAGCCATTTTTCCAGCCCCTGGAACTCTAAATATATGAAAGGATTTATGTTTTTGAATCTAGAGTGAACATTTTCACATTTTGACCCTTACATATCTAATAATATCCCACATTTAACAAAATCTAAATTGAGGTCTTCACATACCCTAGATCCAACTCCTTCTACTATACTTTTCCCATTTTATATCTTAAGGCTTTTTTAAGTTTTTCAGTTATTTAATCTCAAATATGAGTCTTCCTTGGCCTCCTGTTTTCTCAGATGCTACCTACAATCTTTTTTTTTTTTTTTTTTTTGGTCTTTTTGAGACAGGGTCTCCCTGTAGCCCAGGCTGTCCTGGAACTCGCTTTGTAAACCAGGCTGGCCTTAAACTCACAAAGATCCGCCTGCCTCTATCTCCCAAGTGCTAGGATTAAAGGTATGCGCCTCCACGCCCAGCGCTACCTATAATCTTTTAATAAACCTGTTCGAACTACTGTCAAGATATGACCAAGTCTGGCTGCTGTTGGCCACTGTTCACCTTCTCTGTGCTTCCACTCTCTGCTTTGATTTAGTGTAGTGAGTCTAACTCATTTCCCTGCATCCACCTTTGCTCCTACAAAGTCTATCCTGAACAAAGCACCAGAGGGATTTTTGAAAATATTAAGTTGAAGCTGGAAAACCTTCCAACGGCATCTTTATCCGTCAGTAAAAGCCAAAATCTCTCAATGCCTTGGATGCTATGCACTCGCGCTCACAGCCTTTCTCACTCATTTACTTTGTCATTTTGAACTTTCGCTGTTTCCTCCTTCATGAAGCATTTTTCCAGATACCCTCTTTGCTTTACTCCATTGTTGCCTTTATATCTTTGACTAAGGACAGTTTTACTGGTATAGATTTTTCTAACCACCCCATTTACAGTGGTACACTACACTCCCTCTCTTCCTTTCTGTTTATTTTTCTTTGTAGTACAGATTACTTTGTGTATATATAATTTCATATATACACTTGATATGCACATTCACGCATATTAATATAAAATGTTAGATTCATGATAGATAATAACTCTATGATAGATACTATGCACATATATACATTAGCATATATATAGTCAATGCTTCTGTATGTGTGTACACGTGTATTACATAAATATATGGTGGCTTTTCCATTAGAATATCAATTCTGTGAGGGCAGAGATTCGGATGTTCAGCTTATTGCTGAATACAAGTGCCTCAACAGTACCTGGAATGTAGTAGAAGCTTAATGAATCATTGTTCAATGAATGAATAAAGAAAGAAATTGTCCTATTTGGGTTTTTTTAATTTTTTAATTTTTTAATTAATTTTATTTCTGTATGTGTATGAATGTACTGTCTGCATGCAGGTTTGTGCACCCGTGCCGTGCAATGCCTCGGAGGTCAGAAGAGGGTGTCGGATTCCCCTGGAACTGGAGTTCTCCTGGAATTGGAGTTTCAGACGGTTCTCAGCCGCCATGTGGGTGCTGGGGATCGAACCCGGGTCCTCCGTAAGAGCGGTCGGCGCTCTTAACTGCTAGGCGATCTCTCCAGCCCTTTTTTATTTTTATTTATTTATTTATTTATTTATTTACCTATTTGGGTTTTTTATTGGTGTGGTAAACACTGACCCAAGCCAACTTGGAGAAGAAAGGGTTTATTGCATTATACACTTCCAAGTGACTGTCCATCTTTGAGGGAAGTCAGGCAGGAACCCAGGGCAGGAATCTGGAGATGGCAACCAAAGTGCAGAGTATGGAGGAATGCTGCTTGCTGTCTTGCTCCCCTAGCCTGTGCTTAGTCTGCTTTCTTCTACAACCCAGAATGCTCCACCAATTGTGGGCGGGGCTCTGTCACATCACTTAACTATCAAGAAAATGCCTCATAGATATGGTCAGAGGCCATCTGAGAGAGGAAATTCCCCAACTGAGATGTCCTCTTCCCAGGTGTGTCAAGTTGAAAATTGAAGCCATCTATGACACCAATAAATGACATATGATAGCTTATCCATTTCTTGAAGTACAACATGAATGAGACTGTACCAAGTCTTTAAATTGGGACAAACAGTATGAAATTGCTGATGTGTGTGTGTGTGTGTGTGTGTGTGTGTGTATAGTGCGTGTATGTGTGTGTGTGTAGTGCGTGTATGTGTGTGTATGGGGCATGTGCACATGTGTGTGCATCCATGCATACATGGAAGCCAGAGGAAGATGTCGGATACCCTATTCTTATTATTCTCTGCCTTATTCCTATAGGACAGGGCCTCTCACTGAGCCTGGAGATAGGCTGGTAGCCAAGAAGCCTCAGTAGTCTATCTGCCTCTGTCTTCCAGAGTGCTGGACTTACAGGTATGTGCAGACACACAGCTTTCTAAGTGCATTTTGGGTATTCAAACTCAGGTTCTCATGCTTGCATAGCAAGTGCTGTTACATATCAAGCCACTGCCATGACCCCGATAATCCATTTTTATTGACACAAATGGCGATTTCATATGGTTCAGCTTTGTATCAGGTCTGTCTGCATTCTTTTCTGGCTTGTACATTTTGCTTCATTTCTCTTCTTATATCTTCTACCACCTTGCTTGTACTCCTCATGTTCCCCAGTACTTCTCAACACCTCTTCAAGAGTAAAGGACTGATATGACCTTTGTATTTCAGGACTCTCTTTCCCCCAGAGCCCATGTAAATGTGATTCCTCCCACATGAGCCACTACCTGGTCAGTCACTGTGGTGGTTTGAATGAGTGTCCCCCATAGGCTTTAAGTATTCAGACATTTTGTCTCCAGTTGGTGGCACTGTTCTTGGAGGTCTTAGAAGGTGTGGCTGTGCTGGAGGAATTACATCATTGGGGGTGGGCTTAGTGAGTTTAACAAGCATTGCAGTCTCATCTCTCTCTCTCTGCTTCCTGTGCTCTTTGCAAGATGTGACCCTTGGCTTGCTCCTCCAGCCCAGGCCACCATGCCTCCCACCACAATGGACTCTGATTCCCTGGAACTGTCAATCATAAGTTCAAATAAACTCTTCCTTTTATAAGTTCCCTTGCTCAACAGCAACAGAAAAGTGACTAATACAGTTATTTGGTAACAGAGAGTAGGCTGTTGGCTGTGAAAAACCTGACCATGTGGATATTTAGAGAAATGTGGAAGACTTTAGAACTTTGGGCTAGAAAAGCTATTGACTACTGTAAGCAGAGCTTAATGGGCCATTCTAGTAGAAGCCTGGAAGAAAGCATTGCTGCAAAAAAATGTAGTTCCAGAGGAAAATAAAGACTTAGGCAGCAACTGGGATATTTTGATAGAGTCTGGCAGCAGTTTGCCCACAGCCCAAATGCTTGCCTGATGCTAAATTGAAAAGCAATGGACTAAAGTCTTTGGTGGAGGATATTTCAAGACAGCCTAATGTAGAAATGGTGGTGTGGCTATTGATGGTGAATATTGTACAAATCTACAGTGAAGAAGAGCAAATGGGGCAGAAAGAAATGCAGAATGTACAGTTTGGATCTGAAAACTGCACTAGGAAGATTGAAGGTGGGGCCAAGGCATGTGAAGGAGAGGTTTCTTTTGATAAGGAGATTGAAGTGATTAAGGAGAGGCCTAGATATTTACAAATAAACAATGGGAAGGTGAGATTAAAGTGATTAAGGAGAGGCCTAGAGATTTACAAGTAAACAACAGAATCAGTACCTTCAGCTAAGCCTCCAATTTTTGAAAGGAAAATACTGAAAGCATTTTCTACTCCAACAAGTCCAGGGCAGAGAAAATTTGCAAATGTGGTTAAAGTAGGAAAGAGTCCATCCCAAACTTGCAGCCAAACTCGGCAATTTCATTCACATGGTGCTGGCTGTAGAGGCATGAAGTTTGCAAGAGTGAAGGGGTCATCAGTTCTTCCTCCACGGATTCAGAGAGCCACAGAAGCCAAGAAGAGTGCAGGAGGGGTGTCCCTGAATAAAGAAGGCCCTGATAGGCCATTGTGTGAAGCTGTGAATGTGAAGCCTGGTTGGCAGCAGAGACCCCAAGAAGACATTCGAGATGCCAGACCTGTGAGATATTTGCCAAGGAGAGCTGCATACAGGGAGTGGTACCAGCCTAAGAAAGAAATATATGTTGTAAGCAAAGCTGGAAGAGCTGAGCCATCTAAGTCCTTTGGAAGTCAAGTCCCAGAAGTTGCACATGGATTTACTGGACTTGGTGTTTGCCCTGCTGGTTTTTGGTCTTGTTTTGGTCCAGTATTTCCTCACTATGCCTCTATTCCTCCCTTTTGTAATGGGAATGTGTATTCAGTTCCACTGTATGTTGGGAGTATGTAATTTGCCTTTCAATTTTACAGGAGCTTACAGTTAAGAGATTGGCCTGTGTCTCAGAAGAGATTTTGAATGATAGACTTTTGAATAGAATTGAGACTGGTAAAGACTATGGGGACTTTTAAGGTTGGACTAAATGCATTTTGCATTTTATATGGTCAGGAGCCTATGGGGGCCAGGGAGTGGAATGTGGTGGTTTGAATGAGTGTCCCCCATAGGCTTTAAGTATTCAGACATTTTGTCTCCAGTTGGTGGCACTGTTCTTGGAGGTCTTAGAAGGTGTGGCTGTGCTGGTGGAAGTACATCATTGGGGGTGGGCTTAGTGAGTTTAACAAGCCTTGCAGTCTCATCTCTCTCTCTCTGCTTCCTGTGCTCATTGTGAGATGTGACCCTTGGCTTGCTCCTCCAGCCCAGGCCACCATGCCTCCTGCCACAATGGACTCTGATTCCCTGGAACCGTCAATCATAAGCTCAAATAAACTCTTCCTTTTATAAGTTCCCTTGCTCAAGGTGTTTTATCACAGCAACAGAAAAGTGACTAATACAGTCACCAAGCACCAGAAATGCTGAGAGAGAAACACGCAGGGCAGTAGGAGCATGGAGGGTGGAAATACTTATTTCTCCCATGGGTCTCACTTTCATATTTCTAAGTCTAAATTGGCCAAAGCATGTTGCCAGTTAGCATGAGCTATGCTAATATTTGCATGTGCATGCCTGTGATGTGCAAGCCCTGTGTGACAACAGCTGTGGCATAGTGATTTTAGACAGAATAATCACCAACAGGATAGGGCAAATGAAAATATTAATGATGGATTTGGGGATTATCTAATACCAAGGTTTTGCTTAGTTTGATGGGAAATTTGAACATGATCTTTGAAGAAAGAGTTAGCCATGGGGTAAGGATGTATCTGGAGTACTAGACAGTTGGGTTACCTGGGAGCATAGCTGCCTTTTAGTGCTGTGTGGATGGGTGATCCAGCGAGGACTGTGCTGGTTTTATGCAGCAGGGGTAGTAAGTTGGCATTACAGACAGAAAGCAGGAATTGGAGGACTGACAAAGATGTCAGGCCTGATCCTTGAGAAGAATGGGCCCAGCCAGGAGGCACTCTAAGTTGGAGCAGAGTTTGTATGCTCAGATCTCACCAAGCCCTTATAAACCATGTTCCTGTGGTTTAATCATGATTATTTCCACAGCAACTCACATTAGGCCTAATTCTTCAATGTGGCAGTATTGGCAGGTAGAAATTAGTGAGAGATATTTGGGTCATGGAAGAACATTCACCAATGGACAAATGCCTTTCATGCATGATTTCTTACCCTCATGGGACCTAATTAGCTACTATGAGAATGGGTTGTTACAAAGCAAGGTTGCCCTTCATCTTTTCTCTCCTGTGTACCCACTTGGTCTTCCACTTCCTAACACAAGTTAAACAAGTAGGAGACCCTCCCTAGATGCAGATATCAAATGCAAAACCATAAGCCCAAGTCATTCTCTTTCCTCTATAAATTACCTAGTCCTAGAATTCTCCTACATTAACAGAAAATGGACTAAGGCATACATAGAAGCTCTAACACAGCATACCTGTCCCAATACTGCTCTGGCATAGAATGGGCCCACTCTCGATATCTTCTTTATCTTGAAGCAATAAGAAATGTAGAAATTTCCTGCAACAAGGACAGAAAGGGAATTACTTCCTCTGCTGATAATGCAGGTCATCTTTTCTTCATGAATAGATCATATGAGACAAATCCATATGCAGAGAGATCTTTGTATCTTGTTTTGGTTGACATTTAAAAAATGTTTTATATGAGACTCACAAATTGCAGGAGAGTTTCTATGTATCCTGTCCAGATTTCTCAAATAATAGCCTGTTATATAATCACAATGCATTATTAAAATCAGAAAACTGACAGTGATACACTCCTATTAGCAGACTGGGGGACCTTAGTTTATAATGACCCAGAAAGGACTTCTATCTTCAATTGCATCTGGTTTTGCCCAGGGCAACACAAAGTCACTCAGAGCAGCAGCTTCTCTTTTGCATTTACCTCTGTCTGACTGATGAGCTATGGTTGTTAAGAACTGGATGGTTAGATAGTGATGAGCAAGTGGGCTTTAACCCAGTCAGGCTTTCCAGTCTCTTTGCCTATTCACATTTGGTTGGGCCCTGGGTCTCTGCTGAACTCTGGGATATGGGACTTTCAAGTCAGTTCATATTACATCTGTGCCAATTCCCAGTACTCAGCTGTGTGGAGGACCTACCCGGTAGCAGATTTTCATTTTCTAATTGCGCTCTAGCTGATGAGCTTCCATCTCTCTGAATCAGTCCTGGGTATTTCTAGAACATTATGTGGCTTTGTCATTTCCTTTCTCCTACTGTCTGTCTAAGGCTTTATTATTGTGGTCTACACAACCTAGAAATAGATTTTCCATGTGAACTGACTACAGATGGAGTAGGTGGTAAAATATGCTTTTGGCATGGGTCAAGCATTCATTAGACAATTCTTTTGTCTTCCTCACCTATGGATAATAGTTAAGTCTTAAAATTTCAGCACCAGGAATCTAAAGGCTTTCCTGAACCATCTTGAAATCAATGTAGCAATAGACTAGCAGACTTCTCTTGTGGAACATTTTGTTGCCTAGAATTTACATATAAATTAATATGGTCATTGCAGATAAATCTATAGAGTGTGTCTAAAAGTAAGAATTGTTTTACTAGGTCTCACAATGTTATGGCTCTCAATTCACTGTGGCTTGACAAACTGATGTTAAATTCACATCTAATTGCCATTCAGCCATGTAAGTTTTGTTGACAAGGTGGTCAAAAATTTTTTTTTTGTCTTTTCAAGACAAGGTTTCCACATAGCCCCAGCTGTCCTGGAACTCACTCTGTAGACCAGGCTGGCCTTGAACTCATAGAGATCCGCCTGCCTCTGCCTCCCAAGTGCCACCACACCCGGCTGGTGTTCGAAATTTTTATCTGACAACTTTTTTGTGAAAATGGAAGAGACAAATCTGTAAAGTTTCTTGGCAAGTTGAAGGACTTTGTCCTCAAGTAAGCCTTCCTATGGCCCACTGCTACAGTTACAGGCAGCATACCACCCCCCCATCATATTATATTCAAAGACTAAAATATTCAGTAAGAACCAAGGTTTCAAAATGTTATTGCTGAGAGTCAGCCTCATACAAACATGAGGCCCTGAAAATAACCTCTCTTATCAGTTGGAAGAAAACCAATTTCTGCAAGCATGGATAACCTGGGAGAACTGGCGACTCATGCATTAGTTTCTCAGCCAGAGTAAAACATGTGCGTCTCTGGCAGTTTGCTAAAGGATATTTATAAGAAAAAAAGTATGGAAGCTACATGGAAAATTAAAAGATAATCTGATGGTTACATAAAAAATTAAGATTCTAGATTATGATCTTTGGGAAAAAAAGTAAAAATAAAAACTTAAATTTTCTTAAGGTAAGTCCCAGCCCTGGAGTTTATGACAATAATTAATGCTTTGTTCAGTTTGCTTTTATTGTAACTCCCTCCACATGTACCTGTCCACATATTTCTGAGCAGATAATCTTGCCTCTCAATTAATCAAGAAAATTGAGGTCATGGAGCAGTGCCTTTCCTAAATCCCAACCTCTTACCCTGAGCTAGTTGCATTCATATCTGTAGTTTGTTCTCCTGCCCACCCCCTACCTGGCCCTTGAGTCACTCACTTTCTACTTTATTCAGAACCTTGTTTCACCTTTATGTTCTCTTCCTAGAATACAAAAACCTGTGCAGAAATGTCTTCACTAAGCTAAAGACTCTGAAAGAATCTGTTTCCTTTCCACTTTGGTTATCATTTTCCCAACTAATATTCTGTACTAGATTAATATCTTCCATAATCAGGGCCAAAGATCCATTGAAAGAGGATACAGTTATAAACAATATCTTCATCATATTGATAACTTTTCTTGAAACATTTTTATAAAATATACAAAGTTGGGGAGCTGGAGAAATGGGTCAGTGGTGAAGACCACTGACTGCTCTTGTAGAGGACCTGGGTTCAATCCCCAGCACCCCAGTGGGGGCTAACAACCATCCATAACTCCCAGGGGATCTGACACCTTCTTCTGACTCTTGTAGGAATTACATGACATAAGTGCACTTACACTCAAGCATGCAATACACTCATACACATAAAAATAAATAAAATATATTTTTAAAAATATACAAACGGTACCAATGTAAATGGAATTAGAGATAGTCTTTGCTTCCAGAGATATATAGATATGTACAGATATCTATATTATTATCTATATATATATATATATATATATAATATATACTGTTACTGTCTGCATTGCATGTTTGTGCACCCGTGTCGTGCAATGCCCGGAGGTCAGAAGAGGGTGTGGATTCCCCTGGAACTGGAGTTCTCCTGGAATTGGAGTTACAGATGGTTCTCAGCTGCCATGTGGGTGCTGGGATTGAACCCGGGTCTCTGCAAGAGAGATCGGCGCTCTTAACCGCTAGGCCATCCCTCCAGCCCCAATCTTTTCTATATTTAAAAAGTATAACTCAACTCAAATTCTCTTTTAATTCAAAGAGCAGTTATCTTATTTGAATACCTTTTTTTGCATGTGTGGTTTTTTTAGTAATAGGGCACATATACTCTTATGTGCTGGCATTTTCATAATTCACACTAATTTCACTGGGTTAACTTCTTGAAGCATTTTCAATGTGCAGGCTTCCTCTTTTCTTACACAACATTGTTATTAAAGTATAGCATTTAATTATTTTTATTGTAGAATTAAAAAGTAAGTGCATCATTTTCTTTTGCACCATGTTGTCTACAGCAAATACATTTTATATTAGTTTTAAACAAAGAATTTTCTCCCTTTTTATGTTATTTCAGTGAGACATATTACCAATATGACCATTAGTACAAATAATAAAAGTGCTAATGACAACAAAATTAACATCAGTTCAATGTGCACAAATCACAGCATGTCACAGCACTGTCTCTTGTCATCTTCTCAATAATAATGCCGTCCAATATACACAGCCAGTGTTTTTCCCAAATGAGGAAATCAGGACAGGGATATTAAGAGATGTCAGTGGAAAGAACAGTGTTGGTCGTTTGGCTGTGCCATCTAGCATTTAAAATGGCATTTAAGGGGCTGGAGAGATAGCCTAGTGGTTAAGAGCACCGATGCTTCTTGCAGAGGACCCGGGTTCGATCCCCAGCACCCACCATGGCGGCTAAAACCGTCTGGATCTCCACTTCCAGGAGAACTCCAGTTCAGGGAATCCGAGACCCTCTTCTGACCTCCGCGGCATTGCACGACATGGGTGCACAGACCTGCATGCAGACAGTACATTCATACACAACAAATAAATAAATAAATAATACAAATAAATAAATACAATAATAAAAAAATTAAAAAAAAATGGCATTTAAGCTGGGCTACTCAGCAGACTGAGGCAGGGAGATCACAATATTCTGAGAGGGGGTGAAATGGTAGAAGTATTTCCAGCATACTTCAAGTAGCTGGACGTATCTGTGGAGGTGCATGCCTGTGATCCCAGCACCTGGGAGGCTGAGGCAGGTAACCAGCTTGAGCTATAAAAAAATCAAAGAAATATGGCCAGTGAGATGACTCAGCAGGTAAAGGTACTTGTTACAAAGCCAGACTTGCAGGCGGATCTTTGTGAGATCAAGGCCAGCCTGGTCTACAGAGTGAGTACCAGGACAGCTGGGGCTACTGGGAGACCTGTCTCGAAAAGAGTGTATATATGCATATTTTGGAATAATATAAAATTAAAGGGAACAAAAAAAGAGAGAAAACCCTATTCAAAGAACTGACCCAAACAGTAAATTTGTGCATTGAAAAGGTTATAAAAGACTGAGAAAAAGATGCAAGACAGGATATAACATGTATGACAGAATCCATGAGCTCTGGCGGGGGGGGGCATAAGGGGTGGGCATGGATGGGGGAATGAGTCTTAATTTGATTAAGAAATGTATGAAATGCACTCAGTAAAAATTAACTTAAGAAAAAAAAAAAACAAAAAAAACAAAGCCTGACTTGAGTTTCGTTCCTAGATTTCACACAGTGGAAGGAAATAACCCACTACCTTATATTGTCCCCTCACCTTCACATATACACTGTGGCTTGCACATGCCCTCAACACACACACGCACACACACACACACACTCACACACACGCACGCACACACACGCACATGCACTCAATGAGTGCACAAACACAATAAATAATAAAAAAGAACCATTAAAACACAAATAAATAAAAATAATTAATTTCCATATTTGTTTGTAAACATGGGTAGAAGGTGAATTTTTTGCGTGTGTTGTTTTCAGTATTTATTTTCCCCATCATTTGTGCTGGTATTTTAGTATCTTGCCAAAGATGCACCCAGTGTTTCAGAAAGGCTCCAAGTTTACCTAGTTTGGTTTCTATTAACTGCCTCTTCTTGAAACTTCTAGAAGGGAAACTTTGGCTCTAGTGGCCCTGTTTGCCAGTGACCGATTTTCTGTTTTGCAGTTTAGATGAGACTGCTTTCCAAATTCCTTTCTTTGGAGGATTATTTTCCTAAATGTAACACTTATTCGCCTTTCCCATCTACATGTTTGAACATGAGCGAAACAAGTCATTTCATTCTGATGAGGGTACTGCCTTTCTGTATATCATCCCTGTTCCCTCGCCCACGCCCTTCCTGCCTCCTTCAGTGAGCCTGTATTCCATCATCTCCCCGATTCCTAATGTTTGCAGGTGACCCTTCATTTAATTTTCAGCTTTCACTTGCTTTCTCATTGTGTAATGCTTTTGAAGTTCAGGCGGTAAATTTTGTCATCCTCTTTCTCTATTCTGTATCTTGCGCCTCTGGTTATTCTTATCTCTGATTACTTTCCTCGGGTCCTATTCACGGCAGTGGCCCCTTTCCACTGGCAGGGCGCCTACTGTTAGATCATTCACAGAACCCTGGGAGAGTGAGTAATTGCCTCCTGAACACCTTCCATTTCTTTTCCTATTTGCTCTCTTATTCTTCTGTATTATGCTCAACATGGTCTCCAATTTTTTGCAAATTGCTTTTCTCCTTTTTTCAGATTAACTTACCCTAATCATTAAAATTATTTGAAATAACTGTTTCATAGCATCTCTATACCTCAGACCCAACAGGTGGACTTTTCTGCCCTCCTTTTGTATTGAACAGTTGCTCCATATCCCTTGTTCTGATAGAGCTCTTTGTTTTGTGTGCTAAGAATATTTAAACCTAACTGGGAATTTTTTTTGGACAATATACCAAAAGTGGTCTAAAAACTTCCTTTGCATTACTTTCTAAAGATGAGGCATATGAAGGGAAATTCTACTGCAAGCAAGACTTGAGGGGCATAGTTAAACTCCTTGAATTATGTCATATATTATCATGATATAACTTCATAAAATAATTATAAATGAGTAATAAATTATCAGCAAAAATCAAATTAGAACCTTTTCTATGCAGCTGGCTTGATAGTAAAAAAATAATATTTCTATTATATCTCTTTTCTAGAATGTCTTTCTTTTGTAAATTTTTTGTTGAATTTAATCATCTTTATACCCCTTTCCCCATTAGCACCCTTCCTGTAGCCCCCCCTACTGGATTTCACCCATTCAGTTATTTGTGTTAAGACCTGTTGAGTCAAATTAGTGTCCCCAAATGTCCCTCAGTGCAAGTTCATCTACTGGGCTCTAGTCAGGCTAGCTAGAGTACTTCCCTTTAAGAAGGTACTCCTCACAAATATTAATCAGCTGCCAATAGCTCTTTGGTTAAGAGTGGGCCCTGCTGCCCATTTTGAAAGTTCTGTTCTAGGATTTTGTCTGCTTGAATTTGCATGGGTCTTGTGCATGCCAACACCATTGTTGTAGGTTCATATAAGCAGGTTCCCAGAAGCCTGTAGGACTATATTTCCATATGATTATGCATTTCCTCCCCTACCACTTACAATCTTTCTGACCTCTTCTGCAATGGTCCCAGAGCCCTGGGAGTCCTATCCAAGAACCCACACTCCACTCTGCAGACTCTTATTCTCTATGCTTTGGTCATTTGTGTACCTTTGTGTTCATGGCCCTCTGTTGCATGAAGGAGTTTCATTGATGAGAATTCTCTCTACTTTTTCACTATGTTCTGTGAGCCTTGTGTGTAGCAGTTGCATGGTAGATGTGTCACTTGGGTTTGGACAATTGACAGACAATCTCTGTGTATGACCAGTTGTAGAACTCTGTACTAGATTCTATCTGTTGCAAAAGAAACTTCTTTGATGAGTGGGATTAGCAAAATTTCCTGTAAATATAAGAACCCATATTTAGCACATAGTAAGAAATTCTATTTGTCTAGGGATATGACAACCTTGGGGTTTTCTCTAAGATCTATGCTTTCTCTCTAGCCATGTGTATTTGGCTGTGTTTATAGTACCACACATGTGTTTCTTTCCACTAAGTATGTTCTAAGTCCAATTAAGTGGCTGTTGATTACCCCCAAGATAAAAGAGCCACTACTGCCCCAATATAGTTTGCTATGTGGGCATTGTTGTGGTTATAAAACCTTAAAGCTAGGGTTGGGCCATTGATTAATGTTCTCCCTTAACAGCTTGCAGTGTTCTCCAAAACTATGAGAGCTAGCCTTCAGGAAGGTGGCTTCCAAGTCAGTTCCAGCTCCATTGCTCCAAATCCTGTGTCCAAAGTATGTCCTGTATTCAGCAGTAGGGTCTTACTTTTAAGTTCTGGAGGGAAATCAAGGGCTGTGGCAATAGCCTGTGCAATTCTGGTACTCTTCTTGAACTACTCTGGCCAACAAATTGAAGAGAGGTTTCTCCTGTCTGGCACTGTTTCTTGTTATATAGCCTTCAACTATGCACATATACTCATGTAGAGATATTGTATGTATACTTTTCAGTAGGTTTTTGAACTAAGATGCTCCCCTCTGGATTTTCATAGCAGCTAAGCATTATTTATCACGCCTCTTTCTCTCCCTGTCTCACTTTCCCTCCATGCCCTCCCCGTTTCCCCCATTTCACCCTTGATAATACCTGTCTCCTAGGATCTCTCCTCCCTTAAGCCCTTTCTTCCCCTTTACTCCCATAGGGCTTATGGAGTAAGTAACCTCCCTCCCGTTTAAATACCTCCATTATCTCATTAAACAGGAAAGCTTCTGTACAGCAAAAGAAACAACCAAGGAATCAAAGAGAAAACACATCTGACAGTGGAATAACGTCCAGAATATATAAAGAACTGAAAAAACAAAAATCAAGAAAACAAGAAACCAAGAAAAACCCAATTAAAAGATGAGCTATGGATCTGAATAGAGACCTCTCAAGAGAAGAAATAAAGATTTTGCCTAGCTTGATTTTGGGCAGGTCTTATGCTTGCAGTCATGTATTTTAGGATGCTTCTATAGTAGTAGTTTTCAACACAGCTTTCTCAAAAGTGTTGACTATAAGTTACCCTTTTCCATACCCCACAAACCTGCTAAGAAACACATTAAAAATGTTCACCATTGTTAGTAATTAGAGAAATGAAAATTAAGAATACTTTAAGATTTCATCTTACCCCAGTCAGACTGGCTAAGATCAGGAAAACAAATGATATCAAATGCTGGAGAGGATGTGGGGAAAAGGGAATGCTCATTCACTACTGGTGGGATTGCAAATTTGCATAACCATGATGGAAAGCAATGTAGAGAATTCTTAAAAAACTAAAAACGAACACACCTTATGATCCAGTTATGCCACTCCTTGGTATATAAGCAAAGGAATCATCCTACTGCAGAGATACCTGTACATCCACGTTTGTCACTGCTCTTTTCACAGTAGCTAAGAAATGGAAACAACCTAAGTGTCCCTCAACTGACAAGTAGATGATGAAAATGTGCATTTGCACAATGGAGCTCTACTCAGTATTAATGAAAGAAAAAAATCAAGAAATTTGCAGGTAAATGGGTTGAACTAGAAACAGTTATACTAAATGAAGTAACATAGACTCAGAAAAACAAATGATGTATGTTCTCCCTTATTGTGGATCCTAACACCAAATCCTTATATGTAAGTATATATCATTATGTAACTTCAGGAACCAGGAAATGGAAAGGAATGAAGGAGATAAAGGGAAAGAAAGAGCCTGAAACAGAAGAACGGTGGAAGACTGGTGTCCATTTAGAGGTGTCAGTATGTGGTTGGGGGCTGGCCATGTACTGGAGCATGGGTAGCCTCCCAGGGACCCTGAAGAAAACTTATTCATCTCCCCCAGCAACCATCAGTTGTGAATAGATCCTCATTTAGGGGTGAGATTTCATGGCCACCACCCCACTGAATGCTGGGATTTTGCCTAGCTTGGTTTTGGGCAGGTCTCATGTTTGCAGTCATATGTATTTTAGGATGCTTCTATAATAGTAGTTTTCAATACAGCTTTCTCAAAGGTGTTGACTGTAAGTTACCCTTTTCCATAGCCCACATACTTGCTCTGCCATCCCTCACCCCACTTAACACTTCTTACTTCATTATTCCTCATTTCTCCTTCATCCCCCTGTGTTTACTCCCCTCCCTTGAAAGCCCTAGCTCCCACCGTGCCTTGTTGGTTGCCTGGCTCCTATGGGTATGTGACATTCTAGGTATGAGTTACCTCACTCAGAATAATTTAAAGCTTCAGCTATCTACCTGAAAATTTCATAAATTTTTTCCTTAACAGCTGAACTATATTCACTCGTACCACATTTTCATTATACATTCATCAGTTGATGAATATCTAGGATGTTTCCTTTGGAGGCTATTGTGAATGGAGTAGCAATGAACATGGATAAGCAATTATCTCTTTAGTAGGATATGAATCATTTGGGTATATGGCCAAGAGTGGTAGAGTTGGGTCACATAGTAGATCTATTTCTAGCTTTTTGAGGATACTCCATACTGATTTCCATAGTTTCATTTCTGCTGCTGTGATAAAATACCCTGACAAAAGCAATTTAGGCTCATGGCCCTAGGTTACAGCCCATCATTGTGAGGAGGACAGGATCTTGTCCCACAGCAATTCATGTAATCAAGACAATCTTGAGCAGACATGCTAATAGGCTAACCTGTTCTAGGCCACCCCTCACAGAAATTCTTCTCAGGCAATTCTAGGTATGTCAAGATGACAATTAAAAGTAGCCATTGCATTGTCTGTTCATGTAGGTAGGTGCACCCATGTTTCGTGCAAAGCCTCTGGAGATGAGAAGAGGGCACCAGATCTCCTGGAACTGGAGTTCTGGCTGTTAGACATTATGTGGGTCCTGGGAATTGAACCCTGGTTCTCTGCAAGAGCAGCCAGTGCTCTTAACCACTGAGGCATCTCTCCAGCCCCCAATAAACAAAATATTTTTTTTCATAGAGCAAGTTGATGTAAAATAAAATATTTTTAAAAAAACTGATAAATAGCATCTCTTCCTGTGAATGAAATGATCTCTAAGGAAGTATGTTTACAGTAAATCAGTAAACAAGATGGTGTGATTAAAAACTAGAAGATTCTCTGATACGTTACCTCTCTGGAGGGGTAGTGTCTTAGTTACTTTTCTGTTGCTGTGATAAAACATCATGACAAAGGCAACGTATAGAAGGAAACGTTTATTTGAGCTTATGGTTCCAGAGGAATCAGAGTCCATTATGGCAGGGAGGCATGGTGGTAAGAGGAAGTTTGAGGAGAAAGAGGAGAGCGCACATCTTCAAGCAGGCACAGGAAGTGGAGAGTGACTGGAAATCTAGCATAGGAAGATTGTCCTTGGGGGTAGGCTTAGAGAGTTCTTAACCCTTTCCAGATTTCTAGTCTCTCTCTGAAGGCCACACCTTCTAAGACCTCCCAAAACAGTGCCAGTAACTGGGGACAAAATGTCCAACTATTTGGAGCCTATGGGGGGCGTTCTCACTCAAGTCCCTATGTCCTTGGCCCTCGTGAGCTACAATGCATTTAGTCTAACCTTAAAAGTCTCCATAGTCGATATAACGTGCCAGGCCAGGATCGAAAGGTTATTCCTGGACAAACTGTCAGCCCATGAAAGGAAACAGCCAGAATTGACCAGAGTCCAAGTCAACAGCTCCAGAGAGAGTGGACTGTTTTACCTCTCATCCACCTGTGCCCCTTTTCTAAGCCTAGGGAACAACCTGCGGAAGAGGGGGCGTGGTAGAATGTAAGGGCTGCGATTGGGGTGAATGGTGAAACTACAGCAATGTAGTCTGGACACTCATTTGATCAACTTGATTGAACAAACAACCTGTCACCCCCCACTGGATGGTGGGGCTGTAGGTGTTTGGGCACAACAGCCTGCAGATAGGTTTTGCATGAAGGATGCTTGTACTCATGGATTATCACTTATAGCTAAAAATGAAAAAAAAAAACTGAGGAGAAAGATGCAGTGACAGTTGGCAGAATGGCAATGATCTGGGATGGGTGGGGGTGGGGGGGACGGAAAGGGAAATAAGCCGGAACTGAATGGAAAAATGTATGAAATGCACAAAGCATCAATAAAAACTAATTAAAAAAAAATAAATGTCTTTATAAAAACCAAAAAAAAAAAAAAAAAGTCTCCATAGTCTTTACTAGTCTTTCTATTACTCAAAACTCCAGAAAGCAAAGTCTCTTCTGAGACTCAAGGCAATATCTTAATTTTAAGCCCATGTAAAATAAAATAAAAAAAATAGGGGCTGGAGAGATAGCCTAGCAGTTAAGAGCACCAACTGCTCTTGCAGAGGACCCAGGTTTGATCCCCAGCACCCACATGGTGGCTAAGAACCATCTGTAAATCCAATTCCAGGAGAACTCCAGTTCCAGGGGAATCCGAGACCCTCTTCTGACCTCTGAGGCATTGCACGACACGGGTGCACAAACCTACATGCAGACAGTACATTCATACACATACAAAAATAATAAATAAAATAAAAAAATAAATTATACACTTCCAACATACAATGGGACTGAATCACATTCCCATTCCAAAAGGGAGGAATGGGGGCCTACTGAGGAAACACTGGACTGAAACAAGACTGAAAGCCAGCCAGGCAAAGACCAAATACAGTAGCTCCATATCTGACTTCTGGGACTTACTTCCAAAGGCCTTATACATGGCTCAGCCCTTCCAGTTTTGCTGAGTGCAACATACATCTCTCTCTTTGGGAGGCACCACTCCCTGCATGCAGCTCTCCTTGGAAGATGTCTCAGAGCTCTAGCATTCCCAACGTTTTCTTGGGTACTTATCTGCTAACAAAGCTTCACCTTCACAGCTTCATGCAATGGCCTATCAGGGCTTCTTGGCTTGTCATGGTGTTCTTTATTCAGGGACACACCTGCTTCATGCTTCCTGGTCTCAGGGAAACCATGAAGGAAGAACCTATGACCCCTTCACTCTTTCATCTTTCATCCCTTTAAAGATAAACAACATAGCCAAGTTCAGCTGCTGTCCTAGGGTGGACTCTTGCCTGCTTTGTCCCCATTGCCAGCAGATTTTCTATGTTGTGGTTTATTAGGAGTGGAAAAAGTCTAGCATTTTCCTTTTGCAAGTTGGAGACTTAGCTGGATGTAGTCTTGTCCTGAAGGTATTCTTTCCACTGTTTAGCCCTGCCACTAATAGCTCTAATCTTCTTACCAAAGAGTGCCTTTCCTTTGGCACATGCCTTGGCTTCAACATTAATCTTCCTAGTGCTGTTTTGCAATCCAAACCGTACATTCTATATTTCTTTCCGCCTCATTTGCTTTTTTTCATTGTAGAGCTGCATAATATTCACCATTAATAGCATGTCACCATTTCTAGGTTGGGCTGTCTTGAAATGTTCTCCACCAAAGAAACTAGTCCATTACTTTTCAACTTAGCCTCAGGCAAGCTTTTAGACTGTGGGCAAACTCCAACCAGACTCTTTGCCAAATTATTCCAACTGCTGCTTAAGTCTTTATTTCCCTCTGGAACTACATTGTTCACCATACTGCTTTCTTCTATTAGAACAGCCCACTGAGATTTGCTTATAGTATTCAACTGTTTTTGTAGTTCAGACTTCCAAAGTCTTCCACATTCCTCCAAAAATGCTCATTGCTCCATTCCTCACAGCCAATGCCCCACTCTTTGTACCAACTTCTGTATTAGTTACTTTTTGTTGCTATGAAAAAACACTGTGACAAAGGAACCATATAAAAGGAAGAGTTTATTCGAGGAATCAGAGTCCATTATGGCAGGGAAGAAGGTGGCAAGAAGGGCCAGAGCAGAAAAAGGTGCACTCATATCTTCAAGCAGGCACAGGAAATAGAGACTGAAAATCCGGAAAGGATTAAGAACTCTTCAAGGCCTCCCCGCCCTCTCCGTGGTGGCATGCTTCCTCTTGCAAGGCCACACCTTCTAAGACATCCCAAAACAGCACCACCAACTAGAGTCAAAATGTCCAACTACTGCAGTCTTTGGGGGACATTCTCATTCAAACCGGAACAGGAAGCAAGTGATGTGTTTGGGCCTATCACTATAAAATTTACTCTGTTGTGCAGTCAGGGGTAAAAGATCTCTGGTGAGGAAATTTCATAGAGAAAGAAGAAAAGTCATTAGCTATTTGTTTGTTTGTTTGTTTTTGAGGCAGGGCCTCCCTATAGCCACAGCTGGCCTAAACTCTCTATGGAGACCAGGCTGGGCTGGATCTCGCAGAGATCCACCAGCCTTTCTGCCTTCCAAGTGCTGAGATTAAAGGTGTGTACCACCACAACCACACTTTATCTCATTTACTTCCTTGTTTGTATGTTCTTTATTTTAACCTTAAATCCTCCTCTGTGCAAATCCTCTGCACAAACAGAATTCAAGAAAGAAAACAGAAAAGAGGAAAAAAGAAGAGAGAGAAAAAGTCAACAGTAAAATAACATTAAGGAAAATATCTATTTAAAAATCACCTCCTTCTAGTTAATACATTCTAGACCTGTTGGGGAAGCTACACCCATGAAATCTCCACAGTATGGGCATCTAAGATCTGCGTAATGACAAAACCAGTTGACATGCCAAGGTGGATGAGGGATGCCAGATTCTCTGGAACTGCAGTTACAGACTGTTGTTAGCTGTCATGTGGGTGCTAGAAGCTGAACCCTGGATCCTCTGCAAGAGCAGCCAGTTCTCTTATCCACTGAGCCATCTCTCCAGACCTAGAAAACCTCTTTAAATCAGTTTTGCCTGTCTGTCATTTCCGTGTGGGGTTGCAATTGATTATTCACATTCAGCATCAGTTTCAATAAAATATCCTTGTTTATTAAGTTCTCCTGATTTTTCACAATTAATATTTATACCTCTCCTGTAGGAAACATTTTTGTAGAAAATTTAAATCTTCAAATAAAATAACTTTACAGGAAAAAAAAGTGACCATTTCTTTTTTTCTGGTTATGTGTCAATCTGTATATTTAAAATTCCTAGGCAAGAACATGGGATCCCAGCACTTGGGAGGCAGAAGCAAGAGGAACAGGAGTTCAAGGTCATGTTCATCTACTGTTATCATGCCAGGGGGAATGTTGATTAAATTAATACTATTCTAGAGGAGAATATTTATTTTCATTGACACCTTACAGTTTTTGTAATGTTTTAAGGAAAATTAAATAGCACCTGAGAATTGAAATGGAAAGGAGAAATTATATATTATTGTGGCCAGGTTCTGTTGTGTTTTCTTTAAGTAAGAATGAATACATCAGTTTAGACTTATTCGAGAATACCTTATGCCTTCAGAGTCTAAGCTTTTTTTTTTAATTTTTTTTTTTATTATTTATTTCTGTATGTGTATGAATGTATTGTCTGCATGCAGGTCTGTGCACCCGTGTTGTGCAATGCCGCGGAGGTCAGAAGACGGTCTCGGATTCCCCTGGAACTGGAGTTCTCCTGGAATTGGAGTTTCAGACGGTTCTTAGCCGCCATGTGGGTGCTGGGGATCGAACCCGGGTCCTCTGCAAGAGCGTCGGTGCTCTTAACCGCTAGGCTATCTCTCCAGCCCCCAGAGTCTAAGCTTTAACGCTTCATTCTATGCAGTAATACTTCAGCACGATACATCTCCCTGCTCTCAGGAATCTTTTTTTATAAGCTAGGCTCACCTTCTGCTTCCTACAATAATAAACGTTTTTTGCCTGCAAGATTTTAGATGAGATACTGCGTTTCCCCCTTTTTATCCCCTTTTCAACCTATTGCCTTCTAAAAAGGGTCTTTCTTTTCTGTGGCCTTTAAAAGGAAAAAAAAACTGTCTTGATTCAGTTTTTTTCCCCCAAAGTAGCTCTTTTAATGTGTTTTGAATTGCTTTCTGAATACTATCTCTCATGTTACTGTTGAGGTGTTTTGTTGTACGTGAGAGAGAAAATAGGAAAAAACCACTTAGATCACTGCGTTCTCCATTAAAAAATATAGCTTCAATTCAACAGAAATGTTTTTTTCCCCAAGTTTCTATGTCTTTGAGGCTTTTGATGTTTAAACAATTTATGTAACAACTGAGAAAAATGTGTTTAAATATGCATAAGAAGCAGTGCAAAACATCTCCCGTCAACCACTTAAAACCCTCTTGCACAGGAGTGAGTTTTGAAATAGAGATACATGCTCTGGCTCCTGTGCTCAGGAAGGCAAGTCCTTCTTTTGTCCTTCCATGCACTTTCATTTCCAGGAGATTAAAAGACTCATTGCGCAGCTGTTGTTCGTTTAGACAGCGGGCACATTGAGGCCTAGCAAGAAACTGAGCAGGTCTGGCCCGCTCCCAACATATTATGCTTGCTCATTTCTCCAGCCGTGTCTCTGTCCAGGCCATCTTTCCTGGTTCTTGTGAATCTCTCTTCCTGGGGGAGGGTGCAATCTGAAGAAATGAAGTTTTTCAGGAACATTGGCAGCATAACCAGAGGGATAGCCCAGGGCATGTGCAGTCGCACCAGTGATGCTGTCAGGAGGAGATTTCCATATTGCCCTTAAGAACATCAGTGCTGTACCAGGAGAGAGCAGCACTGTACCCTGGAATGGTAGTTACCAGTCTGAGTCTCTATTTCTTTCTCTTTTCTTTTCTTTTTTTTTTTTTTTTGTGTGTGTATGTGGTATTTGCATGTGTACATTTGTACCTGTGCAGGTCTGTGCTCAGAAACTAGAATGCACTGATTGGCCAGACTGGCTGACCAACAAGCTCCAGGGATCCATCTGTCCCCACCCCACCCCAGATCCTACAGGGCTAGGGTCACAGATGAGTAGTGCCTTGTCAAGCTTTTGTCCATAGGTGCTGGGGGATCTGAACTCAGGTATTCATGCTTGTGCAATAAGCACTTACCACCTGAGCCCCTCACCAGCCCCTTGAGTCTTTATTTCCTCTCCCGAAAGGGTGAATGTTATCTGCACTGCAGCTGGTTCTTAAGAGTCAGAGAATTATTAGATGAGTAGTAAATGGTAGTTATTATTACTTTATTTTAAACATTTCTTTAAAATACTGCCATTTAAAACCGAATTCAATTTCACAGAAGACATTGAATCAAAAAGCCTTTTGGGAGTTAAATCTCAAATTCATCATCTTCCAACATTATCAAACCAAACAGCAGCTATTACAGAAGTCTCCTGGAGGAGAACTTTTAGGCAACCCACTTGGAAGTGTAGAGCAGGAAGCTAGGGGACATGTATTTTTACTTCTCTCTCAATTAAATTATGTCATGTTCCTAATTCTCTGCACTTCCATGGGGTCTGGAGGCCCTTCAACTTTTACTTTAGTTTCTGCTGTGGTGACATATATGTCAGGATTGTGGATTCTCAAATGTGAAAAGTCTAGACATGAGGGAATAAAATTAGGCCTTTCATGATTTCCCTGAAAATATTCTCTGGTCTCTTTCTCCTGATTACATAGTGTTTAACTGTACAATTTAATTACTTTGTAATAAAAAAGCACATTATGAAAGTAATCATGCTGAAGACCGCATACAGAGAGAGCACACAAATGTTTTCATTTATTTCAATGTAGAAGGGAATAAGTTTAGAATGATTTTGTAAATCATGCAAGATAAAACATGTATGAATTGATATTACAAGCTATGGTGTCTCCACTGTGTACTGGACATTTTCTAAGGTATCGTACTTATTCCAAAGACACCCTGGTCCCTCACTTCTCAGAGTTGAGAGTCAGGAGAGGGAAAAGAAAGACATTTTCACAAATATCAAAACTATAGAGCATGTAGGAAGTGCAACAAAGGTTAAAGAAAAGTATTTATGGGAACAAAATAATGGAAGTGCGGGCTTCATGCAGAGACCTTTAAGAAAGCTTTAGAGAGGTAGCATTTAGACTGGACCGGATTTCAACAGAAGGGACAGGTGAGGTTAGGAGGATCCTGGAGAAGAGAATTGAGTGAACAAAGGGTTCCCGACCACCCCGTACCACTGCTGTCCATGGCACGGGGTGGGCGATATCCAAGGGCAGGAAGAGGTAAGGGACACATTGGTAACATGGGTAGCACTTGGAGGGTGGGTCATAGATTTGAGGAATACTGGTAGGATGTGAAGAGTCTGCAAGGAAGGATAAGGAAGAAGGAAATTTGCTGAGGATAAAGATCTAGGAAGAACAGCCAGAAAGAGAACTTGTTTACTGCAGGGGCAGGTGGAAGGCAGGGGGACAGAAGCATACAGGGAAAACCAGTGCTGAGGTATGCCCCTACTTTCCTCTTGACAGAGATGCTTCTAGGTAAAGTAGAGGACAGTGCAATGTAAGGTGGGGTGACTGGGAAGGCAGGAAATCCTCTGACTTTAACCCTGTTCAGTTCAGCCAGATTTCCCAGCTGTCTCCTCTAAGATATGATCCCAGAAAGAAATGGGTGGTACCCCCACCCTGAGAAACCAGTAACTTCATCATGGAAATGTTACCAAGATGTATGTAGGGATGGTGAAGTACTGGGACCATCCCTCACCCTGAGTGGCTAAGGGCGACAGTGGTTCCCGGAGAATGATGAAAGAATGCAACTATCATGGTGGGCGGAGGGGAACAAGAACAATGTTAAACCAAGGGAAAGTTTTCAAAATCAAAATGGAGTCATTTATAGCAATCCTACATAAAAGAGGGAAAACCAAAGGTAAATAAAACTCAGGGGGTGGTTATGAAGGAAGTATGGTTAGACATGAATGGACACCTGATTCAGCTGTCACAATAGACATTTATAGAGCTTGGATGAAGGCTACCCAAAGAACTTTTTTTTTGAAGTTTTCTGCATTTCATATGCCATTTCTCAGTCCAATTTAGACTAATTTCCCTTTCCATGCCCCCCACCCCATCCCAGTTCATGCATTCTGCCATATATTCTTATATCTTTTTGTGAGTCTTTTTAAATTTTTTCAAAGCAGATGATTATTGTTTTGGGGAGAACTTTACTGTTTCAGAATTTTCTTTGTCCCAGTTCTTTTTTTTTACACAAGCCAGGCCTCCATCTTCTACAACTCCTTCAGCAAAACTGCTCCAAGCTCCACAGCTTCCCAGCCCAAAGTTCCAAATGCCTCCACAATCCTTCCTCCAAACACCAAGGACTTGGGGAGGAAAGGGTTTATTCAGCTTACATCTCCCGGGTCACAGTTCATCACTTAGGGAGCCCAAGGCAGGAACTCAGGGCAGGAACCTGGAGGCAGGAGCTGAAGCACAAGCCATGGAGGAATGCTGTTCACTGACTTGTCCGCCAGTTCTTTTGTTATTGTTCCCTCCAATTTGTATCGCTTCAACATATGCATATGTGTGTGTGAGTGTGTGTGTGTCACACCTATACTAAAAGTTTGTCATCTGAAAAAAACCTGTTATTTCCAAACCATATTTCAGGGATTCATAATTTTCCCTTTTAATTTTATATTACTCTAAAATATGTATACATACCACCCTCCACCCATATACCAAGATTACAAAGTCTGAAAATAAGTGGTAGGTTAATTCTAAAGCCTGTTAAAAGATTCGCATTATAAGAACATAGTTGCTTTCAGATAAAGAGGAATATAATATTAACATTGCTCAGTTTGCCTTACATCTAGGTAATTGGCGCTAGCATCCACAAATGAGGGATACCATTCTTTGTTTTTCTGGGACTGTGTTACTTCACTTAGCATAATATGTTCCATCCATTTACCCCGCAAAGTTTATAATGTCATCTTTCTTTTTTTTGTTTCCGTTATTTTTTTTTATTATTTGTTTATTTTTAAGGGATTCTACAATATAATAACACAGTTGTTTGCAGATAACATTGATGTTACTCAGTTTGCCATACAATTAGGTAATTGGTCCAAATTTTGAACAACCCAAGGTTTCCATAGTCCAGTTGGAGAAGCTTGTATGCACAGGTGTGTTGATCAATTAGGAGTCCAGTCTATATTGCTGTAGTGTCATGATTCACCCCTATCTCTCCGCAGCCCTTACATTTTACCACACCTCCTCTTCCACAATTTGTTCCCTGGGCTTTGGGAAAGGGGCACAAGTGGGTGAGAAGAAAACAGTCTACTTTCTTTGGAGTTGTCATTTTGGACTCTAGTCTGTTCGGGTTGTTTCCCTTCATGGGTTGACAGCTTATCCAGTGATATCTTTTTAGTCATGCTAACAAAGCACAAGCAATTGGATGTACAGGCATTTAAACAGTACTAATTATTATGGCAAGCTAAGCTGTGAGCATAGACACAGATGCTTGGATGGTATGCTAATCCACAGACTGTGGTTTCTCTATAAAGGCTGACAAGTTCTTATTGTGGCTTATAACATCTCCTAACCACTAGAGGACATAAGCTTGTGGCATCTGCTGTGAGTTATTCCTCCAAGGAGAGAGCTAATAGCCAATTAGATTTGGGATATATATAATTTGGCTGCCACTGTTGCACAGTATCTCCAGGCAGTTGAAGTGTAGCTGATACTGACGGAGAAGTCTTGCTTGTCTCAGGGAGACGAATATTTTGCTGTATTGCTTTAGTGGCCTTTGGTAACGTTCTCTGGCATTTCAGAGGCCAGTTGTACGTTAGCAAGTGTCGTCTCAACATTTTTTTCATGCTCACACCAGGTCTTCGGATGACATCTTTCTTTACCACTGCATAGAACACCACTGTGTAATTGTACCACATTTTCTCTGTCCTTGGTTGAGGGGCACTTGGGTAGGTTCCAGGTCTTCACCCTTGTGAAAGGAGCTACAATAAACATAGATGTGCATGTATCTCTGTGGTAGGATGAGTCTTGTGGGTATATACCTAGGAGTTGTATGACTGAGTCAGGTGGTTGATCTGTCCAAAGGTTTCAGTGGGGTATTGAAGTCCCCTACTATTAGTGTGCTGGGATTATTCTGTGCCTTGAGGTCCTGCATAATTGTGCTTATAAAGTTCTATGCACCAGAGTTTGGTGCACATATATTCATGTTGTGAAATCTTCATGGTTAATGTTCCTTTGATAAAGATGTGGTTGGGTGTCACTATGGCTGTGCATGCTGGGCTAGGTGTGGTTAACTGGCAACAGGCTGTGCCCGGGGCTGTGATGAGACCACCTGCTTTGGGTCACTTATTCCCCAGGGAGTTTAGACCATTAATATTAAAGGTTATTATCGAGAGATGTATGTTGTTTCCTTTCACCTTATTTTCTGTTTGTATTCTAGATCTAGGATTGTATTTCTGCAGTTATACTGTTATTAATTACTCTCTCTAGCTGCTTGGGGACAGTTGCTCCTTTCTTCTGACCTTTGAATTGCTTCAAGTATTTTCTAAAGGGTTGGTTTTCTGGGCATGAATTCTTTCATCTTGTTTATGTCATGAAAGATTTTTCTTTCTCCTTCAATTATAATGGACAGTTTTGCTGTCTATAGTCATTTAGTACTGGAAATACTTTTGTCCACATTCTACTGGCTTTCATCATTTGCACTGAGAAGTCAGCTGTAATTCTGATGGGTATCCCTTTATAGGTAACTTGTTTTTCTCTTGTGGCCTTCAGTATTTTGTCTTTGTTTTGGGTATCTAGCATTTTAACTATGATAAGGTGTGAGGAATTTCTTTTCTGTTCTTGTCTGTTATTTATTCAATGTGCTTCTTGTATTTGTATGGGTTTGTCATTTTTCAGTTTGGGGAAATTTTCTTCTATTATTCTGTTGAAGAGCTGATCAATACCTTTGTCCTGGGATTCTTCTCCTTCCTCTATCCCTATGATAAGGACATTTGGTCTTTTCATAGTGTCCCACATTTCCTGATTGTTCCACTCTTATGATTTAGATTTTTTTTCCATACCCTTTTCTTGGGCCTTATAGTTCTTCCACATTATCTTTCAGTGTTGATATTCTACTTTCTGCTTCATCCAATCTGTTACTGAGGCTTTCTCCCATCTTTTCCTGCTGATTGGATGAGCGTTCCATTTAACTTTTTCATTTCATCCTGTGATTTCTTTAGTATTTTCAGTTCCTTTTGGAGCTTGTCACTTTTTCCCTGTAGCTCCTTGCTTTACTGGTTGTTTTCCTTTTTCATTTCAGTGTGGGATCTTTTCAGTGTTCTCTATTTCCTTCTGGAGTTTGTCATTCTTTCCCTTTAGTTCTTTCTGGAGTTTGTCATTCTCTCTTTCTAGTTCCTTCCTGAGTTTTTCATTCTCTCCCTTTAGTTCTCTGATTTGTTCTTTATATCTTTGATTACTTTGAATATATCTATAAGTGTTCTAAGAGCTGTGTCCTGGGTTCCTTCCAGGGAGATTTCATTGTAGGGATCTTCCACAGGACTGGTAGAGTTTGGTGGAGGTTTATTATGTAGTTTTCCCATGGTGTTGTTTTTTCTTTGTGTTTTTGGCATGTGGGTTTGTTTTATTGTTTGTATTCTGCTGTGAATCTCAAATGTTTCTTTGCTGGCTTGAAGGCTTGCTTTGCTTGTTTCCTTCAGGTATGTTCACTGTCTTCTCCTTGGTTTATGGAGTTGTGCTAGGTTTCCGGTTTTCAGTTTTGATTATATATTGGGAGGATCAGGTAGCTCTTTCCTTTCTGGTCTAGAGGTTCTCCAGAAATCTGGAGGTAACAATCATGTCAGTTCCCAGCTGAGCGTGTGTCTGCTTTGTGGTCCGGTGTCACTACAGCTGTGCATGCTGGGCCGGATATGCTTGGCTGGCAACAGGCTGTGCTCAGGGCTGTGATGAGCCCACCTGCTTTGGGCTCACTTATTTCCTGGCACGATGCTCCTCCCTCTGGACCCACTGGGTGTCTTGTCTGAGTGGCTGGCTCTCAAAGAACTTCTATAAGGCCCCCAACAATTGTCTTTTTAACTTTAGATAGATGCCATTATGGATATTAGTCATTGCTGCCAAAGATTATTATTTCCAATTTCTGAGGGTGTGGCTGGGAAATGTCTCAGTACCTAAAAGCTCTTGCTTTGCAATCACGAGGACCTAAGTTGGAATCCCTAGCACTTACCTTAAAAGTTAGGCACAGCTGCAAGGGTGGAGACAGGACGATCCTGAGAGCTCGATGGCCAGCGAGGCTAGGCAAAACTTCAAGCTTTCCAGTACAATGAGAGACCCTCTCTTAAGGCAATAAAGTGGATATAGGTAGAAGGATACCCCATGTCCTGCTCTGGTCTCAACATGTTCATTCACACATGGGGTTGTCCACCTGCACACCCATGTGCATGCATCCCATACAGATAAAATGCACTCCACACAGAAGTGATATCTGATGTAACTCTTCTCATTTTTGTCCTTAGAACCTTCCCTTTGTCTTTGTTCCCTGGGTCAGCAGGTCAGTATGGCAGGAGTCGCTCCATTGCAATGGTATGCAATTCTCAAATGCATGTCATCACACTCAGTAGAATCTCTGTTTTTATTTAGATGGCAGTTACTCTCCTGACCTCAGTGCTCAGCAGCTCTCCCATTTCCTGATGAACCCAAAGGAAAGCCAAAGCACAAGTGAGTTCACAGGGATGCAGTGTAAAGAGACAAGCCTCCCAGAGCACCTGGCAGAGGAGATAAAACATGCCTGCATGCTTAAAGAAGAATGCCTGTCCATACCCTCTCAGAGTTTCCTATTAATACGACTTGCCACAATTTGAATTTAAATGGATTTTAGAAGTAGCTGTTTAGCATCTATCTTGTCTTGTAAGTTATTGTAGCTGGGATATTTTGCTCTGTTACATTTCTGGCATTTGACCCTATGCTTTACCCATAGAAGATTTCAGGGAATATTTACAGTCTGACTGAATGAATAAAAACAGTGAACACTGTTTCCTCCAATATTTATTATTGGTATTTCTTTTTTTTTTTAATTTTTTTTTATTTTATTTATTTCGGTATGTATATCAATGTACTGTCTGCATGCAGGTTTGTGCACCCGTGTCGTGCAATGCCGCGGAGGTCAGAAGAGGGTCTTGGATTCCCCTGGAACTGGAGCTCTCCTGGAACCGGAGTTTCAGACGGCTCTCGGCCGCCATGTGGGTGCTGGGGATCGAACCTGGGTCCTCTGCAAGAGCGGTCGGCGCTCTTAACCGCTAGGCCATCTCTCCAGCCCCCTATTATTGGTAGTTCTTAAACAATTCAAAAGAACTCTCTCATATTGTGAATCCCTTAAAATATAATAAACATAAAAAAAAGAACTCACATGAGATATTCACATTTAATTTTGGATTCTTTTAAAGCTAAACTTAGAAGAAATATATAGAGTTGAAGTTTCTTCAAGCTATTGCTAAAATCTTTTTTCTTGGTGATTTTCTTACGTGGAGACAGGCCTTCAGTAAACACCATTCTGTGATTGGTGGTAGAAAGCTGGAGGTCCTGAATATCTGTCCCCATTGGGGAATGGTTGCAGCTGGTGACACAAGAGAAACTGCTCACAGAACCTTTCATGTTTCTGAGTCTTCTATGGGCTCCAAAATTGCTTGCTTATCTTATTTGCCTGATGTTCATCAAATAAAGTTCAATAAATCTGTATTGACTAAAATTTTTGTTTAAATCAGTAACAAAATTCTATATCAGTTGCGCTTGGGGAGAAGGCTGTAACAGAGCAGTGGCAGGCATGAAAAGCAGGAGCTCCAGGTATTCTTGGAAGTTCACTTGTGTGTTTGTGCTACAGTCATTTGCTAGACACTGTGCTAGTTTCCAGGGACATGCACATGGACACAATAGGCTTATTTCCTGCTTAAAAAAAAACCCTCTTCAATGTGTGCTCTATTTGCAGTATAGTGAAGAAGGCAGAATAGGAAAAATGGGGGGGGGATCAGGTGGTAGGGAACACACTATAGAGGTAAGAGGAGACTGCTCTGTGGCAACTGTTTCAGACTTGGGGCAGGATGAAGGAAAAGAGTGCCTTCAGGCTGAACCCTAAGGGAGGAGAAGCAGGTTTAAGGTGATTTGAGAGTCAGATGCATAGCAGAATACCACAAGGGTGTGTGGGTGTGTGAAAAGTCCAGTTTGCATGTAGGCAGATAGATGACTCTTTACCTACCTGGGTGATTTGTGCAAAATGGGTTGAAGAAGGGCAGGAGTGGAAAGGCAAATTCATTGATGAGCATACTTCAGTGATTTGGAAGAATGGTGACTAGACCTAAAAACAGCAACAAGTATATTCCTAATAGTTTTAAAGGAAGAAATGGAAGGATTTAATAGTTGATTAGGATGAGGTGGAGGAAACAAGACGAAGCCAAGCACCCTTTAGAATGCTTACTCAATGTTGAGAAGATACTAGCTGCTAGGGGAGGGGGAATCATTCTTCTTTGGGGGATGGCCCTGCTCCAGTGGGTGGACACACTAATACCCATGAGGCAGCACTAATTGGGCTCAGTGGAATATACAAGTATAAATATCTATACATATATATGATATATATATGATGTATATGTATATAGATATCTATATGTATATACATATAGATGCCTATACATATATATGATATGAAAAGTGGGAAGGGGGTATGCATGTGTGCGTGTGTATGTGTGCATGCATGTATGCGTGTGTGATTCCTAGCAGAGGGAATTGGGGTGGATATAATCAGAATACATTGTGTATATGTATGAAATTATAAAAATTAAAATATTCTGAAAAAAGAATTTGGCTTGATCATCTGGATGAGTGGTGGTCCTATTATCCAAATTATAGGCAATTTTGAGGGATGGGGAAGAATTTAGAAAAATCAATAGGTCTGGAGCTAAAGGGAGAGAGAGATGCAGAACAAAGATCAATCTGAGAAGCAGCATAGTGGGGCGTTCGAAGCTACAGAGGAGTGAAACCTGTATTAGAAGGGGCTGACACATAGATGAAAAGCTGATGAAGAGGAAACACTGATGCCTTTCAGTACTGGGGCTGGAGGTAAGAGGTGGAAAAGCCAGCAAAGGAGATGGAGAACAAGAGTTTTAAAGAAAAAAAAGACCCCGGAGAGTAGAATTATCTTCATAGAAAGAACTCATCCACTGTGTCAAAAAAATGTAGGAAGATCAGGATGAAGACAGAAGCATCAATTTTATTTAGTGACCTAGAAAGGAGCATTTACATGGCATGGTGGGTAAGGAAGCTAGATGGATGCTATTTGGAAAGAGAGAGTGGTTAACGTAGAACCAGCTCAGTGGTGGTTTGCAATGAAAAACAAAAGAGAAGGAAAGAGAAAGCAGAAAGGGAATGTGAGGAAATGGAAAGTGATAGCTAGCTTTTTTTTTTTTTTTTGGTCTTTTTGAGACAGGGTCTCCCTGTAGCCCCAGCTGTCCTGGAACTCACTCTGTAGACAAGGCTGGCCTTGAACTCACAAAGATCTGCCTGACTCTACCTCCCAAGTGCTAGGATTAAAGGCGTGTGCCACCATGCCCGGCAGTGATAGCTATCTTAAACACGGCACAAGAATGTGTGTGTTGTGTAAAGGAGAGATGATGATGCTAGAGACAGGAAATGATGAGAGAAAGTAAATTCTAATGCAGGAAAAGGAGACAGGATCCAAGATACAAGGCGGGGAGATAACAGGAGGAAGAGGCAACACAGCAGGACAAAGACCTGAGACGTAGGCAAAATTGTATACTTGGAAGTAGGAAGAAGACATAGTCCTGTGTACTATGTTGTGGACAAACAGGAAGAGCAGTGCCATAATAAGGAAGTGTTGGAAAGAAGAAGGTGTGAAAGAATGGCTCAGATAGAGAGAGAATTTACTAGGAAATGGTGCAGCATTGCTGGTCCTTGTCAAATGTTCACTTGGGGTCATGATCATGAGTTAGAAAGCAGCCAATCACCTCATAGGTCCTGGTGTTTCCTCGTTTCCTAGAAAATGCTAGTATCTTTTATACAACCATGTGTTCAAATAAGCTGTAGTTTTTGACAACTAAATACGAGGTAAGGTCAGAGGGAAATTTGTTGGAGGGGGTCATGAGAGTGGTGGACCATAAAATCTAAATGGGGAAGCAAGGGCACAAAGGAAGGAAGGAAGAAGGAATGATGAATAGTTGAAAGTGGTCACTTACACACACCAAAGACATGAAAGAATTATTGCAGTGTGGAGTGGAAGAAGGGAGCTGGAAGGCCAGGAGGTATTACTGCAAAGGCAGCACATGGAAAGCGCAGACTCGGAGACGTAACATTACCTAAAATGGCAAGGACCAGGCTCTGGCCATAGATGGGTGTCTGGGATGGAGTGGAGGCTAACTGGGGTCATGGCATTATTCTTTCAAAAAATTATTTTTTTATTTTGATTTAATGTGTGTGAGTGTGCTGCTTGTATGTATGTAAGCTCACCTATGTTGTGCAATGCCTGTGGAGGTCAGAAGAGGGCATCAGATCCCCTGGAACTGGAGTCGCAGGCAGTTCTGGAAACCAAATCCAGGTCCCCTGCCAATGCAGCCAGTGCTCTTTTTGTTTTTTCTTTAAATTTTTTTAAAAATTTATTTATTATTTTTTATGTGTATGAGTATACTGTCTGCATGTAGGTTGGTGCACCCTTGTCGTGCAATGCCACGGAGGTCAGAAGAGAGCGTCGGATCCCCTGGAACTGGAGTTAAAGACGGTTCTTAGCTGTCATGTGGGTGCTGGGAATCGAACCCGGGTCCTCTGCAAGAGCAGTCGGTGCTGAACCATCTCTCCAGTCCTAAGTGTGTTGTTATTCTTGTGATGTTGCGACTCACTGCAAATGGTGACTGCCAAAGCAAACATAAACCTTTAAAAACAGGAATCTGGCTGAGATCTCCTGAGACCGGCAGAAGCGCGGCTCTCTTCACAATAGAATCTACATTCTACACAAAAAATGTGGTACATCTACACAACAGAGTTCTATGCAGCAGTAAAGAAAGATGACATCATGAGCTTTGCAGGAAAATGGCTAGAGCTAGAAGACATCATGCCGAGTGAAGTAACACAGTACCAGAAAAACAATGAATGGTATCCCTCATCTGTGGATGCTAGTGTAAATTACCTAGTTGTAAGTATTTCCTGTTCATGGCCCCTTGAGCTTTTGTCCAAAGCAGTTGGGAGTAATGCATATTGGAAACAACAACAACAACAGAAAGGACTGCATCAAAGAACTGACTGAAACAGTGACTTCTGCTCAAAACAGGCAACTTCCACATGGAGAATACTGAGAAAGACTGAGAAAGAGATGAAAAGCATGTTTGGCAGAATGCTTGAGCTCTGGTGGGGTGGGGGGATGGGGGGGACACAGGTCTAGATTTGATAAAAAATATATACATAAATAAAAAAATTAAAAAAAAAACAACAACAGGAGTCTAGGAAAGAGGAGAGCCAAACAAGGGGATAAAATGTGACAAAGGAGGAGGCAGGAAATGAAGACGATTTGGAACTTTGAAAGAATGGCTTGGGTGTGGGAATAAGCATTCTGCTTGCTACTCGCAGCCCTGAGGGAGGTATGTAGGTGGCAGGATGGAGAGCAGTAAGAACAGCCAGACTCAAAGTACTCAGGAGCTGGGGTTTCAAGATGGTGTGCTGATCATCCTCACACCTAGTCTAACCAAAACCTTTTGTTAACCAGAAACCTCTTTGTTAAGTGACCTGCTCTTGGTCTGGTATAACTATGGTGATCTGATGTAACTATGGTTATTGGCTTGGCACCTAGCGTGTTGTTGGTGTAGTTTTAAGCTTTATAAACCCTGCCCTTCTTGAGATTGAGAGTTCTTTGGGGCATTAACAGTTTCTCCAGTGTCAGTTATTAATAAAGGACTCCTAATTCAACCATCAATAAATGGTGTCCCTCTGTGCCTCTCACTTGGTGTTATAGGAGGAAAGCTGAGCAAGTTTACATGCAGTGGTCTTCACTGTCTCATAAAGAGCACCAAAGGGTATTAGCAGCAGGGAATGAATGGGACAGGGAGAGCATGGAAGCTTTAAAGAAAGTGGGAAATGTCCAGTCTCTGCTTTGGGGATAGCAACAGGACACCAACAGGGAGAGGGACTGAGTTCTGTCATCATTCCCCAAGTATGATAAAAGTGAGTGTTCCCCCAACTCTCAACCTACTCTTACACTAGCATTAGAATAAAAAGTCATTGGAAAGTATCATTTATTCTATCAAACTCATAGCAATTTTTAAAAGGGTACATCAGCCAAACTAATTTCTAATTCCCTGTAATTGCTACAGTTATCATTGATAGATAACATGGAGCAATTCTTTTCTCCTTTGCTGATGACTTAAATGAAAAAGGAAGAAGAGGGGACCTTCGATTTATAGCTTGACAGATATCAAAAGCACAAGAAAATTATTTTTAGAAGGTTGCTGTGGTCCAGCTTTCTTTGTCCAAACCCTCATGGTTAGGGGATTAGAAGCCTGCGTCCCCAAGACAACAGTGCTTTTCATTCACCCTGAAATGATCCTTTCATTGAGACCTAGGCTAAAGATTTATGTTTCTAAATCTGTCCACTATGTTATAAATAATTCTAAGTAAATGCTAATTCCTAAGTAACACTTTCACATTTTAAGAAAAAGTTATGCAATGAAAGAATAGAAGAAAGGAAAGAAGGAAAGAAGGAAGGAAGGAAGGAAGGAAAGAAGAGAAAAGGAGGGAGGCAGGGAAGCAGGGAGGGAAGGAGAAGGACAAAAGGCTTTTCCTATTTACTTCCCTTTTGTCTGTGTTAGCACTCTGGAGAATTTTGCTGCTGTTAAGAGCCATAGCACCAAGGTCATGCTTCTTGTTCTTTCTTTCTCTTGACAGCACCAAGGCACAGGTGGCAGCAGTTCCACAGAGCCACTGACCCCAAGCAGTAAGGTGGACAGCGCCTGGCCGGGAGGGTGGCATGGCCTGATCTCAGGGCCCAGTGGAAAGGCAGGAGCTGGGGGTTAGGGATACACAGGGCATCTCTCCAGGGCTCAGGACCAGGGTGTCTGAGGCCCCCAGAGCAGAGGGAGAGGTTGGAGAGAGTCTGCAGCAGAGGCAGGATAGAGAAGATGAAGCATTGTCAGTGGAAATTGAACCCTTCCTGCACCAGCATCCAGGGGGTTTCTAAGACCATGGTGGCTGCAGGCTAAAGAAGCAATGCAGGGCTGGAGAGATGTCTCAGCAGTTAAGAGCACTGCCTGCACTAGCAGAAAACCTGGGTTCAGTTTACAGCACTCACATGGCAGCTATTAACTGTCTGTAACTCCAGTTCCAGGGGAATCCAACACCCTAGTCTGTCTTCTGCAGGCATTGTATATGGGTCCACTTACACACATGCAGGCAATATACTCATACACATAAAATAAAAATAAATTACACACACACACACACACACACACACACACACACACACACGACTCATGACTGAGGTGAGAGGGCCTTTCTCTCTTTAGCTAGTATCCTGAAAAAGAAATTCCTATCAAATCCTCCTAGATCTTTTTTTCCTGAAGTTTTGAATTTGAGATAACAATTCTCCTGGGTTTTCCCTCTCTGAACTGGTAAGTGTTCCCAGCACATAAATGCATTTTAATTAACCAGGCAATTATGTTCTTGTTCATTATAAGGAAGACCATCAAAGTACATCTTCTGCCCAGAGGGTCTTATGTCCTTCAGAAACCAAAGGCACGTTCTTATCTCTAGCTCTCTGCACAGAGGACAGAGACAATGAAGGAAGGCACACAAACCAGCACCCATGGCTACATTTCTTCTCTCCTTATTCATATTCTTAATGTCCTTCCTTTTCTAGTCCCAGTGCTTTAGTTTCTGCAAATCCCACACATGCCTTTTTAATTTTTTTAAGGAAGTGTACAGGATCATTTGGATTACTGGGTGGCAGTTTGAAGATACTTTGGTCATACTTATGCCCCTCCCAGGACTCAGTTCCCTAACCTCCTGCCCCCTGCTGCTTATCTCCATCCCCAGGCTCTCCCAAGAACACATGAAGGATCATGTAACATGCATTCTTTCTTTTTTTTTCTTTTTCTTTCTTTTTTCTTTTGGTCTTTTTGAGACAGGGTCTCCCTGAAGCCTCAGCTGTCCTGGAACTCACTATGTACACCAGGCTGGCCTCAAACTCACAGAGATCCACCTGCCTCTGTTGGGATTAAAGGCATGTGCCAGCACGCCTGGCTGTCACATGTATCCAATTGCTGTTTCTCTGCTCCTTCCCAATAAAATCTCTTCTTCCTCTGACATGATTCCATTTCTCTCCATTTCCCTCTCACTAAAATCTCAGATATGCATATGAGAGAAAACGTGTGGTGTTCATCTTTCTGTGGCTGGCTTATTTTGCTTAACAGTGATTGGCAATTGCTCCCATTTTCCCATAAATATCCTGATTCAGTGTTTGTGCATTTATAGCCAATAGTCAAATCTGAGAAAAATCATAGCTTCCTTGATAACAATTTTCCATGGAGAGGTGACACTCCATTTTGACTGAATTCATTTATAAATTTTGACGTCATTACGATGAAAAGGCACTTATTACATAGCAGACTCAGGACATTACATTCACTATTTCATTATATCTTCACAGTTGTTTGAGATTGGTAGATTTATCTTTGTTTTTCAGAAGAGGAAAGCAAGCCACACAAAGTTAAGCTGCCTCTTTCAGCATGTGTTAGTCATGTGTGCCAGTGAGAGATGGAACTGAGATTTTTTTTAAACATTTTTTTATTGATGCTTTGTGCATTTCATACATCATTTTCCAATTCAGTTCAGGCATATTTCCCTTTCCCTTCCCCCCACCCCCACCCCAACCGAGATCATGCATTCTGCCATAACTGTCCTGCATATTTCTCTCAGTTTTTTTTTTTTCATTTCTTTAGCTATAAGTGATAATCCATGAGTACAAGCATCCTTCATGTAAAACAAATTTGCAGGCTGTTGTGCCGAAACCCCCGCAGCCCCACCTTCCAGCATGGGGTGAGGGGTTGTATGTTCAACCAGGTTGATCAAATGAGGGTCCAGACTACATTGCTGAAGTTTCACCCTTCACCCCAATCGCAGCCCTTACATTCTACCACGCCCCCTCTTCCGCAGATTATTCCCTGGGCTTAGAAAAGGGGCACAGGTGGATGAGAAGCAGAACAGTCCACTCTCTCTGGAGCTGTTGTCTTGGACTCTGGTCAATTCTGGCTGTTTCCTTTCATGGGCTG
>VZQC01014753.1:471536-539346 GCA_009823505.1 Rhizomys pruinosus | reverse complement strand
AAACAACATTGGTTTACAGACTCTGATAAAAACGGTAATGCATCCGAGTTAAATGGAGATATAAATCGCTGTTGTCCACATTTGTTTTACATAAAATTTGTAGAGCAATAACTCTGGGATTGGCACATACAAATGTTCTCTATAGTTTCTCTGTTGTACAGTATCACCTTGTAGCATTCTCTTTAAGATGATTTAACATAAAAACTAAGTTTGCTCCCCAAGTTAATCATATATAGTCACCCAAAACAACATGGGTAAATTTGATGAAATCTGAGCCTTGATTCCACCCTATAGTTATGTATAATACAACTGTCTTCTGGAGACTCATGGGTTGAAAAAAAAGGGGGGGTGTACAGATAGACATGAAACCTTCTCGTCAAAAACCTTGGAACTGAGATTTGGACCCAGGCAGTCCAGATCTAAGCTGACTTTCAGTCACTGGGGCTCAAAGGCCAGCATGGCAAGAATTTCAAACTAGGGTGGGTGGTAGGTAGGAAAGCAAGCATACGGGATCCACGAGTGATGAGAGTACATGGTGTGTATCTGGCTGCTTTAAAAAAAATATTTATTTATTTATTTATTTATTTATTTATTTATTTATTTTTATTTTTTTTTTGATCTGGCTTCTACATGGTGCCAGGACCCAGTTGTTTCCAGCCTTCCTGAGAGTACCTGAATCCAGCCTCTGTGTGGTTGTGAGTTTCCCAAATTGCAAAGTTCCCACCCCCCTATCTTGGGATCATCTGAAGCCCCTCCTACTACTCTAGGGCTAGACTCCTCTGCCCTTGGGCATGGATTTGGACATTTCCAGCCTACATGAGAGTGCCTGAAATGAGCCTCCTCATGGTATAGGGGTCCAGTTATTTGAATCCAGACTCTGTGTGGATTCAAATAATGGATTCAAATGACCAGGGGTCTGGTCATTTCCAGCCTTCTGAGAGTGCCTGAATCCGGCCTTCACATGGTGGTGAGCTTCCCAAATCGCACAGTCCCCAACCCCCTACCTTGGAACCATCTGTACCCCTTCTCCTTGCTCTAGGGCTAGACTCCTCTGTCCTTGGGCAGGGCCCAGACATTTCCAGCCTGCCTGAGAGTACCTGAGTCCTGCCTCAAGGTGGTGGTTAGCTTCCCAAATTGTGCCCTGCCCATCCCCTCACCTTGAGATCATCTGAAGCCCTTCCTGCTGCTGCAGGGCTAGACACCCACCCCCTGCATTTTATTAGGAACTCAGACCTTTGAAGACTTCCTGGAGGGCCCGAGTCAAGCCTCTGCCCAGCAAGCCTCCCAAATTGTGCTACCACCTGCTGCCCTAGTAAGGGCCAAGACCTTAGAAAGAAGCCTGAGAATACCCGTGGGTTCAAGCCTGCCTGATTGATACTTGACTTGGGCTTCTGAGGGAGCTCCTTACTAGCTGGATGAGAACTAGTTGGTCCCTCTAATACAAAATCAGAAGTGATAATCTGAAGCCTAGACCAACCAGCCTTTCATACCTAACCAGAAGACAACCGAGGCATGTCAAGAATACAAGCAAGGTCAGTCTTCAATTCAACAAAGGAACACTTGAATTTCATACCAGAATCACACACAATGAAAGAAATCCACATGCCAAAATCACAGTGAAAAAATAATAATGTGAAAAACCCAAACACTATGTCCCCTTCAAACACCACCATTCCTATAGAAGAGTTCTAAAATGAGGACCCCCCCCCAGACATAACCCAGGACACAGAATTTAAAAGAATAATTATAAACATGATCAAAGAATTCAAAGAATTTAAAGAACACACAAATCAAAGAACTACAAGAAGATAGGAATAAACTTGTCATTGAATTCAAAACAGATATAGAAATACTGAAGAAAATGTGGGCTGAAATGAAGAAGGAAATGTAACACAGTAAGCCAACTGGAAGTGATGAGAGAAAGCATCAGCAATAGAATCAATGACACAGAAAACAGAATATCAAGACTGGATGATAAAGTTGAAGAATTAAAATGCTTGAGCAGATCCTGGACCAAAGTATTCCTGGTTATAAATGACTATAGATGTCAACCCAGAATACTTTACCTGGCAAAAATGTCTATTATATTTGAAGGAGAAAGAAAAATCTTCTATGACATGAATAGGCTGACAGAATTCATGTCCAGAAAACCAGCCCTTCAGAGAATATTTGAAGTAATACAAGAGCAAAAGAAAGGAATGACTATACCAAAGCAGAAACAGGAGAAAATGAAGTGAAGGTATAACTGTGGACACACAAAGTTAGACCAGGAATGCAATAAACAGAAACTAAAATGATGGGAACCAATACATATTTCTCAATAATAACTTTAAATATCGGTGGACTGAACTCCCCAATCAAGAGAGTGGAGAGATCTAAAACAGGCTAGTGAAATACATTAAGAAACAAAAATTCATCTTTTTGTTGTCTGCAAGAAACACATCTCACCTTCAAGGACAGGCACTATTTTAAGGTGTAAGGCTGGGAAAAATATTCCAAGCAGATGGCATGAAGAAGCAAGCAGGAGTTGCAATTCTAATGTTGGACAAAATTAACTTCCTACTAAAACTAATCACAAGAGATAAAGAAGGTCACTTTATTCTCATTATTCAAAGGAACAATTAACCAAGAAGATATTCCAATCATGGATATACACACCAAATCTTGGTGCACCCAACTTCATAAAATTGAAAGATTACTAATTGGAAAAGAAGAGGTAAAATTATCCCTTTTGCAGATGATATGATATTATACTTAAGAGATGCCAAAAATTCCACTAGAAAACTCTTAAAAATGATTAACACTTTCAGTAGAGTGGCAGTGTATTCATCACTTTTCCGTTGCTGTGATAAAACCACCATGACCAAGGGAACTTATAAAAGGAAGAGTTTATTTGAGCTTACGATTGACAGTTCCAGGGAATCAGAGTCCATTGTGGTGGGGAGGCATGGTGGCAGGGGCTGGAGCAGAAAGCCGAGGCTCATATCTTCCAATGAGCACAGGAAGCAGAGATAGAGCAACTGGAGACTGCAAGGCTTGTGGAACTATCTAAGCCCACCCCCAGTGATGTACTTCCTCCAACATGGCCACACCTTCTAAGATCTCCCAAAACAGTGCCACCAACTGGGGACAAAATGTTTGAATACTTGAAGCCTATGGGGGACATTCTCAATCAAACCACCACAGGCAGGTTACAAAATTACCCTATAAAAATCAGTAGCATTTCTTCTTTTTATTTTTTTATTGAGGTTTTGTGCATTTCATACAACTTTACCAATCAAATTTAGACCCGTTTCCACATTCGTGCACCCCCACCAGAGCTCATTCATTCTGCCATACATGTTAAGTCCTGTACCTGTTAAGTCCTGTCTTCATCTTTTTTTTAGTTTTTTTTTTTTTTTTTTTTTTTTTTNCCTAGAAGGTAGTTTCATTAGGACCCATTAAAAATAGTTGTTACATGTAAGGGCCACAGAGGTTCATGTTTATGGCAATCTGAGGCTTTCTTCCTTTCGATGTTCAACCTTTCAGTTGGCACTTTCTGTAACATCCTACTCAATGCAAACCTGTACCTTTTCTTTCTCAGACATTAATTGGTTGAATTGTCCATTTGGAACACACAAATCTTTCCCATAGTTAATTTTAAAATTTGAATGCAAGGACCTTCATCGCAGACACATCTGCAAGCATTACATGCTCAGATATACGAAACTACTCAAAAAACAAAAGTAGAAACGAAAACAAATGAACCACTCAAAAGATGCAGCAAAAAGCTGAACAGAGACTGAGAATAGAGAGGGCTGAGAAACTCACCAGAAGTGTTTTAGACCATCTGATAATCATTAAGGAAAATCAAATCAAAACCACCATTAGATATCACGAGACTCCAATAGGCTGGTTAGGATAAGAAAAAATGATATCCAAGTGCTGGAGAGGTGTGGGGAAAGGGAACACTCATCCGCGTTGTAGGGAATGTAAACTGTACAGCCACTATGAAGCTTGGAGAAGAGACTCTTGGAGACTGGAGGAAACTCTACCACTGATCCACGTCATAAGCCACACCTGGAACAGTACCCCAAGACTCACCTGCCACACAGAGATACATGCATGGCTCATTTATTGTCAGCTCTGCTTCACAATAGCAAAACGAGCTGGAACCAGACCCAGGTAGCCCCTCAACGGATGGAGTGGATAGAAAAATGTGGACATTACTACCAATGGAATTCTATGCAGCGAGTAAAGAAAGAGACATCATGAACTTTGCACGTAAATAGGACGGAGCTTAGAGAGACATCAGAATGGAAAAACACCAGTCCCAGGAAAAACAAACGACAAATGGTGTCCCTCATATGCGGATGCTAATACCAATAACCCAGATATAAATATTTCTCATGGAGAGATGCATGTAAAAAGAACAACAGCAGAATGACTGCATCAGAAATGGACCGAAATGGTGAAATGGGAATGGGGGAGGGGTGGGACATAGGGTGATATTATCGATGAATGCATATTAATGACGAGTTCAACAAATACCCAGTTTTTCCTAGACACTCTCTACAGGAAACATAGTGTCTTAGGACTTATTAAAAGTAAAAAATATATAAAAAATTAAAAAAAAAAAAAAAAAAAAAAAAAAACGGTAATGCATCCGAGTTAAATGGAGATATAAAATACTGTTGTCCACATTTGTTCTACATAAAATTTGTATAACAATAACTCTGGATTGGAAATACAAATGTTCTCTATATTCTTCTGTATTATACAGTACGACCTTATTAGCCAGTTCTCTTTAAGAATTATTTACATAAAAACTAAAGTATGCTCCCCACGTTACATATATATCACCCAAACAACATGAGTAATTTATCTGTAAATCGAGCCTTATTCATCCACCGATTATTACTGACTATCAACTTCTTCTGAGACTCAGGTTGAAAAAAAGGGTGTACAATAGACAATGAATCCTTCTCGTCAAAAACCTTGGAACTGAGATTTGGACCCAGGCAGTCCAGATCTAAGCTGACTTTCAGTCACTGGGGCTCAAAGGCCAGCATGGCAAGAATTTCAAACTAGGGTGGGTGGTAGGTAGGAAAGCAAGCATACGGGATCCACGAGTGATGAGAGTACATGGTGTGTATCTGGCTGCTTTAAAAAAATAATTCTATTATTATTTATTATTTATTATTTTTATTTTTTTTATCTGGCTTCTACATGGTGCCAGGACCCAGTTGTTTCCAGCCTTCCTGAGAGTACCTGAATCCAGCCTCTGGTGGTTGTGAATTCCCAATTGCAAGTTCCCCACCCCCTATCTTTGGATCATCTGAAGCCCTCCTACTATACTAGGCTAGACTCCTCGCCATTGGGCAGGAGATTTGACATTCCTAACCTACATGAGAGGCCTGAAATAGACCTCCTCATGGTATAGGGGTCCAGTTATTTGAATCCAGACTCTGTGTGGATTCAAATAATGGATTCAAATGACCAGGGGTCTGGTCATTTCCAGCCTTCTGAGAGTGCCTGACGCTTAGCTTGGTGGTGAGCTTCCCCAGTTGCACAGTCCCCAACCCCCTACCTTGGAACCATCTGTACCCCTCCTGCTGCTCTAGGGCTAGACTCCTCTGTCCTTGGGCAGGGCCCAGACATTTCCAGCCTGCCCCAAAGTGCCTGAATCTGGCCTCCAAGTGTGGGTTAGCTTATCCCAAATTGTGCCCTGCATCCCCTCACCTTGAGTTCATCTGAAGCCCTTCCTCTGCCTGAGGCTAACACCCACCCCTGCCATTTTATCTAGGAACTCAGACTTTGAATTCCTGATGGCCCGAGTCAACTCTGCCCCAGCAAGCCTCCCAAAATTGTGCTACACCTGGGCCCTAGTAAGGCCAAGACCTTAAAAAAGCTGAGAATATCCCTGTCAAGCCTGCCTGATTGATACATGTATTCTGCCTCTGGAGGAGCTCCTTACTAGCTGGACAAGAACTAGGGTCCCTCAATACAAAATCAAAGTGTATCTGATGAAGTCCTTGACCAACCAGCCTTTCATACCTTAAAAGACAAACGAGTGTCAGGATACAGCCAGAGTCAGTTTCAATTTCAACAAAGAACACTTATATTTCATACCAGAATAACACAATGAAAGCCACATGCAAAATACAGTTAAAATAATGTTGAAAAACCCAAACATACGCCCACTTTCAAACAACCCCATTCCTGTAGAAGAGTTCTAAAATGAGGACCCCCCCCCAGACATAACCCAGACACAAATTTAAAAAGTATAATTACAACATTCAAAGATTCAAAAATTTAAAGAAACACACAAATCAAAGAACTACAAGAATATAGAATAAACTTGTCATTGAATTCAAACGATATAAAATACTGAAAAAATTGGTGGCTGAATGAAGAAGAAATGCAACACAGTACAACTGGAAGATGATGAAAGAAAGCATCACAATAGATCAATAAGACACGAAGAATATCAAGACTGAAATAAACTGAAGAATTAAAATGCTTGAGCAGATCCTGGACCAAAGTATTCTAGGTACTAAACAACTATAGATGAACCAAGACACTTTACCTGGATAATATGTCTATTATATTTGAAGGAGAAAGAAAATCTTCAATGAAGAATCAGCTGACAGTTAATCACCAGAAACCGCCCTGCAAGGAATATTGAATTTAAATGAGAAAGAGGAATTACTATACCAGACAGAAACAGGAAAATGAGTTGAGATAAAACTGTGAACAAAGTGACGGAAGCAGAAACAGAAACTAAAATGATGAACCTAATAATAGCTCAAATAACTTTAATATTAATGGACTTAACTCCCCAATCAAGAAGTGGAGAGATCTAAAACAGCTTAGTTGAAATACATTAAGAAACAAAAATATTCATCTTTTTGTGTGTCTGCAAGAAACACATCTCACCTTCAAGACAGCACTATTTATAAGTGTAAGCTGTGAATAAATATTCCAAGCAAGCGCATGAAGATAGCAACAGGAGTTGCAATCTAATGGTGGAAAAAAATTAACTTCCTACTAAAACTAATACACAAGAGATAAAAGGTCACTTTGTTCTCATATTCAACAGAAACAATTAACCAAGGAGATTTCCCAATCATGGATATACACACAAAATTATGCGTCCACCCAACTTCATAAAATTGAAATTACTAATTGGAAAAGAAGAGGTAAAATTATCCCTTTGCAGCATGTATTATGAATCATTACTAAGAGATGCCAAGAAAATGTCCACTAGTAAAACTCTAATTAAAAAATGATACACTCTTTCTCAGTAGATTAGGCAGCTAGTATTCAATCACTTTCCGTGCTGTCAATTAAAACACCATGACCAAAGAACTTAAAAAGGAAGAGTTTATTTGAGCTTACATTGACAGTTCCAGGGAAGCAGATCATTGTTTGGAGGCATGGTGGCGGGCGCCAGAAACCGAGGCTCAGATCTCCAAGGCAAGGAACGAGAGATAGAGCAACGGTGGAGGGACTTTATTTTGGGGCAGGGGGGAGGCTGTGACTATCTAAAGCCACCCCCAGTATTATCCTCCAACAATGGCCAACACACTTCTAAGACTCTCCCAAAACAGACCACCAACTGGGGACCAAATGTTGAAATACTTGAACGCTATGGGTTCATTCTCAATTCAAACCACCACAGGCAGGTTACAAAATTACCCTACAAAAATCAGTAGCATTTCTTTTTTTTTTTTTTTTTTTTTTTTTTTTTTTTTTTTTTTTCTTTTTTTTTTTCAGTCCACAACTTTACCAATCAAATTTAGACCCGTTTCCACATTCGTGCACCCCCACCAGAGCTCATCCATTCTGCCATACATGTTAAGTCCTGTACCTGTTAAGTCCTGTCTTCATCTTTTTTTTAGTTTTTTTTTTTTTTTTTTTACTTTTTCAATGTAGAAGTTTACTGTTTCGGTTAGATCTTTGAACAAGTCTTTTGTTCTTGTTATTCTCTTTAATTTTATATTACTCTAAAATACGCATATATGCACTCCAACCATACCAAAATGACAAAGTATATAAGTATTTGGTGCTAGGATCCACAAATGAGGGACACCATATGCCGTTTGTTTTTTTCTGAGACTGTGTTACTTCACTTAGAAAAAGAGCTTCATCCATTTATCTGCAAAATTCATGATGTACTTTCTTACTGCTGCATAGGAGTCCATTGTGTAGATGTACCACATTTTCATTATCCACTCATCAGTTGAGGACACTTGGGTTGCTTCAAGCTCTTTGCTATTGTGAATAGAGCTGCAATAAACATGGTTGTAAAAGTATCTCTGCAATAGGAGTGGTATGACTGGGTCAAGTGGTAGGTTCATTTTGAGTCTTTTAAGAGTTCTCCACACTGATTTGTATAAGTTTGCATTTCCACCAGCAGTGAATGAGTGTTCCCCTTTCCCTGCAGCCTCTCCATCATTTGGTATCATTTGTTTTCTTGATCACAGTTAATCTTACCAGGGTAAGATGAAATCTTAAAGTGGTTTTAATTTACATTTCCTAAATTGTTAGTGATGTTGAACACTTTCTAAGATATTTCTCAGCCATCTTTACTTCTTCATTTGTCATATCTCCCTTCGGCTCTTTACTCCATCTTTTGATTGGGTCATTTGTTTTCTTGATCCTTTGTTTTTTGAGTAATTTGTATAATCTGGATGTTAGACCTCTGTCAGATCTATCACTGGTGGTTTCCTTTCACTCTGTGGGTTTTGTCTTCACTTCGTTGATTGCTTCTTTCTTTTTTTTCTGGTGTTCAATTTAATAGGATTTTTATTTATTTTATTTTTTTATCAAATCTAGACCTGTGTCCCCCACCCTATCCTCCCACCCCACCAGAGCTCATGCATTCTGCCAAACATGCTTTTCATCTCTTTCTCAGTCTTTCTCAATATTCTCCATGTGGAAGTTGACTGTTTTGAGCAGAAGTTCACTGTTTCAGTCAGTTCTTTGATGCAGTCCTTTCTGTGTTAGTTTTTGTGTTTCCAATATGCTCACTCAACTGCTTTGGACCAATCAGGGGGCCGTATACAAGAAATACTTACAATAGGTAATTGGCACTAGCATCACAGATTAGAGATACCATTCGTCCTTTGTTTTCCTAGGACTGTTACTTCACTCATCATATGATGTCCTCTAGCTCCAGGCCATTTTCCTGCAGAATCTTCATGATTCTATTTCTTTTTATTTAAAAATGTATTTATTTTTATATGTGTATAACTTACTGTCTCAGTAGTTGTCACCGTGTCGGCATGCGCGGAGTAGAAAGCCCCCCGGTCTCGGATCCCGACTGGATTCTATGAATTGAGTTACACGTTTGTAGCCACTGTGGTCTGGGTTAACCAGGTCTCGCAGAGCGGTCGGTGCTGTTAACTAGGCTATCTCTTCAGCCCCTGATGTCATCTTTCTTTACTGCGTAAGAACTCTATTGTAGATGTACCACATTTACTCGATCATCATCCATTGAAGGGCTTTTGGGTTGTTTCCAGCTCTTTGATATTGTGAGGGGAGCTGAAATAAACATGGCCATGCATTATCTCTGCAGTGGGTTGAGTCTTGAAGTTACATGCCTAGGAGTGGTATAATTGGGTCATATGGTAGATCTGTTTTTAGTTTTTGGAGAGTTTACACTGATTTCCATGGTGGTCTCATCAGTTTGCAATCTCACTTAGTGGAATGAGTGTTCCCCTTTCCCCACAACCTCTCCAGACTTTGGTATCATTTGTTCTTTATCCTGCATTTATTGTGAGATATATCTTAAAGTGGTTATTTGCATTTCCTTAATGATTAGTGAGTTTAAACACTTTAAGGTGTTTCTAGCCATCTCTAATGCCTCATTGTTACTCTTTGCTCCATCTATTGAGTGTGTTCATTTGTTTCTGCTTCTTGTTTTTTGAGTAGTTTATATATTCGGAAATCAATGCTTGTCAGATTTTCTTGTGTAAAGGTTTCCCCCTCTGTGGGATTTCTCTCACTTCCTTGATTGTTTCGAGCCTTTCTGAGGTCCCACTTGTAGATTTTTTACCTTATTTCCTACACAGCTTCTTTGATTTAGAAAGTTTGGTCTACACCTTATCTGTGAGAACTACCAATGTCTTTGCTATCATTTAGAGTTCAGGTTTCAATTGAGGGTCCTGGATCCATTTGAGTTGATTTTACAGGCGTAGGTGTTTAATTTTTTCTACAAGTGTTGATTCAGTTTTTCCAGCAACATTTACTGAAGATACTGTCTTTCCTCACTGAGTTTTTTTTTTTTTTTTTTTGGCTTCTTTGTCAGATATGAGGTGGTTGATATTGCATGTGTTCAAGTTTGGATCTTCAGTTTTGTTCCATTGATCTACAAGTATGTTTTGTGCCAGTACCAGGCTTTTTTATGACTGTAGCCCTGTAATATAGTTTGAAATCTAGTATAGTGATCCCCCCTGGATTACTCTTTTTGCTCAGGGTTGCTTTAGCTATCTGGGGTCTTTTGTTTTTCCATATGAATTTTAGGACATTCTTTTTTTTCTAAGTGCGTGAAGAAACTCATGGGCATTTAACTGGGATTGCATCAAATCTACATATTACTTTAGGCAGGATGGTCATTTTTACTATATTAATTCTTGCAATCCAGGAGCATGGGGGATCCTCCTTCCATCTTCTGTTGTTTTCTTCAATCTCCTTCAAGGATTTAAAATTTCCATCTTAGAGGCTTTACTGTCTTTGGTCGTTTTTTTCCCAAGTTATTATTATTCTTTTTGAGACTATTGTGAATGGGAAGGTCTCCCTGTATTCCTTCTCCGAATACTTACTGTTGGCATTAAGAAAGGCTACTGATTTTTCTAGGTTCATTTTATAATCTGCCAACTTACTGAAACAGTTTGTCATTTCTAGGAGTTTTTTTCTGGTGGAATTTTTGGTGTCTCTTAGGTATGTAATCATGTCATCTGCAAAAAGGGTTAGTTTGACTTCTTCTTTTCCAACTAGTACTCCTTTAATTTCCTTCTTTTGTCTTATTGCTCTAGCAAGAGTTTCAACCACTATATTAAAAAGGAGTGGGATAGGAGGCAGCCTTGCTGGTTTCCTGACTTTAAGGGAGAATGCTTCTAATTTTTCTCCATTTAGAATGATGTTGCCTGTGGGTTTGTTGTATATAGCTTTAATTATTGTGAAGAATATTCCCTCTAGTCCAATTCCCTCTAGGACTATAAACATGAAAGCATGTTGAATTTTATTGAAGGCCTTTTATGCATCAATTGAGATGACCATGTGGTTTTTGTCTTTCAGTTCATTTATATGGTTCATGGCATTTATTGATTTACATATGTCAAAACATCAGGTACAAATCTGACTTGTGGTGAATGACCTTTTTGATATGTGCCTGTATGCAGTTTGAAAGTATTTTGTTGAGAATTTTTGCAGCTATAGTCATTAAATAAATTGGGTCTATGGTTTTCTTTTTTGGTTGTATCTTTGCCTCATTTTGATATTAGAGTGACACTGGCTTCATAGAAGGAATATGGAAGATTTCCCTCTGATTATATCCTCTTGAATAATTTGAGTAATTATGGTTGTATGTCCTCTTTAAATGTCATATAGAATTCTGCCATAAATCCATCTGGGCCTGACCTTTTTTTTAGTTGGGAGGTTTTGTGTTATTACTTCAATTTCCTCATTTGTTATGGGTCTGTTCAAGCTGCTGATCTCTTCTTGGTTAAACTCTGGTGATTTCCATGATTTCAGCTATTCATCCATTTCTCTTAGGTTTTCAAATTTAATAGAATGTAGGTTTTTAAAGTATTCTTGTGTAATTGTCTGGATCTTTTTGTTATCTGTCGTGATGTTTCCCTTTTCATCTCTAAATTAGTTGATTTAGAGTTAGTCTTTCTTTCTTTTAGTTAACTGGGCTAGAGGCCTATCTATCTTGTTTATCCTTTCAAAGAACCAGCTTTTGGATTCATTGACTCTTTTTATTGTTTTCTTTGTTTCTATTACATTGATCTCCACTCTGATTTTTGTTATTTCTTCTTGTTCATTGGGTTGGGATTCATTTCTTGTTGTCTCTCCAGTTTTTAGTTGCAGTGTTAGGTCATTTATTTGTGCTCTTTCTGTTTTTTTAAATGTAGGCACTTAGAGCTATAAATTTCCCTCATAGGACTGCTTTTAAAGTACCCCATAGGTTTGGTTGTGTTGTATTTTCCTTTCATTTAATTCCAGGAAAAATTTTATTTCTTTCTTAATTTCTCCCTTGACCCACCCATTCATTATTCAGGAGTGTGTTGTTTAGTCTGTTTGAGTTCTTGTAGATAGTGGGGCTTCTTCTGGTATTGATATTAGGCTTTATTACATTATGGTCTGATAGAATGCATGGAATTATTTCAATTTTTTGTATTTGTTGAGATTTGTCCTGTGTCCCAGTTCCCAGTATCTGGTCAATTTTGGAGAACATTCCATGGGGTGCTGAATAGAAAGTATATTATTTGGTGCTTGGGTGGAATATTTAGTAGATGTCTGCTAGGTCTATTTGTTGTATTATATTGTTCTAATATCACCTTCCAAAAAAGTAAATTCCAAAAGGATCAAAGACCTCAATGTGAAACCTGAAACTATGAAACTGTTAGAAGAAAACATTGTAGTAACCTACAATATATAGGTAATAGGAAAGGACTTTTGAAATCATACTTTAGTTGGTCATGAACTAAGGTCAACAATCAATAAGTAGGATCTCATTAAATTAAAAAGCTTCTGTACAGCAAAAGAAACAATCAAAAAGTGAAGAGAAAACCCACATGGTGGGAGAAAATTTTTATCAGTAACACCTCTGACAGTGGTTTAACATCCACAGCATATAAATTACACAGAAAACACGCGGGGCGTGGTGGCACGCCTTTAATCCTAGCACTTGGGAGGCAGAGGCAGGCGGATCTTTGTGAGTTCAAAGCCAGCCTGGTCTACAGAGTGAGTTCCAGGACAGCTGAGGTTACAGGGAGACCCTGTCTCGAAAAAGACAAAAATAAATAAATAAATAAATAAATAAATAAATAACACAGAAAACAAAGAATCAAGAAAACCAATCAAGTCACCCAATTAAAAGATGAGCTAAGGGACTGGAGAGATGGCTCAGGGGTTAAGAACACCGACTGCTCTTGCAGAGGACCGGGGTTCGATCCCCAGCACTCACATGGTGGCTGAGAACCATCTTTAACTCCAGTTTCAGGGGAATCTGACACCCTCTTCTGACCTCCGCAGCATTGCACGACATGGGTGCACAAACCTACATGCAGACAGTACATTCATGCACATACATACACACTCAGGAGGCCGGTGTGCAGGCCAAGAGAGCAAACCTCCCCTCCTTGCCCCCAGTAGTGGTGCGGAGGATCCAGTAAACTGGTAGAGTTTCTGTACAGACAATCCAGTGGATGCAGTGTTAGTGATTTTAGGCTGCACAGCCAATGTAGAGGAACTAAACGGCAGGAAGCACAGTGAATGACCAACTAATCCTCCATATTAACATTTATAATTAGCACCAGAATCCAAACAAAAAAATAAACCTACATGTCAAAGCCACAATGAAAAAATAACAATATGGGAAAAGCTCATAATAAATCCACACTGAACTTGACCAGTCCTATAGAAGATCCAAACAACAAGATCTCCCTGAAAGGAAACCTAGACATGGACCTTAGAAGAACAGTCGTAGATATATTCAAAGAAATCAAAGAATATAAAGAACAAATTAGAGAACTAAGGAGAGAGAATGAAAAACTCAGGAAGGATTTAGAAGGAAAGAATGATAAAATCTGGAAAGAACTAGAGGGAGAGAATGACAACTTCCTGAAGGAAGTGGAAACACTGAAAAGATCTCAAGGTGAAATGAAAAAAGAAACTGACCAGTGAAGCAATGAACTACAAGTATAGAATGACAAGCTCCAGAAAGAAGTGAAAATACTAAAGAAATCACAGGAAGAAGTGAAAAAGGAAATTGAACACTCATTCAATCAACAGGAAAGGATGGGAGAAAGCCTCAGAAGTAGAATGGATGAAGCAGAAAATAGAATATTAGACCTGCAGGATAACACAGAACAACTAAAATGCTCAGGTGAAGATTATATAAAAAAAAATTAAAAACCCAAAAGTGGAACAACCAGGAAATGTGGGATACTATGCTGTGGTGGTTTGAATGATAGTGTCGCCTATAGGATTTAAGTATTCAGACATTTTGTCTCCAGTTGGTGGCACTGTTCTTGGAGGTCTTAGAAGGTGTGGCCGTGCTGGAGGAAGTATGTCACTGGAGTCATGCTTAGTGAGCTTACCAAGCCTCGCGGTCTTCAGTCTTGCTCTCTCTGCTTCCTGTGCTCATTGGGAGATGTGACCCTAGGCTTGCTGTTCCAGCCCCAGCCACCATGCTCCCCACCACAATGGACTCTGATTCTCTGGAACCGTCAATCATAAGCTCAAATAAACTCTTCCTTTTATAAGTTCCCTTGCTCATGGTGGTTTTATCACAGCAACAGAAAAGTGACTAATACATATAGACCAAATCTCTGCATCATAGGGATAGAGGAAGGAGAAAAATTCCAAGACAATTGTATTGATCAGCTCTTCAACAGGATAATAGAAGAAAAATTCCCCAAACTGAAAAAAGACAAACCTATACAAATTCAAGAAGCACATAGAACACTAAATAGACAAGATCAGAAAAGAAATTCCCCACGTCATATCATAGTTAAAACACTAGATGCTCAAAACAAAGACAAAATACTGAAAGCCACAAGAGAAAAACAACAAATTACATATAAGGGGAAATCCATCAGAATTACAGCTGAGATTTCAGTGCAAACTATGAGAGCCAGAAGAACATTGGACCAAAGTACTTCCAGTGCTAAATGACATCAGATGCCAACCCAGATTACTATACCCAGCAAAAATGCCAATTATATTTGAAAGGAGAAAGAAAAATATTTCATGACATAAACAAAATGAGAGAATACATGTCAAAAAACACAACACTTCAGAAAATACTTGAGGTAATGAAAAGAATAGAGGAAAGGAGCAACTATCCCCAAGCAGCTAGAGAGAGAAATTAATAAAAGCATAACTAAAAACAAACTTAGACCAAGAATGCAAACATAAAATAAATTGAAAAAAAAAAAAAGCCGGATGTGGTGGTGCACACCTTTAATCCTAGCACTTGGGAGGCAGAGGCAGGCAGATCTTGATGAGTTCAAGGCCAGCCTTGTCTACAGAGTGAGTTCCAGGGCAGCTGGGGCTACAGGGAGACCCTGTCTCGAAAAAGACAAAAAAAAAAAATAATAAATTGAAAGGAAGCAGCACACATCTCTTAATAATCACCTTAAATATTGATGGTCTAGCCGGGTGTGGTGGCGCATGCCTTTAATCCTAGCACTTGGGAGGCAGAGGCAGGCAGATCTTGATGAGTTCAAGGCCAGCCTTGTCTACAGAGTGAGTTCCAGGGCAGCTGGGGCTACAGGGAGACCCTGTCTCGAAAAAGACAAAAAAAAAATAATAATAAATTGAAAGGAAGCAGCACACATCTCTTAATAATCACCTTAAATATTGATGGTCTGAACTCCCAGTCAAAAGACATAGACTGAGAGAATGGATTAGGAAACAGAATCCATCTATATGCAGTCTAAAAGAAACCCATCTCACTCTCGAGGACAGACACCAACTTAAAGTGAAAGGATGGAAAAAATATTCCAAGCAAATGGTACCAAAAGCAAGCAGGAGTTGCTATTCTAATACCAGACAAAATAGACCTCAGAGTAAAGTTAATCAGAAGAGACAAAGAGGGCCATTACATTCTCATCAAAGGAACAATTAACCAGGAAGTCTTCACAATCCTAAATGTTTATGCATCAAACTCAGGTGCACTGAGCTATATAAACACAATTCTGCAGGTCCTCAAGATACAGATTAATTCTAGCACACTAATAGTGAGGGACTTCAATACCTCACTGAGCCCCTTGGATAGATCAACTGGACAAAAAATAAACAGAGACATTGGAACTGAAAAATACAATAGAACAAATGGACTTCACAGACATCTACAGGATATTCAACCCAAACACCAGAGAATATACTTTCTACTCAACACCCCACAGAACATTCTCCAAAATCAACCACATACTGGGACACAAAAGAAATCTCAACAAATAAAAAAAGGATTGAAATTATTTCATGCATTCTACCAGACCACAGTGCAATAAAGCTCAATATTAACAGCAAAATAAGCCTGACTAGCTACAAAAACACATGGAGACTAAACAACACAATTCTGAATAATTAATTCATCAGGGAAGAAATAAAGAATGAAATAAAAATATTCATAGAACTAAACAAAAAAGACAATACAACACAACAAAACCTGTGGGATACTTTAAAAGCAGTCCTAAGAGGGAAAATAGCCCTAAGTGCTCACATAAAAAAAAAACCCAGAATAGAAACAAATAAGTGATTTAACATTACAGCTAAAAACACTTGAGAGACAACAACAAATGGACCCTAAACCCAATAGACAGGAAGAAATAACAAAAATCAGAACAGAAACCAATGAAATAGAAACAATGAAAACAATACAGACCCACATCAAACAGATCATCCATCATGATCAAGTTGGTTTCATACCAGAGATGCAGGGATGGTTCAACATATGTAAATCAATAAATATAAAAATGGAGTGAAAGACAAAAATCACACAATCATCTCAATTGATGCAGAAAAAAGCCTTTGACAAGAACCAGCATCTCTTTAAAGTTCTAGAGGTTATTATTAGACTGAAGATAACATTCCTCAATATAATCAAAGCCATATTTAACAAACCAACAGCCAAAATCATCCTAAATGGAGAAAAATTAGAAGCATTCCTTAAAGGTGGGAACCCAGCAAGGTTGCCCCTTATCATCACTCTTCTTTAATATAATGCTTGAAATGCTATCTAGGGCAATAAGGCAAGAAAGGTAAATTTATGGAGTACTAATTGGAAAAGAGGAACTATCCCTTTTTGCATATGATATGATTGCTTACCTGAGGAATGCCAAAAACTCTACCAAAAAACCCCTAGAAATGATTAAGAGTTTCAGTAAATTGGCAGGAAACAAAATTAATCTAGAAAAATTAATAGCCTTTCTTTACACCAACAACAAGCAACTGGAGAAGGAATATAAGGAGACCTTCCCACTCACAATAGCCTCAGAAATAATACCTGGGAGAAAACCTAACCAAAGACACCAAAGATCTCTATAAAAAAATTTAAACCCCTGGGGCTGGAGAGATAGCCTAGCCATTAAGAGCACCAATTGCTCTTGCAGAGGACCCAGTTTCAATCCCCAGCACCCACATGGCAGCTGAGAACCATCTGTAGCTCCAATTCCAGGAGAACTCCAGTTCCAGGGGAATCCAAGACCCTCTTCTGACCTCTGCGGCATTGCATGACACGAGTGCACAAACCTACATGCAGACATTACATTCATAAACATACAGAAATAAATAAAATATTTAAAAAATTAAAAAAATTTAAACCCCTGAAGGAGATTGAAGATGACATCAAACAATGGAAAAACCTCCCATGCTCATGGATTAGAAAAATTAATATAGTAAAAATGTCCATTCTACCCAAATTAATATACAGATTCAATGCAATCCCAATTAAAATCCCCATGAGTTTCTTTACAGACTTGGAAAAAATCCTTAAATTCATGTGGAAAAACAAGACTCTGAATAGCTAAAGCAACCCTGAGCGAAAAATGAAATACTGGGAAGACCACCTTACCAGACTTCAAGCTATATTATAGGGCCATAGTCATAAAGACAGCCTGGTACTGGCACAAAAATAGATCTGTTGACCAATGGAACAAAATTGAAGAACCAAACTTGAGCTCATACAATTTCAGCCACCTCATATTTGATAAAGTAGCCAAAAAAGCTCATTGGAGGAAAGATAGCATCTTCAGCAAATGGTGCTGGCAAACTGGATCACCATTTGTAGAAGAACAAAATTATACCTCAGCCTCTCACCCTGTACAAAAATGAACTCCAAGTGGACCAAAGACCTCAACGTGAAACCAAAACTCTGAAGATGATAGAAGAAAATGTTGGTAGCAATCTACAAGACATAGGAGTAGGAAAAGACTTTCTGAATCAAACAGCAGCTGAGCAGGAAATATGGTCAGCAGCTGACAAGTGGGACCTCATCAAACTCAAAAGCTTCTGTACAGTGAAATAAACAAGGAGGTGAAGAGAAAACCCAAAGAGTGGGAGAAACCTTCACCAGTGATACATATGACAGAGTATTAACTTCCAGAATATATAAACTACTGAAAAAACAAAGAAGAAAACAAATGACTCACTCAAAAGATGGAATAAAGAGCTGAACAGAGACTTTACCAGTGAGGAAGTAAATATGGCTGAGAAACATCTTAAAAAGTGTTCAATGTTGCTAATAAGTAAGGAAATGCAAATTTAAACCACTCTAAGATATCCTCTCACTCCCATAAGACTGGTTAAGATCAAGAAAACAAATGATACCAAGTGCTGGAGAGGTGGTGAGAAAAGGGGAACACTCATCCACTACTGGTGGGAATGTAAACTCGTACAACCACTGTGGAAAGCAGTGTGGAGAACCCTTAGAAGACTCAAAATGAGCCTACCACCTGACCCAGTCATACCACTCCTGGGTATATACCCACAAGACTCATCCTACTGCAAAGATACATGCACATCTATGTTTATTACAGCACTCTTCACAATAGCAAAGAGCTGGAACCAACCCAAATGCCCCTCAACTGATGAGTGGATAACAAAAATGTGGTACATCTATACAATGGAGTTCTATGCAATGATAAAGAAAGATGACATCATGAACTTTGCAGGTAAATGGATGGAACTTGATGCTATTATGCTAAGTGAAGTAACACATTCCCCCCAAACAAACAAACAAACAAACAGGGAATGGTTTCCTTCATTTGTGGAAGCTATCACCAAATCCCCAGTTGAAAGGCAAGCTGAGCAACATTATTGTTTTCTTTCTTTTTATCGGAAAACAACTGTTCTCTTATAATGTGAATCTCTTAATGGGCCCAAGAATTAACTTACCCTTTATTTTCAGACATGGTAATTAACATAAAAATATTTTAGAGTAATATAAAATTAAAGGGAAAATGTGAATTCCTAAACAGATTTCAGAGTTAACACACAGTTTATTCCCAGAGGACGTAATTCTGGTACACATATGACCTTTATGTAGACATAATTTGAATCAATACCTATGGGAGGGAACAACAACAACATAAGGACTGGGTCAAAGAACAGAGTGATATAGTTAAATTCTGCCCAATGCAATAAACCTCTGCAAAGAAAAATTTTAAAAAGACTGAGAGAAAGATACAGGACATATATGACAGAATGCATGAACTGGGGTGCGGTGGGGGAAAAGAAAGGGGAATATGTCTAAATTGAACTGAAAAATGATGTATGAAATACACAAAACATTAGTAAAGGTATTATATTTAAAAAACTAAAAATGTACTTTCCATCAACCTTGTTATAACACTCTTTAGCATCCTGTTGCAGTGACACTTGCCCACCTATGTCTGTGGCTGCTCTTTTCACAATAACTAAGAGATGGAAGCAACCTGAGTGTCCCTCAACTGACAAGTGGATAGTGAAAATATGGTGCATTTATACAATGGAGTTCTACTCAGCAGTAAAGAATGATGACATCATGAAATTTACAGCTAAATGGATGGATCTAGAAGCTGTTATGCTAAGTGAAGTAACACAGACTCAGAAAAGCAAATGACATATGTTCTTCCTCACTTGTGTATCATAGCACAAAATCCTTATATGTGATATATATCCTGATGTAACTCCAAGAACCAGGAAAAGGGAAAGGAAGCAGGGAGATAAAGGGAAAGAAGGAACCTGAGAGAGAAGACTAGTAAGAGACAGGTGTTACTAAGGGAGAAATGGATAAAATGAGGGTGTTTACATGGGGGGGGGAGAAGGAGGGTTATAGAAGGAAATTTGGGGATAAAGGTAAGGAATTAGCTCGAGAGGTGAGATCATAGGAGACTGGTATTATCAAGGGAGAAATGGGAAAATGGGGAACATGGAGGGAGGGTCCGACAGGGAGGGGGAAAGAGAAGAGATAAAAAAAATGCCTACCTAGTGTAAAAAACTGAGGGAATCATATAAGTCTAACAATCTAACAATGTCACCTAACAATGGCAAATTACACATACAACATCTCTAAATGAGCCCATGTACCTTAATGGTACATAACAAGAAAGAGTTCCAGACAGGAGAAACCTTCTTTTGAATCATTGGCCAGGATAGTTAAAGAGATTCCCAAAACTATATAGGCTTTTGCAATAACTCTTGATTGCCTCCCAGAACCCGAAGGTAAGACCATATGGCTGAAGACAAGACATAGTTCAGAGACCAGATTTGGAGCAATGGAGATGGAATTGACCTGGAAGCCACCTCCCCTAAAGGCTAGCTCTCATAGCTTTGGAGACAAACATGCAGGTTGCTAAGGGAGAAGAGCAGTCGATGGTCCAACACCAGTTTTAAGACTAAATATCCACATGAATGTTTGGCATTGCATGTGACATTGGTGCACTAGTGGCACTTTTATCTTGGGGCAATCAATGGCTAACTAATTCGACTTAAAGCCCACCCAATGGGAGGAAATTCATATGTGGTGCTGTAAACATAGACAAATACATATGGCTAGAAAGGTCATAGATCTTAGAGAAATTTCCACCCCTAGGTTAATATAACTTCTTACCAAGTACAAAATATGTATCCTTATATTTACAAACAAATATCCTAGACACCACTCATCAAAGAAGCTTCTTTTGCACTTCTAAATAACTTCTAAATAACACCGCTAGGCTAATATAACTTCTTATTAAATGCAAACTATGTATCCTTATATTTACAAACAAATGTCCAAGATACCACTCATCAAGGAAGCTTCTTTTGCACCAGATGAAGTCTACAGAGACATTGTCTGTGAATTGCCCAAGCCTAAGTGGTATATGTACAATGCAACCTCTATACCTAAGGCTCACACAACATAGAACAAATGGCTCAGATGACACTAATTAATGTCTTAACTCTCATTAAGGGAGCTCTCTCATGCAACAGGGGGCCAGGAACTCAAAATCTTATAAATGTCCAAACCATGGCGAATAGGAGTCTGCAGAATGTGGGTCCATGGACAGGTCTCCTAAATTAAGCTTCGTTCATCCTGGAATTGGTGGCCATTGTGGAAAAGGGGACAGAAAGATTGTAAGAGCCAGAGAAGGGATGCATGACCATATGGAAAGTGAGTCCTTCAAGCTCCTAGGATCCCGATCATATGAAGGTACAGCAGTAGTGTCAGCATGCACAAGACCCATGCAGAATCAGGCAGACCAAAACCCAGCATGGAACTGGGGAAATGGGCAGTAGAACCCAATCTTAGCTGAAGAAATATTGGCAGCTGATTGCTGCTGGGTGAGGAAAAATTGGTCTTCTTAAAGCCAGAGACTCTGGATAGGCTGATTAGAGCATAGTGAATGAACTCACACTGAGGAACAGCTGAGGTTGGGGGGTCCTGACAGAATATATGAATTCCAGTGGGTGAGCTGTGGGAGAGTACCGAGGGAGAAAGGAGTATAAAGGTGATTTAGACTGAGATGTCATGTATGAAATACCAAAACATTCAATAAAAAATTTGTGCAAAAAATTTTTGCAGTGTTCCATATATGAGAGAAAACAGGCCATTTGCCTATGTATGGCTCATTTCACCTACTACAGTCTCCAATTCTATCCCTTTTTCTACAAGCAACCTAATTTTACTCAGTTTTATGGCTAAATAAAACTGCTCTGAATGTACAGATCACATTGTTTTTATTCATTCATCTGTTGATGAACAGCTGGGCTGATTCCATAACTTGGCTCTGGTAAATAGTGTCACAGTAAACATGGAATATATCTACTATTTGGGATAAAGAGGAGATTATTGGAGGAAAAACAAGTGAAGGTAACAGGGTACATGTGGACAAAGTACATGATGTACTTGAATGAAAAAGTTCCAGGGGAATCCGAGACCCTCTTCTGACCTCCGCGGCATTGCACGACATGGGTGCACAGACTTGCATGCACACAGTACATTCATACACATACAGAAATAAATAAAATTAAAAAAAAGAAAATGTTATCATGAAACCCCAACTTTGTACAATAAATATGCATTAATAAAATATTTTTAAAATTAAAAAATATGCCATGTATATGCTGTTACAGTTTTTACTGTTAAAAATTCAATCTTAAACCAGGCGTGGTGGCACATACCTTTAATCCCAGCACTCAGGAGGCAGAGGGAGGTGGATCTTTGTGAGTTCAAGCCCAGACTGATGTACATAGAGAGTTCCAGGCCAGCTGAAGAAACAGGGAGACCCTATTTCAAAAAGACCAAAAAAAAAAAAAATCAATCTTGGGGCTGGAGAGATGGCTCAACAGTTAAGAGCGCCGACTGCTCTTGCAGAGGACATGGGTTCAATTCCCAGCACCCATATGGTGGCTAAGAACCATCTTTAACTTAAGTTCCAGGGGAATCTGACACCCTCTTCTGACCTTCGCGGCATTGCACAACACGGGTGCACTAACGTATATGCAGACAGTACACTCATACACATTAAAAAAAATGTTAAAAAAAAAAAGTCATTGTCAGGCCGGGCGTGGTGGCGCACGCCTTTAATCCCAACACTTGGGAGGCAGAGGCAGACAGATCTCTATGAGTTCAAGGCCAGCCTGGTCTACGAGAGAGCTCCAGGCCAGCTGGGACTAAAGGGAGAGCCTGTCTCAAAAATACAAAAAAAAAAAAAAATCAATCTTAAAGAGAAGAGATAATGAATATTCTTGCATTATCACCAAGTTTCAAAACTTGTCTTTTTCCAACTAAACTCAGGACCTTTGCCATCCCCAAAATGACCGAAATCAAGGCCAGACCTTTCATCTGCAAGTATTACATCTATCTCTAAAACATGCTGGGTCTATATAAACTTCAAAATCACTATTTCAATCAAAAAAGAAAATATCAAAAGTAAGGTCTATAATTCAGTTCAAGTTTTGATATTCATCCCTTTCTCTTTTATTTACCACCTATTATGTGTATGATATGGTGTTAGAACTGAATATAAAATATTAAATAAAAAAGACACAGTTTCAAGCCCATTGAGAAGACAGACATTAAATACACAGCCCACCCCAACTCAGAACTGTTGAGGCAAAGAGAAGATACTATAGGAAACCATGAGTAAGCCCCAGGTAGACTGGAGGAGGAAGGGAAGGGAAGCCCACATGCCCTGAGTGTGCTGTGACGTGAGTCACAGTTGGAGTACGGCAGCAAAAGTGTTGGACCAGGAGGGTTTTAGACAGAGGAAATTGGAGTAAGAGTGCCCTGAATCACTCAAGATCATGACAAGTTCTTGGGATCCAAGGGAGTATAGAGTGTGTGTCTGAGTATATAGGGAAGTGAGATGGGACAGGCCACGGTTGGAAAGGAAGTCATGGTCTTGCATACATCTCAAAACGCTTGACTTTCACTTAAAATGACAAGACACTGAAAAGGATTAAATCTAGAAAGTGCTCTGGCCTTTTAAAATATTTTATTTCTTTATTGTTGTTATGTTATCGTCATTATTATTGATAAAGTTTTAGTATGCAGCTGGTCTGGAATTCACTATGTAAGCCAGTCTAGCATTGAATTTTCAACAATTTTTCCTCTGCCTCCCAAGTGCTGGGATTATTAGTGTATTTTAAAGATAATTTTGGGGGCTGGAGAGATGGCCTAGCAGTTGAGCGCCAGCTAGTCTTGCAGAGGACCCAGGTTTTATTCCCAGCACCCACAAGGCGGCTGAGAACCATCTTTAACTCCAGTTCCAGGGGAATCCGATGCTCTCTTCTGACCTCTGCGGCATTGAACAGTACATTCATACACATACAAGAATAAATAAAATTTTAAAAAAGATAATTTTGTTTGCTGGATAACATGTTAGGGATATACCTTAATAAAAAGAATTAGAGAAACTAGCTAGGAGATCATTGCTGGCATCTAGGCAAGAAAATGTGTCCCAGGAGAGAGGCAGACACCTATTTGTATTTGGAGAATGAATTCTGGGACCCAACGACAATGGTTCATCTGAGTGCCATTGTGGCTCAAATGAGCTCATCATCATTCTCAGTCTTGGATTTTTCATATACAAATCCTTTCTAAATATTGATAATCCTGTCATTTGTATGGTTTCATGCTGATAATAACTGATAAGATTAATGTACTACATCCTGTGATAAGTGCTGGGCTTTTTGATGTCTTAATTCTCCCTCTAAGTCTGCAGGTAAAATTTTAGATATAAAGAAATAGAAACTCACAGATTTTAGTGAGTGATTCATACACATTGTGTATTAGGGTTGTCTAGGAGAACAGAAGCAATGGAATGAATATCTATTTGAAAGAGTGTTTATTAGATTGGCTTGCATAATATGACAGGGTACTCCAGCAATGTCTGCCTGGACACCAAAGGGCTGAGAACCCAGGAGCTTCTCAGTCCATGAAGCTGCATACCCCAGCAGTGCCAGTGTGGCACTGAAGGTCTGAAGGATTCAGAGAGCTTTTGGTCTTCAGTCCATGTTCGCAGCTCAGAGGACTGAGTTCCGGTGTCAGTGAAGAATGGAAGTGAAAATGACATCAACAATAAAGATGTGCTCACCAGCAAGGACTAAAAGTGGGGAAGCAAAAGAAAACTTCTTTCAGTTCTCTTTACATCTGGCCTGCAGCCAGAAGGTGCACTGTGTGTGTGTGTGTGTGTGTGTGTGTGTGTGTGTGTGTGAAAGAGACAGTCTTTCCATCTTGTTAATCCTTCCAGAAAATACTCTCACAGATCCTCCTGAAAGCATGCCCTTAATTGATCCTATATCTAATCAAGTTGACAACCATGATCCACCATCCTACATGGCGATTGAATAACTCTGGGACTCAGTGCCTTCTGTCTTCAAAGCCTGTGCTCTGAGGTATAATATGACAAGTAAAACAATCATATTAAATGGCTTCTAAAATGCTCCTCAGTATCCCTTGCCTCCTGGTATCCACTTCATACAGAATCTCATCCTGTGTGTGTAGTTCAGACCTCCCCACTTGCTTCTAACAAACCAAACCCAGCAAAAGCTATGGGCTGCCATGTGGAGACTGGATTACAAAGCTGTGACTGCTGTGGTAGTACTTTCAGGCTGCCATTCTCTTTGCCCTGTTTACCTACTCTGATGAAGTAAGCTGCCATACTGGGAATTTCCTGTGAAGAACCTATAGTACCAGGAACAGAAGATAGGGTCGAAGATAGGGTCTAGCTGACAGCAAGCACGTTTGATCATGCAAGTCAGCCCTCTAGGGCCTTGAGATTCTTGCAAAGCAGCAGATATCTGGATTGTTAACTTGTAAGATTGTATGCAGAAGTGCTAGTTAGTCTAACCCAGATTCCATTGTTTTAAACTTCCATGTTTTGGTGGGATACCTACTTGTTTATATATTTACTATATAAACACATAACTAATACAAATGATAATATCATTGCTAACAATATTTGCTATTGTAACTATTGTAACCTTGTATTTATATTATATTTTAATTCCTTTCAAAGAAAAATCAAGTTTCAGAATAGTAAAATCAGGAAAGTATATCTTCCTCCAGAACATAACAGCTGCACATGGAGATCACCTGCATACTCAAAAAGAAAATCTGATATTTATTTAATCCTCTGGCTTTTCATTACCTTAATTTCCACCCCTAAGACCACTTGAAGCATGGTACCTAGGGAAGGAGTTATTTTCTTCTTTGTACTAAGCCATTAGTATAGAAGTATGTGTAAACCATCTGGCCTGGTGTTCTCTGGGCCTTCGAATCTGTAGCAGCCAGTTGGAGTTCTTAGCCTGTGCCGGGTTTCCTAATCCTGCATCAATTCCCACTCCAAGAGAGGGACATGGGTTTTAGGCTGTCAATCAGCATTTTCGCCAGTTCGAGATGTATGTAAGGGATAAGAATTTTTTTAAATTAACATAAGACCAGAGCTCAGATTGGGCAAGACCACAAAGAATTTTTCTGAAAAGTTTTCCCAGAAGGAGCTAATTACTGAAGGAGAAAGTAATTTTCATGTTTGGCTTGAGTAACTACAAAACAACATGCAAGTATTTAAAAAATTATGGGATAATTAAAGGAAGAAAAACTTTTGATTGCACTCTCAAGAGGACATGCTTTAAAAAAATAACAGTATATGTATAACTTCCCATACATGCATTCACAGGAAAAGAAATGTAGGAACTGGAGTTAAACCTAGTTATATAGACTTTGCATATGGTCATGGAGTATGTAAGCATGGCCAGCAAGACTGAATGCAAAGGATATGCCACAGGAAAGACAAACCCAATCTCTTATTTGAAACAAGCCTACATTTTAGTGGGAGAAACAGATAAGTAAAAGCAAAGCAATAAATCAATAAATAATTACAGGCTGTGATAGTGATAGAAAATAAAAATCTAAGCTTGTTTATAACGGATGTTCAGAAAATGCTTCCCTGAGAACTGAAAGAAGAGCCAAGTCCGTTGTGTCAGAATCTGGGAGAGATCTTTCCAGATAAAGAGAACAGTAAACACAAAAACAAGGACTGTGGAATGTTCTAGAACAGTCGAAGTCTGGTGGGCCTGGTGGAAAGGAGTGTGAGATGAGGAAATGATAGAAGCCAGACCATCAAGAATTTTGTAGACAGGAAGAAGACCTGGGTTTTTATTCTGAGTTAAAAGATTTTTAGGGTCTAGTGGCATGCTATAATTTATGTTTTCGAAACATGACTATCATATTGTGTGATGTTGAAAAATAAGAGTGGACCTCATCAGATTCCCAGCACTAAGTGACACATCCACAGTGGAACCTCAATACCTCAGGTTCATAGAACAGAGTGGAACAAGGGGTAGGGAGAATGCTAATACATCCCCCAAGTCTCACCAGTGAGGCTTCCTCATGCAGTAGAGCACAGTGTACACAGAAGGCCACAACTGGCCAAGATGTAGAGAACGAGACTGCGAGTGTCTGTCTCTGAATAGGACTCTATGTTAAACCTCACCCCTGGACCACTGGGGAGAAGAGGGAGGAAAGACTGAAAGAGCATGGCTGGTGCATGCACATAAGGAAACACTTTTCCAGCCTCTGAGAACCTGCTCATATGAATTTGCAGCATTGGAGACATGTACAAACTCAATCTGACAAAAACCCAGCATAGGACTGGGGAAATGGGCAGCAGAACCCAACCTAAGCTGAGAAACTATTGACAATTGATTACTGCTGGGTGAGGGAGAGTTGATTTTCTTTAAGGGGGTGACTTTAGATAGTCTGACTAGACTCCAGTGGATGAACTTGCACCGAAGCACATCTGGGTACAAAAGGTTGACTAGGATAGGCCTTAACATATATAAGAGAATGCATGAAATCTGGGAGGGTGCTATGGCCGGGTGCAGAGATGGGGTAGGGGTCTAAATATTATTAAAAGTTATTGTATAAAATGCATAAAAACTCAATAAAAATATATAGAAAAAGAATGGACCTCAGAAAAGGCAATTGCTCTAGGCCAGAGATGAGAGTGGCCTGATGAGACCACTGCTAAAACATGAAGAATAATGGGTGAGATTTGGGAAGAAAAGAAAATCCCTTGAAGTTGAATTGGATATGACAGCAAAGGCAAGGACCAATCAAAGGTATCTTTTGCTTTGTGTTTGGTGTAGGAACATGGTACTGGGTTATACTAAAACATTCTCAAAAAGGTTTGGTGTTAGGAGACGGTTAAACATACAAAGATGAGAATATGTGATATTCAGGTAAAGATGTAGATTAGGAAATTAGAGTTCAAACTAGATTATTATATATTATTAATATAAAGCCAGATGTAGTCTGTAGCTACAGAAAATTAGAGTTCAAGCTAGACTGTTTATTATTGGTATAATACCAGGCATAGTCTATTGTTACCCTAAATATACTGATAAATACACTATGAAGATTGTATTTTTTGATGATTCAATAAAATTTATTAAGGCTGCTTACATGGTGTGGGTGAGGAGATGCATTCAGGACCATGGATATCTTACTGGTGGCCATACCACTGAAGAACTGTGTGTAAAGGGCAAAAATGAATTTCAGGTGTTTTTCAGTTATTTTCCACTTTTTTGTGGAAGTAGCCCAAACACTATGGGTATCATTTAATTCTTTTTTTTTTTTCAGTTGCTTTACAACGTTTGAAAATTCTATCCCCAGCACCCACATGGCGGCTGAGAACCGTCTGAAGCTCCAATTCCAGGAGAACTCCAGTTCCAGGGGAATCCGAGACCCTCTTCTGAACTCCGCGGCGTTGCACGACACGGGTGCACAGACTTGCATGCAGACAGTACATTCATACACATACAGAAATAAATAAAATTAAAAAAAAAAAGAAAATTCTAATTCTTAACTATAACAAAAGGTTTGGGTGAGAGTTCTAAAATTAATGGAGCACTTACTATAAAACAGGCAAGGACCATATATAATTTCACTGGAATTAATAATGGCCCTTCAGGACTACCACTTTTCCTCAATGACAAAGCTGAAGTTCTGAGCAGTTAAGCAACTTCTTCAGACATATGGTGAGGGTTCAAAGCCAAATTTTGTTTTCCTGCCAAAAGCTACATGCCATCTTTATAGAGGCTGTAAAGCCCAGAGCTTCTCTTTTTGTGTGTCTCTTTAGTTTCCATATTTCACAGTGTTCTTACATCTCTTTTATTGTTTGGCTGTGTTGAATTCAGCAAACCACGCACCTTTTCCATTTGTATTGTTGCTTTCTTCTGGGGCTTTGGACATGCTCTGTTCCTCACCTCTGCCATTTGATAGTGTTCTGCCTTTGTCTCAGCCCTTAATAGAAAGAAATTCCCAATATCCTTTTCAGAATGCCACAAATAACTTCTATTGCCCTGGCAATTGCCTGGGCCTCTGCAGCCTGTGAGAACTGGCTGTTACCTGAACTGTTCATTTTAGTCTGGCCGCAATCCACAGGACACTAAATTCATTAAATTTGAGGCTTGCCTAATGGCACAAACAACTTGATTTTCTCTTCCGTTTGATCTTCCATAATGTATTTTATTTCTTTTTTCCTTCTCTCCTTCCTTCCTTCCCTTCCCTTCCCTTTCTTCCTTCCTTCCTTCCTTCCTTCCTTCCTTTCCTTCCTTCCTTCCTTCCTTCCTTCCTTCCTTCCTTCCTTCCTTCCTTCTCTTATTCCCTGCTTCCCATTCCCTTATTGAACTTTTAATTTCATTATTTTATTTTTATATTGCCTTAAATAATAATCCAATATAGTCTTCTAGCCTCAGATTCTCCCTGTATGTGTTTATTTTTGTTCCTTGGAATAGTGTTATCTGAACCTATTAATAGTTATTTATTCATTTGTTTAAATACACGAACAGCCTGGCACAGGATTTGACCATTCTATATCTTAAAAAAAATCAAAGAAATTACACATTAAAATTCCCCAGACTCCTCTGCAGGAATTTATATGTGCCTGCCACTCTTAGAAGCCATGTACATATACATAACCTCCCAACAACTCTGTGAGCCTCATACTATTATTATCGGTATGTTACAGGTGAAGAAACTGCTGAGAAAATAGAACAAGAGCTTAGAATAGAAAATCTGTATGCAGTCAAATAGAACCTAACCCTAACCACCTGATGGCAGTTTATATTGGAGTACTGTATGCTTGGGAGAAGAAAAGAACCAGGAAATGGGACCTCTTACTGTGCAAAGACGTGTTTATGGGAGATAAGAGTGGTGTCCCAATAGAAACAACAGAAGAACCAGTGGAGGTAGAAGTCTCTGCCCCTCCTCTTGATAGTAACGTAAAAATTTTGTTAACTAGAAACTTATCCTTTACCTTGATAGAGAAATTCCAGTAGAGAAATTTGTATAAACTCTTACTAGTGATCAGCTATTCTGGAAAAGCCAAAAGAACACAATGCCTAAGGGAAGATGCTATCAATTGATGGCATAGACAGTGCATCAGAGACCTATGATGACTAGCAGTGTGGGTACACAGATGCAGTAGGAGAAACTTAGAACAATCTAAAGAAATGTAAGACCAAACCAGGAAACCGCTAGAAAATGCAGAAGACTCCTTGAAAGGGAGAAGTAGCCAGCAAACATTTGCATCACAGAACACCCAGGAAATGCTCAGAGTATATGAGAAACATGTGATCATGTTTTCATATTTCATCTTAGAAATTGGTTGGGGCTGTAGTTTGGTGAAAAAGAACTTACCTAGCATGTACAACGTCCTGATTTAGAGCCCCAGCATTGCAAACAAAAACACAGACATACACGCATACACAAACATACACATATACACACATACACCTGCACAGACACAATATATACTCATATGCACACACACATACACATGCACATAGATGCACACACATATGAATACATACAAGCATACATACATATACATGTACACATATACAGGCATGCACATATATACTCATACATATGTATATATACATACATAGATACAATGCATATACACATGCATACATACACATGCATACACACATATTAATATATGCACACATGCATATGCATATACATATACATACAAATATACACATACATGTATGCAGATACATATATACACACATAAATATATATACACATATACATAAATGTGCACATAAACACATACACATAAATATACAGACATGCACACATGTACACATACACACATATACATACATAAACACATATACACACATACATTTACACACATAAATACACATATACACACTACATTCAGGAATTCTAGAGAAAGATGGTCAAGGAAGTTGGGAATGAATATTAGTATTCCATTAATAAGGCATTTCCCATATTTTCATCTGTAGTGCTATAATAAAACACTTTTAGATGGCAAACTGCAGCTCACAGTTCAGGAGCCTGAAAGCTCCAAATGGAGGTGCCCTTACCGTCATTGTGCCATTCAGATGTGGCAACTGGTGAAGGCTCATTTGTTACACATGAGCCTTGTGTGTATCTCCAACTGATGGAAATAGTGAACTCCCTGCAATCTTTTTTAGAGAGGCTCCAATTCCATTGTGTAGATGGTACTTATTTTTCTATTCCTTTCCTCGAGGCCTTTCAACAGATTTTAGGGGGACACAAATAGGAGAATTTTTCCATGTTTAAAATTCTTTCTGGGGCTGGAGAGATGGCTCAGCGGTTGAGAGCGCCAACTGCTCTTGCAGAGGTCCCAGGTTCAATTCCCAGCACCCACATGGCGGCTAAGAACTGTCTTTAGTCCCTGGTGTGGTGGCACACACAAAAATAAATAAAATAAAATAAAATAATTTCTTCCCTGAATTTCATTTTTCAAATATCATTTCATCTTTAACCGACACATATTAATTATATATATATATAATTAATATGTGTCATACTTATCATATATATATGTGATATATATATAGTGATTAAGTATGACTTCAACCCATAAGTAATCAGGTTAGGATATTGCATCTGTATCATTTCACATACATCATTTATTTTGGAGAGTATCAAAATTTTCTGTACTAGCTCTTTTGAAATATTCAATCATCTTTGTCAACAAGCTATCCGTGGTGTTATAACACTGTAAACTATTCATTCTATTCAACTGGGCCTCTGTACATTTGCCAGGCCCTGGGCTCCACTATCTGCTTTCAACTTCTTTGAAATCAACTTTTTGATATGGTATTTGTCTCTCTGTGTCTAACTTGTTTTGTTTAATACAATTTCTTCCAGTTCCATCCATGCTGTTGCAAATGAGAGAATTGTATTCTTTTTATGGCTGAAATTATGCATATGTACACATTTTCTTTAGCCAAAAGTCTGTGGATAGGCATCAGGCTTGACTCCATCTCCTGGCTGCTTTGAGTAGTGCTTTAAAAGACCAGAGTCCAAGTCAACAGCTCCAGAGAGAGTGGACTGTTTTACCTCTCATCCACCTGTGCCCCCTTTTCTAAGCCTAGGGAACAACCTGCGGAAGAGGGGGCGTGGTAGAATGTAAGGGCTGCGATTGGGGTGAATGGTGAAACTACAGCAATGTAGCTCTGGACACTCATTTGATCAACTTGATTGAACAAACAACCTTCACCCCCCACTGGATGGTGGGCTGTAGGTGTTGGGCACAACAGCCTGCAGATAGGTTTTTGCATGAAGGATGCTTGTACTCAAAAAAATTGAAAAAAAAAACTGAGAGAAAGATCAGGACAGTTATGGCAGAATGCATGATCTGGGGATGGGTGGGGGGGGGGGGGAGGGAAGGGAAAAAGCCTGAACTGAATTGGAAAAATGTATGAAATGCACAAAGCATCAATAAAAACGAATTTAATAAAAAAAAAAGATATAATAAGAAAATCAAAGACATGCAACAGAAAAATAAAAAATAAAAATAAAAGGACATTACTCAAAGAAAGATAGGGGCAGGTATGCAGAATGCATAACTCAGGTCGGGTGAGGGCATGAAGGGAAATGAGTCTAAAATGGACTGAGAAATGAAGTATGAAATACACAAAACTTCAATAAAAATATATAAAAATATTTTTAAATTTTCTTAAATTGTATTCTTAAATCTGTAATAGAATATGACACTAAAATAAATTACCCTCTAATATTAAATAAAGGCTATTGACCTTAAAAAAAAAGGCGTGTAAGTGTAGCTGTCTTTAACATACTGATTTCAGTTCCTATGGATATATGCTTAACAGTGAGATTGCTGGATCATATGGTAGTTTTCTTTCTTTTTTGAGGGACCTCCAAACTGTTTTCCAAAATGGCTGTATTAAGTTTATTATTCTGAAAATGTCTTTCTTCTTAAAAAATTTATTTATTATTTCTTCTGAAGTATTCTTTTTTTCAAAAATTTCATTTTATTGGGCTGAAGTGATGGCTCAGGGTTTCAGAGCACTGGCTTCTCTTGCAGAGGACTCAGGTTTGAATCCCAGCATTCCCATGGTGGCTAACAACTGTCTGTAACATTAACTGCAGTTCCAGGAGAATCTAGCACCCTCTTCTGGCCTCTGCAGGCATTGCATGACACATGACAATATATGCAGACTCATACACATAAAATTTAAAAACTGCAATATTTTTGCTTCTGTTTTTTTTTTTTTTTTTTTTTTTTTTCTTTTTTTTGAGACAGGGTCTCCCCTAGCTCTAGCTGTCCTGGAACTCACTAGTCACCAGGCTGGCCCTGAACATAGAGATCTACCTGCCTCGGGCCCCCAGTGCGGGGATTAAAGGTGTGCACCACCATGCACAGAAAATAAATAAAAAATGTTTTTTTTTTTTTTTTTTTTTTTGTGTGTGTGTGGTGTGTGTGTGTGTGTGTTGTGTGTGTAGGTTAGAGAACAATTGGTTCTTGGTTATCTAGTTTCATCATGTGTGTCTCAGAGATCAAACATCAGTCTTGGTGGCAGGCTCTCTTATCTCCTGAGCCATCCCACTGATTCTACTGAATTTGTTTACAAAACAAAGACTCTTTATGTAGCACATGTCTCATTTTTCTGTTGGTTTTTATAAAATATCCTTAGAAAAGTAACAAAGAAAAAGGGTTTATTTTGGTGTATAGTTCTAGGGGAATACATTCCATCATGGGGGATGGGAGGAGACAGGCCTGCAGACAGGGAGAGCAGGTGGCAGGGGGAGGAAACTATGTCGCTGCATCACTTGGGCACTCAGGAAGCAGAGAATAAAGTGGAGCTGAGCTATAAAGCCCAGTTGGGAAGTGAGGTTCTACTCCCTAAAAGTTCCACAAGCTTAGCTGGGTGTGGTGGCACACGCCTTTAATCCTAGCACTTGGGAGGCAGAGGCAGGCAGATCTTTGTGAGTTCAAGGCCTGCCTGGTCTACAGAGTAAGTTCCAGGACAGCTGGGACTACAGGGAGACCGTGTCTCAAAAAGACAAAAAAAAAGTCCACAAGCTTTCCAAACAGCACCACCAGGCAGGGCCCAAGCGTCTGAAGGCATTTCACATGCCAACCACAGCTACTAGATCACTCATGAACAAACCTCTCCCCACTGCAGTACTCTCACCCTCTACCCTGTTCTGTAGGCAAGCAAGGCATTAACCATTGTGGGCAGTTAGTTCCTATACCGCAGTAGATGCTATATCCCCGTATCTTAGTTTTTTTATTCAATCTTTAAATTCTATTTTATTTTATTATGTTGTATATGTGTGTCTTGTCCATGCTTGTGCTTATTGTGGGTGCCCCACAGAAGCTGGAGCAAGGTGTCAAGTCCTGTGGGCTGGAGTTACAAGGTGCTTGTGAGCTGCTTGATGTGATGCTAGGAATCCAATTCCCATCCCCTGGAGAGGCAGCAAACACTTAACCACTGAACCATCTCTCCAGTCCCTCTATCAGGCTTTAAAGACCGCCTGTGAAGGAATTCCATTATCTTCTATGATGCCAAAAATGTCCTGTTTTCCTCTCAGTTCCTCTAAGTTCTTGCAGCCTCCTGAATTTTACTTAGTCAAGGTTCAGAACTGAGAACAGTGTCTCAGAATCTTGGGAGAGCCATCTCCTGGAACAGCATGAGTTTTCTAACTGGAACGAGGTTTAATATGACTGATTGTTCATGAAACATTGTTTATATTCTGTGGATTGCATTGGTTATAATTGGATGGGGAATGAAAATGAACATCAATCAGAATAAAACTGCTGTTCTGGCTCGGCTAGCTTTGCTAGAGTGATGGGAATGGTAAGAACTGTATTTTTTGTTTGTTGTTTTTGTTTTGGTTTTTTGTTTGTTTGTTTGTTTTGTTTTGTTTGAGACAGGTTTCCTGTGAGCTCTGGCTGCCTGGAACTCACTCTGTAGACCAGGCTGGCCTTGACCACAGAGATCTCCTGCCTCTCGCCTCCCGAGTGCTAGGATAAAGGTAGTAATTAGTACTGTTTATTTATTTTTTATTTTTTTTATTTTTGGTCTTTTCGAGACAGGGTCTCCCTGTAGCCCCAGCTGTCCTGGAACTCACTCTGGTAGACCAGGATGGCCTGTGAACTCACAAAGATCTGCCTGCCTTCCCTTCCAAGTGCTGGGATTAAAGGCGTGCATCACCACGCCTGGCTGTTTTTTTTTTTTTTTTTTTTTTTTAGTACTGTTTAAATTAATACCTAATCTAATTGCTGTGCTTCGTTAGTAGGGTTGCAAGTGTTATCTTGACAAATGTCAGCCCATGAAAGGAAACGGTTTAGAATTGACCAGAGTCCAAAATGACAGCCCAGAGAAAGTAGATGTTTTGCTTCTCTCATCCACTCTGCCTTGCCCTCTTTTCTAAAGCTTAGGGAACAATCTGTGGAAGAGGGGCATGGTAGAATGTAAGGGCTTTTGTTGTAAAACTACAGCAATATAGTCTGGACACTTATTTGATCAGCTTGACTGAACATACAATCCCCCCCCCCCCCACTGGATGGTGGGACCCTTGGTTGTGTGGGTTTGGGCACATCTGCTTGCAAATTGGTTTTACATGAAGGATGCTTGTATTCATAATATTTATTTATTGTAAAAAAATGAAAAAAAAAGTAAATAAGAAAAAAAAAGATTTCTGCTGCCATCTTGGTTCATGATGTCCTCACTCAGAATACTTGGCCATTAATAAATTATAAAATGGCATATGCCATCTCACAAAGTCTTACTTCAGTTTTCATGTAAGACTTATTTTCTCATCTGTATTACACTTCCCTGAAAACCAAAAAACTACTGAATCAGCTACTATATGCATCCATCCCGATTCTTCACACAATATTATATCTACAGCAGGTTCCCAATAAGGTTTTTGTGAAGTAATTTCCTGGATGTTTAGAGACATGAAGGGCTACATGTGGATCCATTACAAATTAATCCCATATAACCTTGTAAGGCCAAGTTAGGTCAACTAAGAACATGACTTTGAATACTGACTTTTTATAAACAAAGTCCTCTAAATTTGCCAAATGTGCTATGGAGGACATGCCAAATTCTCTAATACACTTGAGATATATATTGTATGTATTAAGAAAGCATGGGTATATTTATTATATAACCATATCATCTTTAATTCTGATTAAAGGAAAACTGGTTAAAATAAATAAATAAGGCATGTGCCACCATGCCCGGCTAAGACCCGTTCTTAGAGAAGCACTGTGCTAATGGGAGTTTGGTGGAGCTAGAAGGGAAAATCAGTTAGCCCTGCAGTAAAGTAGAGTTGGTCCTCCAAAACTATGGGGCAGTCTTCAGTTGTCAAAATGATAAGCACGAGTGGATTTGCTGGTAATTAGTGGTAGTGACCAGAAGTGCTCGACTCCCCACAGCCCACAGCACAGACCTACACAAGGAAGAACTGGCAGACTTAATGTTAAAATGCCAAAGCTTCTCTTCTCTAATCTGTTCCTGCTCCAAAGACAGCATCAGGGCTGGAGAAAATTAATGTTCTGGGTTTAGAGCCGTACATAAAATGATTAGCACCGGGCGTGGGGGCGCACGCCTTTAATCCTAGCACTTGGGAGGGCGAGCAGTGGATCTTTGTGAGTTCAAGGCCAGCCTGGTCTACAGATTGAGTTCAGGACACTGGGGCTACAGGGAGACCCTGTCTTGAAAGACCAAAAAAAAAAAAAAAATTAGCAATATTCTCTGAAATTACCCAGCGTCCTCCCTTGCCCAATTTTTTTGTTTTTATTTTGAGACTGGGTCTCACATAGCCCTTCTGGGCTCAAATTGCTATGTAGTCCAGGCTAGCCTTGAAATTCTGATCCCTGCTCGCTTCCCAAGTGCTGAGATAGGTGTGCACCACCACACCCAGCGGCCTCCCCCTACTTCACACTGAAACAAAAGTTATGGTTAAAATTTACTTTTTTATTCTAAGTGAGAAGTTTCTTAGGAAACATGTCCTACTGTCTGTCATAGAACCTCCTAACTAGAAGTGGGTTTGACTGTGCACATCAATTTTCACCTCTATGTCAGGCAACTTTTCTATCAAAAGGATTATGCTGGCCAACTTATGCTTATTTTATTTGTTATAAATAAATGGAAAGTATCTTTATCTGCAAGAAAAGTATCCACCACTTTATAATGAAACTGAGACTACCCTTTGGCACAGTTTTAATTTTAAAAACACATCTCTTGGTGAGGAAAAGTGATTTCTCAAGTTGCTGGTTCATGTTGGAAATTGCTGTTCTTTTTTTTTTTTTTTTTATACTCCTGAGATTTTTCTCATGGTTATTAAGTGTTTGATTACCCAGTAATGTCCCAATGTGCTAAGGATAGATGGCTTTATTCTTATCTACTATGCTCAGAACAATGTGTGCTTCTTTAACCTGGGGCCAGTTGCTTTTATTCAATTCTGGAAATCCCTTGGTCATTTTGAACATATATCCAAATCTTTTCATTCATCCCCTTCTCTCTTCTCTTCATGTTTTTTTCTTTCTTTGTATTATATTCTGAGTTATTTCCAGGGTTAATCTTTCGATTTTTTTTCTGCTGCATTGAAGCTATTATTTAACAAGTCTACTGAGAGTTTTGTTTTCTACTGACCCTGTTTCTTTTCTGTGATTTACAATGTCCTAACTTCCCTCAGCTTTAATGTTCTACTCATTTAAAAGATATCCTAGCTCCTTGAACATCATAAACATGTTTTTATCCATGTCTCTTCAGTTCACCCCATTATGGTAGTTGTAAAGTCTCCATTTTGTTGCTTTCTTGTTTGGCAGTAAATTTTCTCATATAATTCTGTACGAGCTCATGTGTTATAATGGTTACCTCTCCCAGCACTCTCATTTGGCCTTGGAGGCCTCGCTTAGGACTGCTTGCTCAAATCTTTAAGGAAGTTAGAAGCCCATCTATCATGTTTTTCTTGTTTGTTTTAGGATGTCTGTGGTGTGTGAGCTCAACAATACGGCTCATCTAGCCAGCCAACGTGCTGTAGAGAGCTCCTATCTCTGCCTTCCAATGCTGAAACTGCAAAGTGAGGTGGTACGCTCACCTAGCATCTGTCTGAATTTTGGGTATTTTGACGCTGGCTTCACATTTGCTCAGTAAACGTGTATCCACCGAGCCATCTCCCCACCACCCCTCCCCCCTTTATTTCATTTGAGAATTATGAATCACACAGGGAGTGAAAGTTAGTCTTTTCTCACCTGAGCATAGATTTGACCCTTTAAAAATATTTATATTTATTTATTTAAGTTATTTATTTATTTATTTAGTGTGTGTGGTGTGGTGTGTGTGTGTGTGCACATGAGTACATGTGTCCTTGAAGGCCAAAAGAGGGTATTGGATGCTTTGGAGCTGGAGTTTTATGGATTGCTGGCCACCTGATGTGGATGTTGGTAACTGAACTGTGGTCCCTCTGCAAGAGCAGTACTCACTCGGAACAGCTAACCCATCTCTTCAAGCTCCTAGATTTTACCCTTTTATGCAGCCTATTTCCTTTGCATCTCCAGGCAGAGGCCTGTCTCTGGTCTATTGGCCTCCTGGCCAGGAAACCCAGGATTCTCACTGTAGGCAGCAAATCAAGCTCATGCTGAGTACAGGCTCTGCACCTTGAGTCTTATCTCTGCAGCTGTTAAAGACCTGATTATGACATGGTCCTCATGGGCACTGTAGCTTTAATCCCTTTTTACTTTGAGACTTTTTTTTTATCTGTGTAACTTGGAGGGCTTTTCTCATGTTGAATTTGGCTATATACCATTGAAATCATTTAAACTGTTCTGGGTGAGGTTTTCTGTGCTTCTTTGATGGAGGGCTGGACCTGTCAGCTGAACTGGAAGCCATTCCAGATCTTTCCTATCTTTATGACAAAAGCACATTTTACTGTGGTTCAGACTAGGTGTTCAAGAAATGGCTGCTGAACTGTTGTATAATTAAAGCATACATCATATTTTGGCTGAGTTGAATCTTGGATAAAGAAGCTTTAAATAAACCTTATGGAAAATACAAAGAGCAAGAGGCTAATGCTATTTTTGGTGGTGTGTCAATTTGGTTACTCATTTTATAGTGACAGTTTCCCCCTTTTCATTGTGTAATTGCCTGTTAAGCTTATCTGAGATATTGGTTCTTGTAGTTCTATAATTAAGTGAAGATGTCGCAGGCTGTGTTCTTAGCAGTGTCTGTGTCTAAACTGTAACTCTACTACACTCAGATGTTCGTATAATGTAGTAGGTGCCCCATAATCACTGGCTGAAGGAATAAACAAATGTATTGCCAACTGTCAGTTCTCTCCATGCGAAATATGGGTAATTGTAGCTCCCTCATAGTGTTTTGAGAATTAAGTGAGCTCTTCTCTAAGACTCAAGGATCTCACATAGCACAGACAAAGAGCTCAAGTATTAACTGTTACTGTTATTATTTACTCGAAATGCATGTCTCAATGTCTGGACACAGAGGAATTTCAATTATTCAACATTCTCTTTACTTGTTCTTTTCTTTCCCCTAGGACTTCTGTCATCCCAATTTCTATTCTTCATAGAATCATGTTCTTGAATTTGAGCTCAAAGTTCTATGATTTTTCCCAGACTAAATTTCTGGGAAAAATACTCTGACTTTTTAAAATTTTCGTAACACAGGATTGTTTGTTCTCCAGGTTTTTATATTATTATTCTTAGAAAAGCTAAATTAAGAAAGTAGAAGCTAAACAGAGTCTTCGTGTCTCTGTACTCGTGAAAATACCATGCTGTGTTATTCTAAAGCAGAAAAGGTTTTCCTGATTTAATATACATTAAAAAACAAAGGAGAAATAAAAACACAATTTTCTGAGTTCATTCTGATTTTCACTTATTACTTTTTAAAAGGGAGTTAAAATATCCTAAATAAAATTAGATCATCATATAGTTCTGTGCTATTATATTCCCTTTAATAGTCGACCAAAATTTATGTAATTCAAACTATAAATTTTAGAATTCTAGTGAATTTCCTGCTTGCTAATAATACAGAGCTTTTAGTGCCATCTTGTGACAAAGATGCAGAACTGCAGTACGTCAAGGCCTTTGAAGGAGTTGAACTATAGGATTCAGAGCTAGAAGTTTTGCATAATAAAGATTAATCAGCATATTTCTGTTAACATGGATTTAATATTAAAATACACAATATAAATGTGCTTACCATCCTCAAAGATATTTCTTCAGCACAGACAGTAGCTAGCCAGGACAAGTTAATATGCTGAGTTGAAGCTCTAAAGGAAAATGAGCAAAAACAACAGATTCCATAGGCAAGAAAGAGATGAAAAGATTGATGTGATGTTCTGAATTGCAAGGCTGCATACATGACTGAACCAACGATGTTGCTAACCCGGATAAGGAAAAAGATGGCATTGTTCTTAACCCTGGGTAAGCACTGCTATCCATTCTCAGCTACATGAAGATGGGAATGCCCTCCAGTTGCCATTAAATGAGAGTCTGGGAAGCTGAAAGTAGTGATTACAACTTACAGGAAAGAGTTATTCCTTATTCATGAAAATGATTTTTGATTTTGACCTTGAGATAGAAAGATACAGGCAACATTGGTTTTCAGGCTTCATGTGACACCCATTACATGTGAGTTCAAGGCCCTTTGAATGATGTGATCAAACAGAAAACAGCTGCCACTTGCCAACTGATGCATGAGCACTGTCCCTGCCTGCTTGCCACATTAGAACATCTCTCAAGTATGTGTACCAAACCAGCTATGCCTCTTCATCAAGATGCATGAAGCCACACATGTAAGAAATGCATTTGTATTTGAGGTTTCACAGCTGCCAAAAAGGAAAAGCAACAAAGAAAGATTGTTTTTGTTTAGAATGGACTAATAGAAAATGAAGATGAGGAGATAGAATCTGGGAAGTGGTGATGTGATACGTGGGAGGTGGACAGGTGAGGTAATGGTTACAGGGCCTGAAATGGAATCTCATTTTTTGCGGTATTATTTTCATGGGCAAAAGAGAGCTTCTAGGAATTATGCTGAAGAAATACAAAGCATACCAAAAAATGGGAGCACAGTGATGATGAAAGGCTTCAGTGATTCCCTTGCGATCTCACTCTCATTACCAATATTTTGAGTTCCTTTGTTGGTCTAAAGGCCCATGGGAATTGCTGTCAGCTAAATAATTTAATTACCTCTATATGTTTGAAGAAGCAGCATGCTCATGCAGGACAGAATGCAACAGGAGGAATTTTACTCCTAAAACCTTCCTTTGAATTTTCTTGCCTTCGTGGATTTAGCTTAGATCCTTTAATGCCGTAATAATTTGGTTTCATATTGAATGTCCTTTGGGCTTTCATTGTCATTTATTTTTTTAAGAAGTTTTCTATGAGTTCAAAATAATCCTTTTGCTGAAAAGGCAATTCAATTATAGTGGCAGTGTAAAAGGAACCCGATGTGATACAATTCTCTATTGAGATCAGATTTACTGCTAAACCCAGATGATTTTATAAAACCAAAACTTGTATTTGCATTTTGAGACACTTGACTGTGAGGCTCAGTCAGAACCCAAGGCATCAAATAGACATGAATCTCTCATCAAAAATGAAGCCGAGCTGAATTAAGAGTTTAAGAGTCTCTTTGGGAAGAACTAAGTTGTAGGCACAGCCAGATAAGCATGTTTGAAAGCATGGTTGGTAGATCCAAAGTCTCTCCTGCTACCCTTCCTCTCACAGGCAGAGAAGAGTGTGGCCTACTCTTTCAGTGTTTCAGAGGTTTTCCACTGGAGAAAATTAATGTTCTGGGTTTAGAGCCGTACATAAAATGATTAGCAGCCGGGCGTGGGGGCGCACGCTTTAATCCTAGCACTTGGGAGGCAGAGGCAGGTGGATCTTTGTGAGTTCAAGGCCAGCCTGGTCTACAGCGTGAGTTCCAGGACAACTGGGGGCTACAGGGAGACCCCTGTCTTGGACAGACCAAAAAAAAAAAAAAAGATTAGCAATATTCTCTGAAATTACCCAGCCTCCTCCCTTGCCCAATTTGTTTTTGTTTTTATTTTGAGACTGGTCTCACTAGCCATTTGGGCTCAAATTATGTATGTAGTCCAGGCTAGCCTGAAATTCTGATCCTGGCTCTGCTTCCCAAGTGCTGAGATAGCAGGTGTGCACCACCCACACCCAGGCCTCCCCCTACTTCACACTGAAACAAAAGTTATGGTTAAAATTTACTTTTTTATTCTAAGTGAGAAGTTTCTTAGGAAACATGTCCTACTGTCTGTCATAGAACCTCCTAACTAGAAGTGGGTTTGACTGTGCACATCAATTTTCACCTCTATGTCAGGCAACTTTTCTATTCAAAAGGATTATGCTGGCCAACTTATGCTTATTTTATTTGTTATAAATAAATGGAAAGTATCTTTATCTGCAAGAAAAGTATCCACACTTTATATCACTGAGACTACCCTTTGGCCACAGTTTTAATTTTAAAAACACATCTCTTGGTGAGGAAAAGTGATTTCTCAAGTTGCTGGTTCATGTTGGAAATTGCTGTATCTTTTTTTTTTTTTTTTTATACTCCTGAGATTTTTCTCATGGTTATTAAGTGTTTGATTACCCAGTAATGTCCCAATGTGCTCAAGGATAGATGGCTTTATTCTTATCTACTATGCTCAGAACAATGTGTGCTTCTTTAACCTGGGGCCAGTTGCTTTTATTCAATTCTGGAAATCCCTTGGTCATTTTGAACATATATCCAAATCTTTTCATTCCCTCTTCTCTTCTCTTTCATGTTTTTTTCTTTCTTTGTATTATATTCTGAGTTATTTCCAAGGGTTAATCTTTCGATTTTTTTTCTGCTGCATTGAAGCTATTATTTAACAAGTCTACTGAGAGTTTTGTTTTCTACTGACCCTGTTTCTTTTCTGTGATTTACAATGTCCTAACTTCCCTCAGCTTTAATGTTCTACTCATTTAAAAGATATCCTAGCTCCTTGAACATCATAAACATGTTTTTATCCATGTCTCTTCAGTTCACCCCATTATGGTAGTTGTAAGTCTCCATTTTGTTTGCTTTCTTGTTGGCATAAATTTTCTCATATAATTTCTGCTTACGAGCTCATGTGTTATAATGGTTACCTCTCCCAGCACTCTCATTTGGCCCTTGGAGGCCTCGCTTAGGACTGCTTGCTCAAATCTTTAAGGAAGTTAGAAGCCAGCTATCATGTTTTTCTGTTTGTTTTAGGATGTCTGTGGTGTGTGAGCTCAACAATACGGCATCATCTAGCCCAGCCAACGTGCTGTAAGAGCTCCTATCTCTGCCTTCCAATGCTGAAACTGCAAGTGAGGTGGTACGCTCACCTAGCATCTGTCTGAATTTTGGGTATTTTGACGCTGGCTTCACATTTGCTCAGTAAACAGTGTATCCACCGAGCCATCTCCCCAACCTCCCTCCCTTTATTTCATTTGAGAATTATGAATCACACAGGGAGTGAAAGTTAGTCTTTTCTCACCTGAGCATAGATTTGGACCTTTAAAAATATTTATTTATTTATTATTATTTATTTATTTATTTAGTGTGTGTGGTGTGTGTGTGTGTGTGTGTGCACATGAGTACATGTGTCCTTGAAGGCCAAAAGAGGGTATTGGATGCTTTGGAGCTGGAGTTTTATGCGATTGCTGGCCACCTGATGTGGATGTTGGTAACTGAACTGTGGTCCTCTGCAAGAGCAGTAACTCACTCGGAACAGCTAACCCATCTCTTCAAGCTCCTAGATTTTACCCTTTTATGCAGCCTATTTCCTTTGCATCTCCAGGCAGAGGCCTGTCTCTGGTCTATTGGCCTCCTGGCCAGGAAACCCAGGATTCTCACTGTAGGCAGCAAATCAAGCTCATGCTGAGTACAGGCTCTGCACCTTGAGTCTTATCTCTGCAGCTGTTAAAGACCTGATTATGACATGGTCCTCATGGGCACTGTAGCTTTAATCCCTTTTTACTTTGAGACTTTTTTTTTATCTGTGTAACTTGGAGGGCTTTTCTCATGTTGAATTTGGCTATATACCATTGAAATCATTTAAACTGTTCTGGTGAGGTTTCTGTGCTTCTTTGATGGAGGGCTGGACCTGTCAGCTGAACTGGAAGCCATTCCAGATCTTTCCTATCTTTATGACAAAAGCACATTTTACTGTGGTTCAGACTAGGTGTTCAAGAAATGGCTGCTGAACTGTTGTATAATTAAAGCATACATCATATTTTGGCTGAGTTGAATCTTGGATAAAGAAGCTTTAAATAAACCTTATGGAAAATACAAAGAGCAAGAGGCTAATGCTATTTTTGGTGGTGTGTCAATTTGGTTACTCATTTTATAGTGACAGTTTCCCCCTTTTCATTGTGTAATTGCCTGTTAAGCTTATCTGAGATATTGGTTCTTTGTAGTTCTATAATTAAGTGAAGATGTCGCAGGCTGTGTTCTTAGCAGTGTCTGTGTCTAAACTGTAACTCTACTACACTCAGATGTTCGTATAATGTAGTAGGTGCCCCATAATCACAAAAAAAAAGTTCCACAAGCTTTCCAAACAGCACCACCAGGCAGGGCCCAAGCGTCTGAAGGCATTTCACATGCCAACCACAGCTACTAGATCACTCATGAACAAACCTCTCCCCACTGCAGTACTCTCACACTCTACCCTGTTCTGTAGGCAAGCAAGGCATTAACCATTGTGGGCAGGTTAGCTCCTATACCGCAGTAGATGCTATATCCCCGTATCTTAGTTTTTTTATTCAATCTTTAAATTCTATTTTATTTTATTTATGTGTATATGTGTGTCTCTGTCCATGCTTGTGCTTATCTGTGGGTGCCCACAGAAGCTGGAGCAAGGTGTCAAGTCCTGTGGAGCTGGAGTTACAAGGTGCTTGTGAGCTGCTTGATGTGAGTGCTAGGAATCCAATTCCCATCCCCTGGAAGAGCAGCAAGCACACTTAACCACTGAACCATCTCTCCAGTCCCTCTATTCAGGCTTTAAAGACAGCCTGTGAAGGAATTTCCATTATCTTCTATGATGCCAAAAATGTCCTGTTTTCCTCTCAGTTCCTCTAAGTTCTTGCAGCCTCCTGAATTTTACTTAGTCAAGGTTCAGAACTGAGAACAGTGTCTCAGAATCTTGGGAGAGCCAGTCTCCTGGAACAGCATGAGTTTTCTAACTGGAACGAGGTTTAATATGACTGATTGTTCATGAAACATTGTTTATATTCTGTGGATTGCATTGGTTATAATTGGATGGGGAATGAAAATGAACATCAATCAGAATAAAACTGCTGTTCTGGCTCGGCTAGCTTTGCTAGAGTGATGGGAATGGTAAGAACTGTATTTTTTTGTTGTTGTTGTTTGTTTGGTTTTTGTTTGTTTGTTTGTTTGTTTGTTTGTTTTGAGACAGGGTTTCCCTGTAGCTCTGGCTGTCCTGGAACTCACTCTGTAGACCAGGCTGGCCTTGACTCACAGAGATCTGCCTGCCTCTGCCTCCCGAGTGCTAGGATTAAAGGTATGTAATTAGTACTGTTTATTTATTTTTTATTTTTTTTATTTTTGGTCTTTTCGAGACAGGGTCTCCCTGTAGCCCCAGCTGTCCTGGAACTCACTCTGTAGACCAGGATGGCCTTGAACTCACAAAGATCTGCCTGCCTCTGCCTTCCAAGTGCTAGGATTAAAGGCGTGCATCACCACGCCTGGCTTTTTTTTTTTTTTAGTACTGTTTAAATACCTATATATCTAATTGCTGTGCTTCGTTAGTAGGGTTGCAATGTTATACCTTGACAAATGTCAGCCCATGAAAGGAAACGGTTAGAATTGACCAGAGTCCAAAATGACAGCACCAGAGAAAGTAGACTGTTTTGCTTCTCATCCACCTCTGCCCCTTTTCTAAGCCTAGGAACAATCTGTGGAAGAGGGGGCATGGTAGAATGTAAGGGCTGCGATTGGGGTGAATGGTGAAACTACAGCAATATAGTCTGGACACTTATTTGATCAGCTTGACTGAACATACAAGTCCCCCCCCCCCAGCTGGATGGTGGGACCCTTGGGCTGTGTGGGTTTGGGCACATCTGCTTGCAAATTGGTTTTACATGAAGGATGCTTGTATTCATAAATTATTATTTATTGTTAAAAAATGAAAAAAAAAAGTAATAGAAAAAAAAAGATTTCTGCTGCCATCTTGGTTCATGATGTCCTCACTCAGAATACTTGGCCATTAATAAATTATAAAATGGCATATGCCATCTCACAAAGTCTTACTTCAGTTTTCATGTAAGACTTATTTTCTCATCTGTATTACACTTCCCTGAAAACCAAAAAACTACTGAATCAGCTACTATATGCATCCATCCCGATTCTTCACACAATATTATATCTACAGCAGGTTCCCAATAAGGTTTTTGTGAAGTAATTTCCTGGATGTTTAGAGACATGAAGGGCTACATGTGGATCCATTACAAATTAATCCCATATAACCTTGTAAGGCCAAGTTAGGTCAACTAAGAACATGACTTTGAATACTGACTTTTTATAAACAAAGTCCTCATAAATTTGCCAAATGTGCTATGGAGGACATGCCAAATTCTCTAATACACTTGAGATATATATTGTATGTATTAAGAAAGCATTGGGTATTATTTATTATATAACCATATCATCTTTAATTCTGATTAAAGGAAAACTGGTTAAAAAATAAATAAATAAAGGCATGTGCCACCATGCCCGGCTAAGAACCGTTCTTAGAGAAGCACTGTGCTAATGGGAGTTTTGGTGGAGCTAGAAGGGAAAATCAGTTAGCCCTGCAGTAAAGTAGAGTTGGTCCTCCAAAACTATGGGGCAGTCTTCAGTTGTCAAAATGATAAGCACGAGTGGATTTGCTGGTAATTAGTGGTAGTGACCAGAAGTGCTCGACTCCCCACAGCCCACAGCACAGACCTACACAAGGAAGAACTGGCAGGCTTAATGTTAAAATGCCAAAGCTTCTCTTCTCTAATCTGTTCCTGCTCCAAAGACAGCATCAGGGCTGGAGAAAATTAATGTTCTGGGTTTAGAGCCGTACATAAAATGATTAGCAGCCGGGCGTGGGGGCGCACGCCTTTAATCCTAGCACTTGGGAGGCAGAGGCAGGTGGATCTTTGTGAGTTCAAGGCCAGCCTGGTCTACAGAGTGAGTTCCAGGACAACTGGGGCTACAGGGAGACCCTGTCTTGAAAAGACCAAAAAAAAAAAAAAAAGATTAGCAATATTCTCTGAAATTACCCAGCCTCCTCCCTTGCCCAATTTGTTTTTGTTTTTATTTTGAGACTGGGTCTCACATAGCCCATTCTGGGCTCAAATTTGCTATGTAGTCCAGGCTAGCCTTGAAATTCTGATCCCTGGCTCTGCTTCCCAAGTGCTGAGATAGCAGGTGTGCACCACCACACCCAGCGGCCTCCCCCTACTTCACACTGAAACAAAAGTTATGGTTAAAATTTACTTTTTTATTCTAAGTGAGAAGTTTCTTAGGAAACATGTCCTACTGTCTGTCATAGAACCTCCTAACTAGAAGTGGGTTTGACTGTGCACATCAATTTTCACCTCTATGTCAGGCAACTTTTCTATACAAAAGGATTATGCTGGCCAACTTATGCTTATTTTATTTGTTATAAATAAATGGAAAGTATCTTTATCTGCAAGAAAAGTATCCATCACTTTATAATGAAACTGAGACTACCCTTTGGCACAGTTTTAATTTTAAAAACACATCTCTTGGTGAGGAAAAGTGATTTCTCAAGTTGCTGGTTCATGTTGGAAATTGCTGTATCTTTTTTTTTTTTTTTTATACTCCTGAGATTTTTCTCATGGTTATTAAGTGTTTGATTACCCAGTAATGTCCCAATGTGCTAAAGGATAGATGGCTTTATTCTTATCTACTATGCTCAGAACAATGTGTGCTTCTTTAACCTGGGGCCAGTTGCTTTTATTCAATTCTGGAAATCCCTTGGTCATTTTGAACATATATCCAAATCTTTTCATTCCCTCTTCTCTTCTCTTTCATGTTTTTTTCTTTCTTTGTATTATATTCTGAGTTATTTCCAAGGGTTAATCTTTCGATTTTTTTTCTGCTGCATTGAAGCTATTATTTAACAAGTCTACTGAGAGTTTTGTTTTCTACTGACCCTGTTTCTTTTCTGTGATTTACAATGTCCTAACTTCCCTCAGCTTTAATGTTCTACTCATTTAAAAGATATCCTAGCTCCTTGAACATCATAAACATGTTTTTATCCATGTCTCTTCAGTTCACCCCATTATGGTAGTTGTAAAGTCTCCATTTTGTTTACTTTCTTGTTTGGCAGTAAATTTTCTCATATAATTTCTGCTTACGAGCTCATGTGTTATAATGGTTACCTCTCCCAGCACTCTCATTTGGCCCTTGGAGGCCTCGCTTAGGACTGCTTGCTCAAATCTTTAAGGAAGTTAGAAGCCAGCTATCATGTTTTTCTTGTTTGTTTTAGGATGTCTGTGGTGTGTGAGCTCAACAATACGGCTCATCTAGCCAGCCAACGTGCTGTAGAGAGCTCCTATCTCTGCCTTCCAATGCTGAAACTGCAAGTGAGGTGGTACGCTCACCTAGCATCTGTCTGAATTTTGGGTATTTTGACGCTGGCTTCACATTTGCTCAGTAAACAGTGTATCCACCGAGCCATCTCCCCAACCACCTCCCTCCCTTTATTTCATTTGAGAATTATGAATCACACAGGGAGTGAAAGTTAGTCTTTTCTCACCTGAGCATAGATTTGACCCTTTAAAAATATTTATTTATTTATTTATTTATTTATTTATTTATTTATTTAGTGTGTGTGTGTGTGTGTGTGTGTGTGTGTGCACATGAGTACATGTGTCCTTGAAGGCCAAAAGAGGGTATTGGATGCTTTGGAGCTGGAGTTTTATGTGATTGCTGGCCACCTGATGTGGATGTTGGTAACTGAACTGTGGTCCTCTGCAAGAGCAGTACTCACTCGGAACAGCTAACCCATCTCTTCAAGCTCCTAGATTTTACCCTTTTATACAGCCTATTTCCTTTGCATCTCCAGGCAGAGGCCTGTCTCTGGTCTATTGGCCTCCTGGCCAGGAAACCCAGGATTCTCACTGTAGGCAGCAAATCAAGCTCATGCTGAGTACAGGCTCTGCACCTTGAGTCTTATCTCTGCAGCTGTTAAAGACCTGATTATGACATGGTCCTCATGGGCACTGTAGCTTTAATCCCTTTTTACTTTGAGACTTTTTTTTTATCTGTGTAACTTGGAGGGCTTTTCTCATGTTGAATTTGGCTATATACCATTGAAATCATTTAAACTGTTCTGGTGAGGTTTCTGTGCTTCTTTGATGGAGGGCTGGACCTGTCAGCTGAACTGGAAGCCATTCCAGATCTTTCCTATCTTTATGACAAAAGCACATTTTACTGTGGTTCAGACTAGGTGTTCAAGAAATGGCTGCTGAACTGTTGTATAATTAAAGCATACATCATATTTTGGCTGAGTTGAATCTTGGATAAAGAAGCTTTAAATAAACCTTATGGAAAATACAAAGAGCAAGAGGCTAATGCTATTTTTGGTGGTGTGTCAATTTGGTTACTCATTTTATAGTGACAGTTTCCCCCTTTTCATTGTGTAATTGCCTGTTAAGCTTATCTGAGATATTGGTTCTTCGTAGTTCTATAATTAAGTGAAGATGTCGCAGGCTGTGTTCTTAGCAGTGTCTGTGTCTAAACTGTAACTCTACTACACTCAGATGTTCGTATAATGTAGTAGGTGCCCCATAATCACTGGCTGAAGGAATAAACAAATGTATTGCCAACTGTCAGTTCTCTCCATGCGAAATATGGGTAATTGTAGCTCCCTCATAGTGTTTTGAGAATTAAGTGAGCTCTTCTCTAAGACTCAAGGATCTCACATAGCACAGACAAAGAGCTCAAGTATTAACTGTTACTGTTATTATTTACTCGAAATGCATGTCTCAATGTCTGGACACAGAGGAATTTCAATTATTCAACATTCTCTTTACTTGTTCTTTTCTTTCCCCTAGGACTTCTGTCATCCCAATTTCTATTCTTCATAGAATCATGTTCTTGAATTTGAGCTCAAAGTTCTATGATTTTTCCCAGACTAAATTTCTGGGAAAAATACTCTGACTTTTTAAAATTTTAGTAACAAAGGATTGTTTGTTCTCCAGGTTTTTATATTATTATTCTTAGAAAAGCTAAATTAAGAAAGTAGAAGCTAAACAGAGTCTTCGTGTCTCTGTACTCGTGAAAATACCATGCTGTGTTATTCTAAAGCAGAAAAGGTTTTCCTGATTTAATATACATTAAAAACAAAGGAGAAATAAAAACACAATTTTCTGAGTTCATTCTGATTTTCACTTATTACTTTTTAAAAGGGAGTTAAAATATCCTAAATAAAATTAGATCATCATATAGTTCTGTGCTATTATATTCCCTTTAATAGTCGACCAAAATTTATGTAATTCAAACTATAAATTTTAGAATTCTAGTGAATTTCCTGCTTGCTAATAATACAGAGCTTTTAGTGCCATCTTGTGACAAAGATGCAGAACTGCAGTACGTCAAGGCCTTTGAAGGAGTTGAACTATAGGATTCAGAGCTAGAAGTTTTGCATAATAAAGATTAATCAGCATATTTCTGTTAACATGGATTTAATATTAAAATACACAATATAAATGTGCTTACCATCCTCAAAGATATTTCTTCAGCACAGACAGTAGCTAGCCAGGACAAGTTAATATGCTGAGTTGAAGCTCTACAAGGAAAATGAGCAAAAACAACAGATTCCATAGGCAAGAAAGAGATGAAAAGATTGATGTGATGTTCTGAATTGCAAGGCTGCATACATGACTGAACCAACGATGTTGCTAACCCGGATAAGGAAAAAGATGGCATTGTTCTTAACCCTGGGTAAGCACTGCTATCCATTCTCAGCTACATGAAGATGGGAAAGCCCTCCAGTTGCCATTAAATGAGAGTCTGGGAAGCTGAAAGTAGTGATTACAACTTACAGGAAAGAGTTATTCCTTATTCATGAAAATGATTTTTGATTTTGACCTTGAGATAGAAAGATACAGGCAACATTGGTTTTCAGGCTTCATGTGACACCCATTACATGTGAGTTCAAGGCCCTTTGAATGATGTGATCAAACAGAAAACAGCTGCCACTTGCCAACTGATGCATGAGCACTGTCCCTGCCTGCTTGCCACATTAGAACATCTCTCAAGTATGTGTACCAAACCAGCTATGCCTCTTCATCAAGATGCATGAAGCCACACATGTAAGAAATGCATTTGTATTTGAGGTTTCACAGCTGCCAAATGGAAAAGCACAAAGAAAGATTGTTTTTGTTAGAATGGACTAATAGAAAATGAAGATGAGGAGATAGAATCTGGGAAGTGGTGATGTGATACGTGGGAGGTGGACAGGTGAGGTAATGGTTACAGGGCCTGAAATGGAATCTCATTTTTTGCGGTATTATTTTCATGGGCAAAAGAGAGCTTCTAGGAATTATGCTGAAGAAATACAAAGCATACCAAAAAATGGGAGCACAGTGATGATGAAAGGCTTCAGTGATTCCCTTGCGATCTCACTCTCATTACCAATATTTTGAGTTCCTTTGTTGGTCTAAAGGCCCATGGGAATTGCTGTCAGCTAAATAATTTAATTACCTCTATATGTTTGAAGAAGCAGCATGCTCATGCAGGACAGAATGCAACAGGAGGAATTTTACTCCTAAAACCTTCCTTTGAATTTTCTTGCCTTCGTGGATTTAGCTTAGATCCTTTAATGCCGTAATAATTTGGTTTCATATTGAATGTCCTTTGGGCTTTCATTGTCATTTATTTTTTTAAGAAGTTTTCTATGAGTTCAAAATAATCCTTTTGCTGAAAAGGCAATTCAATTATAGTGGCAGTGTAAAAGGAACCCGATGTGATACAATTCTCTATTGAGATCAGATTTACTGCTAAACCCAGATGATTTTATAAAACCAAAACTTGTATTTGCATTTTGAGACACTTGACTGTGAGGCTCAGTCAGAACCCAAGGCATCAAATAGACATGAATCTCTCATCAAAAATGAAGCCGAGCTGAATTAAGAGTTTAAGAGTCTCTTTGGGAAGAACTAAGTTGTAGGCACAGCCAGATAAGCATGTTTGAAAGCATGGTTGGTAGATCCAAAGTCTCTCCTGCTACCCTTCCTCTCACAGGCAGAGAAGAGTGTGGCCTACTCTTTCAGTGTTTCAGAGGTTTTCCATGTGGCAGGAATAGTTTAACAAATACTTCTGTCCTTACCACAAAGCTTGAGTACATTGCACTGCAACTCATTTCATCTTTTGGAAAATATTGCATTTATTATTTTTATTTTATGTGTGTGAGTGTATTACCCATGTCAAGTGTATCTGTGTCACGCAGTGCCCATAGAGGTCAGAAGAGGGTGTCAGATCTCCTGGAACTGGAGTTACAGATGGGTTGTTAACCATCATGTGGGTGCTGGGAACTGAACTTGGGTCTACTGCAAGAGAACCCAGAGTTCTTAACCTCTGAGCCACCTCTCCAAGCCCAAGTCATTTTATCTTAAAAGACACTATTCTCAGAAGACTGATATGTGTATATTCACATCTTAGCTACAGTACTGCATGGTAGGAGGGGAGTATAAGTTCCGTGTCTCAGTGATAATCCTCAGAGGTGAGAGTCACGTTTGCGGCATAGGATTTTATGAGATTGTAGTGCTGGGTGTATGCTGAGCTTCCCATAGTGTTAACTTGATTACTACATACAAAGAATTGAATTGACATATAACTGAGTATGTTTCACATATAAGTTTATATAATTCTAGTGTTCATACTGATGAGAGCATAAAATTTTAATTTGGAGACCTGGAATATTTAACTTTTTGAGAAGTAACTGAAGAGCAAAACTGAATTATTAAAAGCCAGAAAGTGAGGATTATGGAAATGTTTAAATTAAACAAATGAAGCACATACAAAAGGAAGGAAATAGTAGAGCAGAGTAATGGTTTTGTCAATTTTAGCTGTGGAAGATGCTGAGTAAGGTTTTTTGTTTTTCTTGCTTGTTCGTTTGTTTTGTCTTTTTTAAACAGGGTTTCCCTGTAGCCCTAGCTAGTCTGGAACTTGCTATGGAGACCAGGCAACCTTGAACTCACAGAGATTCAGCTGCCTCTGCCACCCGAGTGCTGGATTAAAGGTGTGTGCCACCACACTCAAGTTGCTTTGTAAGTTTTTAAAGTGGGAGTGACCCACTAGATTTGAAAACCTAAGAGAAATGGATGAATACCTGAAATCCTGAGAACCAACATAGCTTAACCAAGAAGAGATTGACAGTTTAAACAGACCTATAATATTTGAGGAAATTGAAAATGTAATTAAAAACCTCCCAACTAAAAAAAGACTTGGTCCAGACGGTTTCATGGCAGAATTCTATAAAACATTTAAAGAGGTCCTACAACCATTGCTACTCAAACTGTTTAGAAGGATACAGAGGGAATTCTCCCAAACTCCTTCTATGAAGCCAGAATCACTCTAATAACAAAACCAGGCAAAGATACATGTAAAAAAGAAAGCTATAGACCCATCTCACTAATGAACATAGATGCAAAAATTCTCAATAAAATACTTGAAAATTGCATACAGACCCACATCAAAAAGATCATCCATCATGATCAAGTTGGTTTCATACCAGAGATGCAGGGATGGTTCAACATACGTAAATCAATAAATATAATAAAACACATAAATAGACTGAAAGACAAAAGCCACATGATCACCTCAATTGATGCACAAAAAGCCTTTGCCAAGATCCAGCATCTCTTCATATTTAAAGTCCTCGAGGGAATAGAACTGAAAGGAACATTCCTCAACATGATCAAAGCCATATATAGCAAACCTAGTGCCAACCCTAAATGGAGAAAAATTGGAACCATTTCCCTTAAAGGTGGGATCCCAGCAAGGCTGCCCCTTATCACCACTCCTCTTCAACATAGTGCTTGAAACACTTGCTAGGGCAATAAGACAAGAGAAGGAAATTAAAGGAGTACTAATTGGAAAAGAAGAAGTTAAGATATCCCTTTTTGCAGATGATAATAGTTTACCTAAGAGATGCTAGAAACTCCACCAGAAAACGTCTAGAAATGATGAAGGGTTTTAGTAAAGTGGCGGGCTACAAAATTAACCTAGAAAAATCAGTAGCCTTTCTTTACACCAACAATAAATAAGTGGAGAAAGAATATAAGAAGACCTTCCCACTCACAATAGCCTCAAAAATAATAAGATACCTGGGCACAAACCTAACCAAAAATACTAAAGACCTCTACAACAAAAATTTTAAACCTCAAAGAAGGAGATTGAAAATGATATCTGGGCTAGAGAGATGGCCTAGCGGTTAAGAGCACCAACTACTCTTGCAGAGGACCCAAGTTCTATCCCCAGCACCTGCATGGCAGCTGAGAACCATGTGTAACTCCAATTCCAGGAGAACTCCAGTTCCAGGGGAATCTGACACCCTCTTCTGACCTCTACGGCATTGTACAACATGGGTACACAGACCTACATGCAGACAGTACATTCATACACATTAAAAAAAAAAAAGAAAATGACATCAAAAGATGGAAAGACCTCCCATGCTCATGGATTAGGAAAATTAATATAGTAAAAATGTCCATTTTACCCAACTGATATACAGTTTCAACACAATCCTAATCAAAATCCCTATGAGCTTCTTCACAGACTTAAAAAAAATCCTTAAATTCATATAGAAAAACAAAAGACTCCAAATAGCTAGAGAAACCCTGAGTGAAAAATGCAATACAGGGGGGATTGCCCTCCTGGACTTCAAACTATATTACTGGGCCATAGTCATAAATACAGCCTGGTACTGGCACAAAAACAGACCTGTTGACCAATGGAGCAAAATTGAAGATCCAAACTTGAGCTCATACAATTTCAGGCACCACATATTTGACAAAGGGGCAAAAAACCCTCAGTGGAGGAAGGATTACATCTTCAGCAAATGGTGCTGGTAAAATTGGATCATCATTTGTAGAAGAACAAAATTAAACCCCTACCTTTCACCCTGTACAAAAATCAACTCCAAGTGGATCAAAGATCTCAACATGAAGCCTGAAACCCTGAAGGTGATAGAAGAAAAAGTTGGCAACAACCTACAAGACATAGGTGTAGGAAAAGACTTTCTAAATCAGACAGCAGCTCCACAGGAAGTAAGGTCAACAGTCAACAAATGGGACCTCCTAAAACTCAAAAGCTTCTGTACAGCAAAAGAAACAATCAAAGAAGTGAAGAGAAAACCCACGGAGTGGGAGGAAACCTTCACCACTGATACAGCTGACAGAGCATTAACATCCAGAATATATAAGCTACTTAAAAAACAAAGAAGTAAGAAAACAAATGACCTACTCAAAAGATGGAATAAAGAGATGAACAGAGACTTCACCAGTAAGGAATTAAAGATGGCTGAGAAACATCTTAAAAAGTGTTCAACGTCATTAATAATTAAGGAAATGCAAATTAAAACCATTCTAAGGTATCATCTCACTCTAATAAGACTAGCCAAAATCAAGAAAACAAAAGACGCCAAATGCTGGAGAGGTTGTGGCGAAAGGGGAACACTCATCCACTGCTGGTGGGAATGTAAACTGGTACAACCACTGTGGAAAGCAGTATGGAGAACCCTTAAAAAACTCAATATGAGCCTACAACCTGACCCAGCCACACCACTCCTGGGTATATACTCACAAGATGCATCGTACCACAAAGATACATGCACAACTATGCTTATTGCAGCTCTCTTCACAATAGCAAAGAGCTGGAACCAACCCTCAACTGATGTGTGGATAACAAAAACGTGGTACATCTACACAATGGAGTTCTATGCAGCAGTAAAGAAAGATGACATCACGAGCTTTGCTGGTAAATGGATGGAACTCGAAGCAGTTATGCTAAGTGAAGCAACACAGTCCCAGAAAAAAAAAAGGTGAATGGTTTCCCTTATTTGCAGATGCTAACACCAAATCCCCAGTTGGCAGGCAAATTGAGCAACTTCATTATTATATTTCACTGTATCTGAAAGCAACTGTGCTATTCCAATGTGAATCTCTAAATGGGCTCTAGAATTGTCCTACCACTTATATTCACACATTGTAATTACCATATATGAATGGAAGATATGTAGTCATATTCTAAAAAAAAGAATGTAAAGTTACACATATTTTTAAAATTTTATTTATTTTTGTATATGTATGAATATACTGTCTACATGTAGGTTTGTGCACCCATGTCGTGCAATGCTGCGGAGGTCAGAAGATGGTCTCGGATTCCCCTGGAACTGGAGTTCTGGAACTGGAGTTACAGACGGTTCTTAGGCGCCATGTGGGTGCTGGAGAGTGAACCTGGGTCCTCTGCAAGAGCAGTCGGTGCTCTTAACCTTTAGGCTATCTCTCCAGCCCCTAAAGTTATACATCTTTATACCTGCATGCAACTTTACTGTTAAAATGTGAATCTGTAAATGTGTTTAGGAATCAACCTATAGTTTATTTTCAGAATTTGTAATTTTGACTTATGTGTGGAGTGTATATATGCATATTTTGGAATAATATAAAATAAAAAAATAATTAACAAGAAAACATACATCAACATGCTATGTAATTTAGGAAAATAAAGTTAAATGTCTTTTACCTGCATCTAAACTTACTGTTAAACTGTGAATCCCTAAAGGTATTTTAGAATTAACTTATAGTTCATTTTCAGACTTTGTAAGCCTGATATATGTGTGAAGTATATAGACATATATTTTGGAGTAATATAAAATAACCAGAAAAAAAAAACCCTTATCAATTTGCTATGTAATTTAGGAATGTAAAGTTATATTTCTTTTTTATCTGCATGCAATTTTACTGTTAAAATGTGAATCCCTAAATGTGTTCTGGAATTAACCTGTAGTTTATTGTCGGACTTTGTAATTTTGGTATATGTGTGGAATGTACATATGCACATTTCAAGCTAATATAAAATTAAAGGAAAAAATATTGAACCAAAAAAAAATAGAAGAAAGACTGTTTAGTTAAAAAAAGAAACAATCAAGGAGGTGAAGAGAAAACCCACAGAGTGGGAAGAGATCTTTACCAGTGATCTGACAGAGCATTAATGTCAACAATATATAAACTACTCAAAAAGCAAAGAAGAAGACAAACGACCTACTCAAAAGATGGAGTAAAGTGTTGAACAGAGTCTCCACTGGTGAGGAATTAAAGGTGGCTGAGAAACATCTTAAAAAGTGTTCAACATCATTAATAATTAAGGGAATGCAAATTAAAACCACTCTCAGATATCATCTCACTCCAATACAGCTAGCTAAGATGAAGAAAACAAAAGACAACAGATACTGGAGAGGTTGTGGGGAAAGGGGAACACTCATCTACTGCTGGTCGGAATGTAAGCTTGTACAACCACTATGGAAAGCAGTATGGAGAACCCTTAAAAGACTCAGAATGAGCCTACCACCTGACCCAGTCATACCACTCCTGGGTATATACCCCAAAGACTCATCCTACAGCAAAGATATATGCACATCCATGTTTATCACAGCTCTTGGAGTGGATGACAAAAATGTGTTACATCTACACAATGGAGTGCTATTCAATGGTAAAGAAAGATGGAATTATGAACTTTGCAGGTAAATGGATGGAGCTCGAAGCCATTATGCTGAGTGAAGTAACACAGTCCCAGAAAGACAAATGGAGAATGGTTTCCTTCATTTGTGGATGCTAACACCAAATCCCCCAGACAAAAGGCAAGCTGAATGACATTATTGTTATATTTCTGCTTATCTGAAAGCAACTATGTTGTTATAATGTGAATCTCTCAGTGGGTTCTAGAATCCACCCACCAATTATTTCCAGACTCTGTAATTACTGTATATTGGTGGAGAATATGTATCCATATTTTAGAGCAATATAAAATTAATGGAGGAAAATGTGAATTCCTAAGCATTAAAAAAAGACTGAGAGAAAGATGCAGGACAGTTATGGCAGAATGCATGATCTGGGGTGGGGCGGGGTCGGGGGAAGGGAAAGGGGAATATGCCTAAAATTAATTGAAAAATGATGTCTGAAATACACAAAACATCAATAAAAAAATAAAGTGGGCGTGATGACAAAAGTTTAGGATAGGATGAGAATACTGGAGAAAGTCTAGCCTGAGAACTTGGCATATGGCAGAGATTCAGTTTATTGAGTTTTTGTTGTCGTTCAGACAGAATGTTGTATAGGCCATGCTGGCCTTGAACTCAGCCTCCTCCCTCTACCTCCTAGACTGCTGGTGTCACAGGTGTGTGCTGTGTTTTTATCATAGCATCTAATACTATTCTTTGGACCTAATTGCTGATATTTCCATCTTCCTCCATAGGTGATCAAAATGGTACCTTAGGACTAGCAGCATGGGTTTCACCTGGGAGCCTGTTAGAAGGGCAGACTCTCACTGTCCGGTGCACGTTTTTAATCCTAGCACTAGGGAGGCAGAGGCAGGCAGATCTCTGTGAGTTCAAGGCCAGCCTGGTCTACAGAGTGAGCTCCAGGCCAGCTGGGGCTATGGGGAGACCCTGTCTCAAAAAGAAAGGCAGATTCTCAAGTCCCACCCAATCCCTGCATTCACATCTGTTTTTTTTTTAACAAGATGCTCAGAGGTTGTCTATGCACCTTACAATTTATGAAGTACTTTTTATAGCCCTTAAGTTTTTAGCATGGTGCCTCTCACCTGGTGCATAATGGAAGTTTCTAGAATGAATTAAATTGAATTCTTGGAGACCTCTGATTGAGCTATAGGTGGAGATAAAAAGGGAATAACAACCCCAAACCAAGGCTTTGACCTAGAGCTCAGCTTCTACAGCAATTACAGAAAATGAGAAGAATCAACTGCCTTGGCCCTATATTGAAAGGGGAAAGAACAAAGTGGTTAAGGATTGGTACTAGTGGGCTCTGGGAAGGAAAAGTGAGAAATAACAAAATAGCCATCCAGAACTGATATATATATATATATATATTATATATTATATATCATATATATATATTATATATATATATCATAGCTAATGATTTTGAAGTATCTAAAAGATACTTTTTATCACTAAAAGATATTATATATATATATAATATATATATATATATCATAGCTAATGATTTTGAAGTATCTAAAAGACACATTTAAGATAATCATATTCTAGATTTTATTAAGTAATCAATTAATTTTGAGGTATGTTGTTGTAATGCATCCCAATCTGGCCTCCCACTTACCACCCTCCTGTACGGCCTCTAGAGTGCTGGAACTGCAGAAATGCACTACTGCAATCCAGCTACTTCCTTCCTTCCTTGTAGTAATAGTCTTACGTTTTAACTTAGCTTTAAAAGAATGACATTATCTTTCACTCTTTATCCATGCTCATAATCCACCTAGAATTCTTTTCTAACCTGTCTTCACAAACCACCTCACATAAACTTTTGCTCTACATTTCTGGTGATCCCCCTGTCTCATAACCTTGTGTCAGAAGCGATCTTTTCATGGGAATTTCACACCATACTTGGAACTTTGGAGTCTGTGGGAACTACTGACCCACCCCATGTCACATATGTGGCCTTAAGTTACTAAACTTTTCTTTTTCCATCTGCTCATCTATAAAATGTCAGTTACCATGGTATCTTCCTTATAGAGTTGCTGTATGTAAGATAATGCTTATGTATAAGCTAAATGTATACTGGTTGTCATCGGAAGCACACAATGCCAAGACTGATTGCTTAAACATTCCACTACCTACTAGCCCCTTGGACTCTGGTGTCCTTGAACAAATTTCATAATCTATGATTCAGTTTCCTCATTGTGCAAAGAAGAATAATGATGGCACTCATAGAATTTGTGAGGATTATGAAGGCAAATCCCTGCATGAAGAGTATGACAAGTGCACAACTACTCAACAGTTGCTAGTCACTTGCCTTTAGTTTCATTAATCTATTGCCATTGATTCTTTACAAATCTTCCTAAAACTCCCTTCTCAGCACGAGTTAGAATGCTGTGGTTGCAATTAACAGGAACATTGACCAACAGAAGCTCAAGCTATAATAATATATCTGCTATTTATTTAATTCATCAACTGGGAATTTAATTCATAGACCCCAAATTGATCAAACAGTTCAATAACATCATAAGAGGCCCAAGCTTTTTCAATATTCTCAACCATCCTGAGTTCATACATGAGTTCTCTCCTCACAGAGCCAAGATCGCTGCTGAAGCTCCTAAGTACCACATCCTTATATAATGGAATTCACAGAATGAGTTCAGCAGGGGAAAAAAATGGAAAAGGGAATAGTAAGATTTGTTCTTTGATTATCTTTATATATCTTTAAAAGAACACAATAGATCTCCCTTCCAACTCCTTGATAAGATTTGTGTTAACTGTCAGAGCTGGTGCTCATCACCACTGATTCTATGCTAATCAAAGGAAAGAATGGCTGTTGGGGAGATAACAGTGTTGCTGAGCTTTCATCATGCCACATTCCTGCCCTCCTTCAAACTCTTTGCAGCCTTCTTGTTTGTCTCAGTGGTCTAATTCCCTTTGCAAGTTAATAAACCTTCTCCAAGATGTAGCCGATCTGTTTTCGTAATCCCACCTCTGGTCCTTCACTGTAAAGCTATACTTCTAGAACACCTTCGAAGACATTACCCAAACACACATCACGAATGTCATATGCTTTCCTGTTGCTGTGGTCAGAATATGCCACCCCCAATTCATAGGTTGAAACTAAATTGCCTTTGTGATAGGTTCAACAAATGGGGCCTTTAGCGGGGGATTAAATCATGAAGCGGATTAGTGGATTTATAAATCAGGTTGAAGGGAGCACCTAGGTCCTTTTCACCCTTCTGTCCCATTAAGAAACAATTTTCTTCCCATCTGAGGGGAACATCATTTAAGGTACTGTCTTTAGGGCAGAGATTGAAGAGTCTCCAGGCACTAAAATTGTCAGTACCTTGATCTTGGACTTTCCAGCCTCCAGAACTACAAGAAATACATTTCTGTCAATCATAAATTACTCATGCAGTGCTAGCTTGTTACTGCAGCAGAAATGGCCTAGGGCAGCTATTCTCTTTACCTGTGTTTTATTGCTAATAGTCCGGTTCTCATTCCTCCCTCTTCCAGACACCTTTCACTCATAATTCTCTTTGATGCTTTTCTATATGTTGAACCCAGGTTTCATTAAACATCCAGTTGTAAAGTCTTCTCCTGAAACATTCACCTTCCAGGGAAAGACATTTTATTCCTTCTTATTGCAAATGTTGTTTGTATTACATAAATATTCTTTGGTATTTTACTTATATTTCTTATGTCTTTCTTACCTATTTCTGTCTTTTTTTTTATTTAATTTTTATTGATGGTTTGTGCATTTCGTACATCATTTTCCAATTCAGATCAGGCATATTTCCCTTTCCCTTCCCCCCCACTCCCACCCCATCCCAGATCATGTATTCTGCCATAACTGTCCTGCATCTTTATAACAATTACAAGATGATTTATCAAGGCTTAACATTGCCAGGCATATTTGCATTGAACATTTGACATGTGTTATCTCCTTTATTTCATCATGCTAACCCAAAAGGTGTGAATACTTCCTCTTTTAAAGCTGGTAAAATGTAAGTCAAGGGAGAATTATGAACTTCCCTTAAACTGAAACCTCAAATCTAGTATTTTCAAACACATTATTATTATTATTATTATTATTATTATTATCATTTAAGTAATACTCTGCAGAGTGCTATCCTCATATATTAAAAATAAATGAAGGAGAGATTTGTGTCTGTGTTATTTGTCTAATAAAGCTAGTCAGGCTATACAATGTCCTGTTCTTACTATTCTTTCTTCCACCTCCCAAATATCCCTAAGGAATAAAATTGTGAGTTTTTTCTTAATTAAGTTACCTGATATAGACCTTAGTTAGATTTTCTGATTTTGCTTTAAGTATATATTCTTCTATTTTAGAAAACAATAAATATCTGAATTAATTCAACAAATATGGCTTGTATGTGCCAAGGATCGTGTTAAGCCACAATGTTATTAGTTCTATCCAACACTTCAGCAGAATGTGGCTTGATTGCCTAATGCTTTTCTGTTATCTCTAACAACTTGTAGGTAGATGCCACTAAGTGGGAATAGCAGCCTGTGATGTCACCTCCCAGGAAGGTACCTCTGCACTTCCCTTGACCCTTCTCCCATGGCCGAATGTAGCAGCTGTGACTTTACACACCAAGAAGACACATTCCCAGGAGAATGCATGGATGACTTTCTCCACATCATCTCTTGATTAGCGGAGAAGGAAAACTCAGATTTTCCAGATTTCTTGTTCCATGTCTGCCCCTAGAACACAGCCCCATCTTCCTGTAGACAAACAATCTCCTAGTACCTCACTGAAATTGGGGTTTCACTAGTAAGAAAGAAGGGAAGGGGAATGAATTTCGAGTTACCAATAGAGATAGTCTCCCAAATGAGTAACACGCATGTGAAAAAAGAGTGTGGTTCCTGGCCTAATGAAGCTAGCTTATAGCACAGGAGACAATTTTCAATTTTTTTAAAAATTGTATTTGTTGTGATGAGTGACAAAATGGGAAATAAACAAGGATTTGTGAAGCAGACTGGTGTGTGCTCAAGGCAAAGTGTTTCTATAATGACTTCTCCATGGAGGTGACATTTAAACTGACACCAAAGAATGAAGATGAATCAGCCATGTGCAGAGCAGAAAAGAATGTGAGATGCAAGACTAAGACCCTCAGTGATTGCTGGAGAAAATGTAAGAAAGCAAACATAGCTTTGGGTTAATTGGCAGAATAACATTGCAGAAAGGTGGAGACTTCTTCTGCTCACAAACTCCTTTCTTCCCTTTTATAATCCTTGAATGCAGCTAAGTAACTGGATGTCCAACTATCTTATATTTCTCAGGCTCCCTTCCAGGCCAGTGCCTCAGGTAGTGGTTGGACCATCCCTGCACTCTTTCCTTTTCTTCCTACTAGCTGCCTTGTCTTTGTGACAGACTCAGCTTTGCAATTTATTTGAGGAAATCACTATAGGATATTGTTGTTCCAGATCAGCAGCACTGAGTGTCAAACAGAAACACAGTAGACACTTAGACTCTTGAGCCTCGTCCATACCTGCTAAATTAAAAACTCTGAAGACTCTGACTGTCAGTAAGCATTGGGAGTTTGAACAAGCCCATGGAGTAATTCTGATGCATGCAGAAGAGTGAGAACCATTGTATTAGAAGGAAGAAATAGAAGATCCTGAGTATCTGAACGTCTATGCAAAACAAAGTGATCTGTTGTGGTAGGAGTTCCTTGGGGACCATGAAGGAGAACAAAGAATGGACTGACCGAGTGGTCTAATCAGTGTCAGTGTAGGCATACCCCACACTTATCACATCTCTGTAGTTTTAATGCCACAGCTCTGTAACCTAATGAGAATGTGCTACCATGTAAGGAAGACAAAGGCACTAGAAAGGTATAGGAGGTGAAATCTTATGTCTGAGGCTCTGTTTTTTTAATATAAATCCACTGAGTCAGTGTTGACACAAGTAAAACTGGTTCCTGGAAAAGAAAGAGTCTCTGTGTCCCATCTCTCAGTACTAGTGTGCTACAACACAATCTGGGGGCTTGGCTGAGATTTGGAGACAGCATTTTGGCCTCCCATGTCACAGTGTACAAGCTTAGCATCAGTGGACACGTTGATCCATAAGGGGATTAGCTTTCCTGACATGTCAGGATAAAGACCCCAGGAGCAAAACGGAACCTGCGAGACCCAGGAACTAGCTGAGGGGGCTCTATCCATCAGTTTGGTAAGATCGCTAAGAACCTGGATTCGCTTAGGTAGGCTGGCAATGTACCTAAGAGGTGGGAAGGGTCTGATCCACCTCCAAAGTCACACAAATACTCTTGCAAGGAGACAAAACTGCAACTTATGGCACTGGGCAGCACTGTACCTTTAAGGTACTGGACAGGGATTGGAGATGCTATATACATTTGAACTAATGGGAAGGAGGAAAGGAGAAATGATGTTCTGGAAAGCCAATTCTGGACTGAAAGAAAGAAAAGCTACCCCATGTTTTTCCATGTGAGGCATCTGGCGGCAGGAAAAAAAGCACAGAGCACGGACACACTTGGCGCTGGGGCTGGCAGTGCGCACCTTATAACGCTGGCTCAGTTCCCTTTTCCTTGCCCTCACTTCCCCCCTTCTGTCCCCTTGGTGGCTGGAGACCCTGTGGCCCTCCAGGAAGCCATATCTCTGTAGTGACATGGGCAGGCATAGGACTGGAAGCTGGGAAGACAGGGCCTGAGGATGTATAGGGTCAAGTGGGCAGCTATCTTTGGACAGTGCCACGAGGGAGCCTGGTGACGTCAAAGGCCATAACAATCATGCCACAAAGGGGACAGGGCCCAGTCCAAGGCTGCCAAGAACAGGATGCTGGTCTTCTTGGGAAGACTTGGAATCCAAAGACAGCAAATTGTCTGAACCCTGGACGCTGCATTAGACCCGCAAGGCTAGGCATGGTGGTAGGAGGGGCCTGTGGGCAAACCCTTCTGTATGTCTTCCAGTCCCAGTGAGGGGCAGGTGGCCAGCCTGTTCAGAAGAGATGAGATTCAATAATAAGGATATTAAGGCTGTATGGAGCAGTTGCTTCCCAAAAGACCCCTGTGGTGGGAGGGAAATGTCTGTCACACACTGAATGTGGTCACTGACTACTCAGAGGTGGAGCCAGTGATGGATTTATAGTTACAGTGCTACTGGAGGCTAGGCTTACGGCAAACTGGGCGGGACAGACTGCCTCCAATCCCTAGCTTGCTGGGGTACACATGGCTTTGGTTTTTCAGGCTACTCTGCCCTGCCAGACAGCCTCACTACTCCTGTGGACAGTGGAAGGGCTAGGCAGAGGCTATGACATAAGGAGGAGGTAGTTTGTGGTAACAAAGAAAGGGCTTGCTGCTTCATGGGAGATACCAGACTAATTTGTTCTGCACACTGCCTCAGAGAGCCATGTTGCAGTCAGAACTCTACCCCATTTCCTCATCCAGGCCCCTGTTCTGCACATCAATTGTATTATCATCCCGCTTCCCCCAGACCCACCACGAAGAGATTATAGAGGCCAAGTCACGTGACGGCCTTTAGCTTCTCTCTTACAGTTTCCTTCTCTCCGCTAGCACTGCAAACCAAATAGTCGATGGTTCGGTGGGTGACTGGGTGTCAGTGGTTCCTTCTTTGTGTGTTGGAGGCCTGACTGAGGGCCAGCTGCAGTAAGGGTCCAGACAGGTGGGTGGAAGAGAGAGTCTGCCTTTGACCAATGGACAGTGTAGACTTGGGGTGCTGTCAGAGACCACATAAATGAATGTGCTCATGTCTGTGTGCCAGGTTAAGTATTTGTACATGTACAAGTATGGATTGTCTGGGTTCAGATTCCTACCTGTGGGGGTGCCCCCAGTGAGTTCAAGGCTTGCCTGGTCTACAGAGTGAGCTCCAGGCCAGCTGGGACTAAAAGGGAGACCCTGTCTCAAATTACAAAAAAAAAAAAAAGGATGTAAATGTAAGTTTAGGGATTTTTTTATATGTTTAAAGCTTAGTTGTAAAAGGTTTGGGTTATACAATGATTGCAAATGATGAGACTTAAGGGTGATATATGTCTAATGATTAAATTCCTAAGGCTATACTGATGTACTCATGGAAATGCGAGGGCTAGCTTAAAATAACAATATTATATATCTAATAAAGACAATGTGCCTTTGCTAACTTTTTAAGGTCTTAACCACTTGGGAAACTTAGTCATAACAAAACCAAGTTTCATTTAAAACTGTTTGGGTTGTTTTGCCTAACATTTGTGTAACATATTTAAAATGTTACAAAGAAGTTAAAAATTACAAAACTGGTAAAACCATCCTTCTGGGTGACCAGCAAAGCTTGGAAGCCTATGCCAATAAGGATAAGAGGGTCAAAGAGGACACCCAATATTTTGGCTCTTGTCCTCCAAGGTCAGACATAACCCAGGGAATAATGAGATCCTGCAAAGTCACCTGTCCTCTTGATCAGACAGGCCATGGGGTCTCCAGAGATTAGACTGTAGCTAGTGTACATCCTATAAGAAGGGGAGTTACTGGGACTTTAAGGCTATGTGTAACACAATACAAACATTATAATTCTATACTGGTCTACAACATTACTAAACAGGTGTGTAAGTGCTATGTAAATTGCCAAAGGTGGGGTGACAGATAGGGATGAGGTAGAGGGGAGAAGTAATGAAAAAAAAAAACCATAGGTAGAGGCATCTTGAATTGAGTCCCTCTGAGAATATCCAGGTGGACTTCACCAAATTGCCTAAAGTGAAAGAAAAAAATAAGCTATTATAGCTTATTTTGCTTTAAGATTAAAATAGTTCTAAGAACGAATATGGGCCTGTCACCACATAAAAATGTTTATGACTTCCTGTGTCTTAATGGGTCCACCTTCCCACCATGGAAGCTAGAAAACAATTTCTCAGAAATGGTGTGCTGGGTCTTCGCCACTTTGCTTTCCTTAGGTTCCCATTTCTAACCCATCCCTGAATGCTGATAAAAAGCTGAAAAGAAAACAAATTGGAATCGTCCTTGGAGAGGCCCTTGCTGATGTTCACCTCCAAGGCTACGGTTCATATGTCTTAAAGAGGGTGGACATGGTACAACCAAATAAAAAGGCTACTGACAATGGAGCCCAAGAAAAATAGACCATCTTACCACCAGGAGATGCACTGAAATTAAGACTGAGAAAGAGCTGTTTTCAGTCTGTTTATTATGAGGCGAGATGGCAGGTATATTGGTATGTAAGAAAAACAGCATCCCCTCTGATTGTCACTTTGATGCATGTCTAGTTTTGCCCTGTGGAAGCTTAGAGAATCAGAGAAAAGTTTTTTGGATAGACAAGAATTTATGTTCCATTGGGCGTAGTGGTGCATACCTTTAATCCTAGCACTCGGGAGGCAGAGGCAGGTGGATCTCTGTGAGTTCAAGGCCAGCCTGGTCTACGGAGTGAGTTCCAGGCAAGCTGGGGCTATAGGGAGACCCTGTCTCAAAAAGACAAAAAAAAAAAAAAAGAATTTATGTTCCAAGTTTTCCCCCTGGGGCTATCTAGATGGCCTTTAAAATTGAACCTAATGATACCTTGTTACCTAAGGGACACCAAGTTTGTAGGGTTGGCTTTGTTTGTACTTTTGCTAAGTGTGCTGCTTATAATTTGCTTATATTATTAATTTTTAAACATAGGGTCTCCCTGTATCCCTGGCTGGACTAGAATTCATTATGTATCCTAGGCTGTCTTCAATCTCAAAGGGATCTGACTGCCTTTGCCTCTGGGGAGTGCTGGAATTAAAGGCATGTACCAGGGGCTGGAGAGATGGCTCAGTGTTTAACAGTGCTGACTGCTCTTGCAGAGGACTCAGGTTTGATTCCCAGAACCCACACGGTGGCTAAGAACCATCTTTAAGACAAGTGTGGTGGCACACGCCTTTAATCCTAGCACTTGGGAGGCAGAAGCAGAGGTAGGCAGATCTCTGTGAATTCAAGCCCAGCCTGTTCTACAGAGTGAGTTCCAGGCCAGCTGGGGCTATAGGGAGACCCTGTCTCAAAAAGACAAAAAAAA
>VZQC01014753.1:418267-468973 GCA_009823505.1 Rhizomys pruinosus | reverse complement strand
TAAGAACCATCTTTAACTCCAGTTCCAGGGAAATCTGACACCCTCTTCTGACCTCTGCAGCATTGCATGACACGGGTGCACCAATCTACATGTAGATAGTACACTCATACACATAAAAAAAAAAAAAAGAAAGAAAGAAAAAGAAGCTGGATGTGGAGAATAGAATACTTGGGTTAAATTTATAAACATAAATTTATAAATTTATGTTTACAAAGCAGGACATCCAGGTTCAAGTAGTACCCTTCTCCTTTGGATGAGACACAGACCCCACTGGAACAAATTCATGTTAGCTTCATTGCAAGGCAAGGACATTTTGTTGCTCCTGCTCCCGGCTATGCATACCACTCCATGGGAGCCTCTCTGATCAGCAGGGAGAGTATATTGCCCCTCATGTCTCACATGACATGGACATTCTCACCCAAAGCCTGATTCAAGAGTAGATCTGATAGAGTAAAAAATAATACCTTCTTCGCCAAAGAACTTGAGGCCCGATTCTGGCCAACAAGATGTGAGACTATTAGAGACTTTTGTGAAAATTCTTCCACTCTTTGTAGAAAGGGACTGGTACCTAGTCTATTGTCCCCATTGGATGTAAACATAATATTAAATATAGCATTTCATCCTTATCTGATCTCTGAAACTGCAGATAGAGTATGTATAGATAGAAACATCTGTATATAAGTACACACATTATGGGTTTTTGTCTATACATTGATACCTATGAGAAAATTTAATTTGTTCATTAGGCATAGGGAAAGTTTAGCAGAACAATTATAAAAGGATTGTATAACAAATTTACATTGGTGTCTTCCTCTCTCTCTCAATGTCTTGCTTATACTGTCCTCAGCCATCTTTTTCTTGTGCCCATGCCTATATGATGAAGTGAAGAGAGGTGACTGATATATCTATCGGAAAGGTAAGCATTAGGTCACTATAAAGAGAGTTACTAGAACATAGCCACTGCTGATGCTGGCAGTTGGTCTGATGACTAAAATAGTCCAATGGGTGGGGTAGTATATACCGTGAGATACATATGATAAAAGGGTTGATGCTATCTCAGACTGAACAGAGAAGGACTATGTAACATTTTATCACAAAATTCAGAATGGTGTACAATTTAAAATGTATGAATTCTTTGTTTTTGGAACTTACCACATATTTTGGGGCTACAGTTGACTGTGGGTAACCAAAGGCTATTGGATTCTTTGGAATCACGTTATGACCATGAAGAAGTTATGGGGATACCATCACTGTAAAATGAGGACATTCTTCATATTACCTCATGAAGGATGAGGTGGGCATTTTGGATATCAATGCAAGGAGATTAAAGAACCAAACTCTGATGACATGGTTGAGATACAAAATCTACAAAACAAAAAACTTTCTACTGGTGAGTTAATACAGTTTTTTAGTAAGATAAATGTTAGTTATGTGTTGCATGTAGCTGGAATGGCTTATGGGATTCAGGGATACCTGAAGGCTGCTTCTATTTTTTAATTGTCAGACTCAGCAATTTATTCCAAATTCTCAAAAAGAATGTTTGAAGTATAGTTCAATGAGTGTTGAAAAGCATTTTTTGGGTCTATTTGAGACAGGGTCTCCCTGTAGTCCCAGCTGTCCTGGAGCTCACTGTGTAGATCAAGCTAGCCTTGAACTCACATAGATCCACCTGCTTCTGCCTCCTGAGTGCTGGCATTAAAGGCGTGTGCCACCAAGCTGGGCAAAAAGTATTTTTCTAATAAAATGGAATCAACAACATAATCTTGTAAGAGAACAACAAAATTAGTTTAGAAATAACAGATTAAGTCTTTTGCTTGTCTGAGAATGGATGTATATTCTTACTAATACACCCTCTTCAATTCCAGTCATATTTTAATATTAAAACCTCACTGCAAGTAATTTTTTTGAATTCTCATTTGGCTCAAAATATGCAAATATTAAATGTTTATATTTTATCCTTCCCTCAACCTAGAGTCATTGTAGGTATTGAAAATTAGGTCTATAGAAAGAACATCTTGAATATTAAATATGCAAAATACTATTAACATGAAAGCGTATCCATATAAAGTCAATGACTTGACTGGTTGAAATGTTGATATCTTAATTTCATTTAGAAAATTGACTCACTAAAACACAATGAAGTTTAATTTCAAATTAGTTTTATTTACTACTGGAACCCTTAAGTTATAGAAAGAATGCTAATCTAGAGATCAGGGGCTCTGTGTATTAATTGCATCCCTGCCATCTATTTTGTGGTACCAGATACATAATTAATCTCTAATTTTCTCCAGTTAGAAGAATGAAGCAAAATTGAGAACCTTAAAAGTTTTCCAGTTCTTTAATTTTGTAATGTGAATTATATTTTAAATTTCTAAAGTAAAAGTTAACTATGGACACATTTTTATAAACATGATGCATATAACTCACTCTATTTTCAATCTAAATTGGCAAATGCTTCTAATTCATAACTTGGTCTCTTTTCAAACATTTCTATTTGGAATTATTTACTAGAAACAAGTTGGAAGCATCCACAGAGATGAGTTTTAATTAAAATACTTGTGTTCCATGCACTCAGCAGGCACATCTTAAAGAGGGGTGCAAATAGACTGTTACAATGAAAAAGGAAAATTCATTTTTTTGGTGATTAGAACCAGGATTACAATGAAGTATAATTCTTAAATCAGTAATGCATTCAGTTAATAAACTATGAGATTATTATTACTATTATTACAATGCCACTGTTAGCATTCTTTTGATTACCATGTAGTATATGCTGCATTGACAGGATTAGTGTTGTGTGAAGCTTCTAGAAGTTGGTCTGTGTGTTCTAGAAGTTAGTCAGTGTGTTCTAGGGCAATATGCTTTGTTGGTCAAATGACCGATGTCAGTATGTACAAATGTGAGCAGCTGTGAATGATGTGGGCTGAGGAGATGGCTTAGTGGCCCACACAAGCACAAGGACCTGAGTAAAACTCCCAGGACCCAAGTAAAAAGCCAGGCACAGAGGCGTGTATCTAGCACTGGGGAAGCGGGGCTGGGCAGATTCTGGTAAGGGCTCACTGGCCGGACAGCCTTGCTGAATCAGAGAATGATTGAGGAAGACAACTGACATCAACTTCTGACCTCCACATGCATGTGCACCTATACACACATGCACTTGCCTACATGCATGCACACACTCTCATGGACATATACACACAGTTCCACCACACATACACAAAATAATGAATGATGATCTATGTTCCTTCTGCAATATTAATAGACATGCTACATTTATTTCCTTTGATCTACTCTTCTCAGTTGTTTCTTTACCACCCTCAGCTCCTACAAAAAGATATATGTGTCTGTATGACTATTAATTTAGGGCATTTTGTTTTGTTTTGGTCTTTTTGAGACAGGGTCTCCCTTGTAGCCCCAGCTGGCCTGGAACTCGCTATGTAGACCAGGCTGGCCTTGAACTCAGAGAGATCTGCCTGCCTCTGCCTCCCAAGTGCTGGGATTATAGACATGTGCCACTACATCCAGCATCAGGGCTCCTTCTTAATTATATTCTAGTTACTTTGCTCTTGCTGTGAAAAAATACACTGGAAAAAGCAACTGAAGGAAGAGAGGGTTTATTCTGGACAGCTCCAGAGGCATAAAGTTCAACATGATAGGAAGACATGGGAACGGTCAGGAAAAGCACAGCTGCAGGGCAGGAAGCTGGCTTATCACATTTTCAGGTATTTATTTATTTATTTATTTATTTATTTATTTATTTATTTATTTATTTTTTGAGACAGGGTCTCCCTATAACCCAAGCTGGCCTGGAACTCACTCTGTAGACCAGGCTGGCCTTGAACTCACAGAGATCTGTCTGCCCCTGCCTCCCGAGTGCTAGGATTAAAGGTGTGCACCACCATGCCCAGCTTAAAGACAGTTCTTAGCCACCATGTGGGTGCTGGGACTTGAACCCAGGTCCTCTGCAAGTGCAGTTGTCGCTCTTAACGCTGAGCCATCTCTCCAGCCCCATCACATTTTCATCTACACAAAGGAAGCAGACAGAACAAGAAGTGGGGTGAGGGTATAAGCCCTCAAAATCCACCCCCAAGTGACTTACTTCTTCCAGGAAGGTTCCACATACTAAAGGTTCCATAATTTTTCCAAACAGCGCCACCAACTGGAAACACATAAGCCTATGGGGGACATTACTCATTCAAACCACCATAGTAAGGTTACCACCTTCACTAATTTTAAAAGGCACTGGTACTTAACCTTTGACTTGATAAATATGATTAAATTGAGTTACGTTGCTGTTCTTCTAAAACTTAAAAGGTAAAATGCCAATGTAAATATGTGGTAATTATCACCAGAACTGTTCATTTTTAACTATTACATTTAAACAAAGAGCAATTGCTGTTTGTTCATGCAAAACAAACAGTGCCTGCTTAAGATCTTTTTGATTAATCTGTTTCCCTGCGTGCACATTGATGAGAAAACACTGCCTGGGGCTCTGCATACACACCCATGAAATAAAAAGCACTGCAATTCCAGGCAGTTGTTAGGGTTTCCCCAAAGAAGAGCTTTACTGTTAAATAAGACAGGACCTGCTGGTATAAAGGGAATCAAGTTTTCAGGTCCAGGCTGATACAAGTCAAGCCATGACAGATGCAGCCCACTTCCACAGCATAAAGGCGACTTATTGCCCTGGAGAGTAGCTGAAGAGGTAGATGAAGAGGAATTTACAGATAAGGAAACTGTTTATCAGAAGTACCAGATCATACTGGAAACTCATCTGAAATGAGATAATGAGGAGAAACATTTTTTAATCACAAATTTTGAAAGGGAGACAACATTTATCTAAGGCTGTGTTTAGTAGTGTAAGTCATCTGACAAGACCTCAGGGCATAGGAGAGGTTGTTGCAAACAGATAGAAGGCTGTTTTACCTCCCCACTTGAAGTAAAAATCTACAGAAAATTTCAAAAGGCAGAAATCAGTTGGATTTCTTATTGAAACTAGTGTAAAGATAGAAGAACTAGGTGTGCAGGTGGAAATGATGCAAGGGCGAATACCTTCCCAGATTGCTGTGGGAAATCACAGGGAGGGCTCCAGATAGGCTTGGGATAGAATCAGAATGTTGATCAGATCCGAGGGACACTGAAGCTCCAGTAGATAAATAGATTGTGCTAGAGAAACGAACTGAGAACTCTTGCTGTATTTGGGGAACTGGCTAAGTTTTTTATATTATTAGTGTCACCAGCTCAAGTAAGGGTAGGAGCTGTCCCCCAGACCCCCTCCACCCCCAGAGTAGGGCTGGTGGGAAGAAGGTGATGGGTGGATCCCAGCTGCTGGCAGGAGACTTTGGCTGAAGTCCCACAGGGAGCCCGGGTCCTGACTACTATGTATAAGGATGTTTGTATGAGAGACACTGGGAGTCATTAGTCTCTGTGGGGGAGGAGTGTGCCTTGGAGAATCCCAAAGACCCAGACAGGAGAAACCTGTTGGTGGGATAGATCTGTTGGACTTGCTTATGGTGCTGATCAGAATGGATTCATGGACTCCTTTTGAAACTCTGAATATTTCATACTTTTACTGATCTGGTGAATAAGAAAGCTGATGTGATAATTGACTATTTCCTCACTCAGTTTTGACACAGGGCAGAGTAACAAGTGGATGCAGGGACCATTGAGATCATCGGAAAGAGGGTTAAGATGGAAAAGGAATTGATATCAATATGGAAAGAGTTTGATTCTTGAAGGGGGAAAATGAATGAATAATAACAGAACAAGTCAAGACAATACATAACTGTCAGCTGACAGTAAGAAAAAGTAAGGCTTTGCAGAATGTCTATTTATCGAGGGAATATATGTTAAGCCAGGCTTGGTGATACATGCCTATAATTCTAGTACATTGGAAACAAAAACAGGAGGACTGTGGTTTCAGGCAGATTGCACTACATAGCAAGTTCCAAGACATCCTAGACTCTAAGGCAAGATTTGAGGACAAAAAAAAGCCAAAACAAAAAACTAAAGTAAAGCAATAAAACAAATGTTAAGAAAGTGGTATGGGAAAAGAACAATGCTAGGCATCATCACAGAGATGAGCCTCAAGCAGTTCCCTGGAGGGAAGCATACCGAGTTAAACAATAACCATAGCTTAATGTGCTCTATCAGATGGAAGTCCAGAGGAGGAGGATGCATAGTTAAGCTTGGGAGCTAAGGTCAGCTTCCCAGAAGAAGAAAGGCATGTCTAATGGGATGTTTGCATACATCAGTAGAGAGAAGAGTAGATACCAGGGAGTCATGGATTAACAAATCCATTTAAAACAGGATTTTCATTCTTTTCAAAGTACTGGACAGAAATGTATGCATAAATACTAATGCTCAGCTCAGCTTAAAGCAGTTAAATGAGTGAGTTATGACTAACCAGGAGGAATATGCAACCAAGGGACCCAGAGCAAATGTGTCCCCAAAGTACTTTTTTCTTTTTCTGCCCTATCCTTCACCTGACTTCCACCCACAAATACACCACCTACCTTCAAGCCCCAGGTACTGAACTGTGATGAGGAAGAGCTTTATCAAAGAGAAAATAATTGAAACAAATCTGCTTGATTCCAAGCCTGAAAGAAGGAAGGATATAAAGAATATTTTATTAATTCTTTGAAAACTGTATTAATGTATTTTATCACATTCAGCTCCACTTCTAGATTCATCCCTACCTCTCCACTCTCCTCCAATTTGTGTCTTTAATTTTTAATAACCACTCATCTCCAATTTGTGCTGACCATGTACACTGGAGTGTGGTAGACCCACCAAAGACAGGCTGCAGAGTGCTTATCCCTGAGTAGGACAGTTATTGTAAACCTCCGCCTCCCAAGGCTCAGGGATCATTGTAGAAGTGGAGTCAGAAAGATTGTAAGAGCCAGAGGGGTTGGATGACCACAAGGAAACGGAATCTTCCAGCTGGTCAGTTACTCATACGGACTCATAGCAATGGTGACAGCATCCACAAGTCCTGTGCAAGCTCAAAACATAAAATCTCAGCAAGGATGTAGAGAAGCAGGTCAGAAATCCTAGCCCAACCTAAGGAAAATTGGCAATTGATGACTACTGGGAATAGGAAAGACAGTGTCTTTATGGGTCAGGATTCTTGGTGGGCCCAGTGAATAGACCCACACTGAAGGACACTGAGGAAACAAATCATACTCTGTAGACCACATATGTAATATATATTATATATATATATATATAATATATATATATATATATATTTAAATTGGGCTGGCAGCTGGTGTGTGTGGGGGTGGGGTGGATCCAAATGTCATAAAACTACATTGTATTAAAAAAACCCACAAAATTGAAATGCAAAAAAAGAATGGAAGAAAAGAAAAAAAATATAATACTTGACTCTAATTTGTGCCGACCATATACTGCTGGGTGTGGGACCATTCACTGGACTCACCAGGAGCTATGTGCTTAAAGAAAACTGACCCCTTCTAGAAGCCATCAACTGTCCAGAGCTCCACAATTAGGGGCGGGAGCTTGCGAACCCTTCCCTACCTCATGGTAGATGTTGACTGGCTTGTCTTGTGCAGGTCTTGTGCAGAACCACAGCTACTGTGAGTTCATGACTACAGCCATCCCGTAATGTCCAGAGGACACTGTTTAACTCTGGTCCTCCCTAACCTCTGGCTCTCACAACTTTCTGCCTCCCAATTCCATGATGGGTCCTGAGCTCTGGAGAGGAGATGTGATATAATGTCACATTTGTAGCTAAGTACTACATGGACCCTTTTTATGTACACTTTGACCAGTTGTGCATTTCTGCATTAGCCATCCAATGCACAAAGAACTTCTGTGATAAGGTTTGAGATCTTTACTAATCTATGGCAAAGAAATAAGAATTTAGAGGGCAGTTTAATACTTGTCTACTAAATATTACTACTAATATTTAGCAAATTAATAGTAGTAGATTCACCCCTGGAGCCTGTGAGCTCACAGATACATTTTCTTGGCCAGATTTTTAGTATGAGGCATCTATTTTCTCCTATGGAGCTTGCCTAAAATCGTTTTTATAAAAAGCAGTTGGTGGGCTGGAGAGATAGTCAGTGGTTAAGAGCTCCAACTGCTCTTGCAGAGAGGACCCGGTGTTCAATTCCCAGCACTCAAATGGCAGCTAGAAACTGTCTCTATGCCAGGCAGGTGTGATGGCACACGCCTTTAAATCCAGCACTCAGAAGGAGGCAGCAGTCTCTGTGAGTTCAGGCCAGCCCTGGNAAAAAAAAAAAAAAAAAGGGCCATAACAGTACATTTGCTAACAGGACTGGTGTTTATCACGCCCTTCATCGTAAAAGAGCTCATCTCCTCTGGCTGTCTCCATTCTGGCTTGGTGTGTCCCTTCCCTCTTGCTGACACTTCATGAGCTCCTCACAAGCTTTGTACAGTCTCTGAAGTGGTTTTTATAGGCCTTTAATTAAGGACAGGGTTTATGGTGTTTACTTGATCCTTAGAAATCCCCAGAGAGCTGTTGGGGTATGAGATGTGAGTGGACACAGAGGCTCCCCCTCCAGCCCTGGGCAAGGTGCCCTCTAAAACTGCTGAACAGAGAAAGCTTCCCTCTGGTCCTTAAGGAGTTCCAGCTACAACCAGCCCATTGTTCTTTCAGGCCTGCCGGTGAATTGCTTGGGTGGAGGGAGCTTTGAACTGCTTCACAGCTCCTGAGAGACTAGTCACAAAGGCTCTGAGCCTGTGGCAGCTGTGTGTGTGTGGGGGGGGGGGCATGCCAAATGTCATAAAACTACATTGTATTAAAAAAACCCACAAAAATTGAAATGCAAAAAAAGAATGGAAGAAAAGAAAAAAAAATAATATTTAAATTGGGCTGGCAGCTGTGTGTGTGTGGGGGTGGGGTGGATCCAAATGTCATAAAACTACATTGTATTAAAAAAACCCACAAAAATTGAAATGCAAAAAAAGAATGGAAGAAAAGAAAAAAAAATAATACTTGACTCTAATTTGTGCCGACCATATACTGCTGGGTGTGGGACCATTCACTGGACTCACCAGGAGCTATGTGCTTAAAGAAAACTGACCCCTTCTAGAAGCCATCAACTGTCCAGAGCTCCACAATTAGGGGCGGGAGCTTGCGAACCCTTCCCTACCTCATGGTAGATGTTGACTGGCTTGATCTTGTGCAGGTCTTGTGCAGATAAACACAGCTACTGTGAGTTCATGACTACAGCCATCCCGTAATGTCCAGAGGACACTGTTTAACTCTGGTCCTCCCTAACCTCTGGCTCTCACAAGCTTTCTGCCTCCCAATTCCATGATGGGTCCTGAGCTCTGGAGAGGAGATGTGATATAGATGTCACATTTGTAGCTAAGTACTACATGGACCCTTTTTATGTACACTTTGACCAGTTGTGCATTTCTGCATTAGCCATCCAATGCACAAAGAAACTTCTGTGATAAGGTTTGAGATCTTTACTAATCTATGGCAAAGAAATAAGAATTTAGAGGGCAGTTTAGTACTCTGTCTACTAAATATTACTACTAATATTTAGCAAATTAATAGTAGTAGATTCACCCCTGGAGCCTGTGAGCTCACAGATACATTTTCTTGGCCAGATTTTTAGTATGAGGCATCTATTTTCTCCTATGGAGCTTGCCTAAAATCGTTTTTATAAAAAGCAGTTGGGGGGCTGGAGAGATAGTTCAGTGGTTAAGAGCTCCAACTGCTCTTGCAGAGGACCCGGGTTCAATTCCCAGCACTCAAATGGCAGCTAAGAACTGTCTCTATGCCAGGCAGGTGTGATGGCACACGCCTTTAATCCCAGCACTCAGAAGGCAGAGGCAGCAGATCTCTGTGAGTTCAAGGCCAGCCTGGTCTATGTAGTGAGTTCCAGGACAGCTGGAGCTACAGGGAAAACCTGTCTCAAAAAGACCAGAAAAAAAAGAAAAAGAAAAAAGCAGTTGGTTATTCCCATAACATTTATAGTAGAATAAAATTCCTTTAGTTATATGACCAAGAATGGTATGGCTGGATCATGTGGTAAATAAAAAATTTTTTTAAATATTTTAATTTAATGCATATGAGTGTTTTGCCTACATGTTGCATGCGCACTGGTGTCATGCAATTCTCATGGAGGTCAGAAGTGGGTGTCAGTTCGCCTGGAACTGGAATTACAGATGGTTGTTAGCCACCATGAGGGTGCTGGGAATGGAACCTGGGTTCTCTGGAAGAGCAGCCAGTGCTCTTAACTGCTGAGCCATCTCCACCCTGGGAAGATATAATTTTAGTTTTTTGAGGAATCATCACACCTATTTCCAAAGTGGCTGCAATAGTTTGCACTCCCACCAGAAGTGAATAATATTCCTGGCTAGAATGGATTTTTTTTTTTGTCTTTTTGAGACAGGGTCTCCCTGTAGCTGCAGCTATCCTGGAATTCACTATGTAGACCAGGCTGGCCTTGAACTCACAGAGATCTGCCTGTCTCTGTCTCCTGAGTGCTAGGATTAAAGGCGTGTGCCACCAGCCCAGCTAGAATGGATTATTTTTAAAGACCATTTAAACAAAAGTTTCACACAATGATTCCCAAACCAGAATAAAAGAAACATTGTGCTATTTGACCTGCAGAGGTTCAGCTGTAGATGTGTCACCTAGGAGTTCTCAACTCTCAGACGTGAATTCTCCATGACTGACCAACTGTGGGATTCTGCTGTACCTAGGATTTTGAAGCAGGGGTGCTGCATTGGTTATCTTTTGCTCCCCAACATTTAGAAAATTGAAGCAGAAGCTAGAGAGATGGCTCATTAATTAAGTATACTGGCTGATCTTGCGGAAGACTTGGGTTTGGTTCTCAGAACCTACATGGTGGCCAACAACTATCTGAAACTCCCATTACAAGGAAATTCAATGCCGTCTTCTGGCTCTGTGGACATTGCACACATGAGTACATTTACATACATGCAGGCAAAACAATCATACACGTAAAGTAAATAATTTTTTTGGTCTTTTCAGGACAGGGTCTCTCTGTAGCCCCAGCTATCCTGGAACTTGCTATGTAGACGAGGCTGGCCGTAAACTTACAGAGATCTGCCTGCCTCTGCCTCGTGTTTTGGGATCAAAGGCGTGTTCCACCATACCTGGGAAAAAAAATAAAATCTTTAAAAGAAAATTAAAACAACCATATACATTTCAGTTTATGCTGTAGTAGGGATCTAGGAAGAGCTTAGTTGGGTCTTTTTGCTTCAGGCTCTGTCTCAGACTCTATCATGTATCATTGAGGCTATGGAAATCCCCAAGATCATCTTGGGACTATCCATCCATGTCCTTGTTCAGTCATGCAGATGTTGTCAGGGTTTTAACCTCCTTTATTTTTTTAAATAAAAACCAAATATTTAATACAGCGTTTTTTGGTAGCATACACAGGTTCAGAAAATGTATTCACCTGCTGGAATTACATGTATGTGCCAACATGGTCATTGTTTATCATTTAGTTAGCTTTATTTTTTGTTTTAAAAAGTGTTTACTGAGATTTTGTACATTTCACACAGAGGTTTCTTTTTTAGGGGGGTGTTTTCAAGATGGGGTCTCCCTGTAGCCCCAGCTGTCCTGGAACTCACTCTGTAGACCAGGCTGGCCTTGAACTCACAAAGATCCACCTGCCTCTGCCTACAGCGTGCTAGGGTTAAAGGTGTGTGCCACCACACCTGGCTTTTGTTTTTAAAGACTTTTAAATCGAATTTAGTCCCCTCCTCATCCATGCCTCCCACCCCCCACCTGACCTCATGGATTCCACCATACATATTAAGCCCTATCCAGTCAAGCATTTGTACCTTGATGCCTTCAAAACAAATTCATTCACTGGAGTTTAGTCAGTCTATCTAGAGATCCTAAGTAAGGCATCCTCTCCCTTACCCTGTAGTAATCAAGTCTCCAAGATTTCTCAGTGTAGGGCCAGCCCACCGCCCATTTCTCTTGCTCTACTCTGGGTCCTTGTCTGATTGAGCTTGCGTGGGTCCTGTGCTCGATGCCATTGCTACAAGTTCACATGTGCAAGCTTCCAGTGGCCTTAATTCCTCTGCTTTCCTATGTTCATGAACCATTCTTGACTTTAACAATTTTTCCACTCCCTCTTCTGCAATGCTCCCTGAACAGTGGGTGGGTGAGGTTTAATATGAGTCCTGTCCAGGGACATATACTCCACAGTCTCTACAGTCTCTTATTCTTTACAACTTGGCCAGTTGTGGTCTTCTGTGTGCATCACACTGTGTTTTATAAGGAAGGTTCACTGGTGAGAATTGAGGGATGCATTAATTTTTTCACTTCTCCTTATTCTTCTATGTTCCATGAAGTGCAGAGGTGTAGAGGTTCAACTGTAGATGTGTCACCTAGGAGTTCTCATCTCTCTGATGTGTATTCTCCATGTCTGACCAGCTGTGGGATTCTGCTGTAGCATCCATTTGTTGCAAAAAGAAGCTTCTTTGATAAGTGGAGTATGGTATGCTTCTCTGTAAATATAAGGATCTTTATTTAGCATATGGTAAGAAATTTCATTTGTCTAGAGATATGACAGAGATAGAGTATTCTCTAGGATCTATGTCCTCTCCAGCCATATGTGTTTGGCTAAGTTTACAGTGCCACTCATGAGTTCACTCCCATTGAGAGCGCTTGAAATCCAATCAGATAGCTGGGGATTATCCCTTAGATAACAGTGGCACTACTGCACCAACAGAAGTAGTTTGCTATGCCAGATGTTAAGTTATTAGGCTTTAGGACTGGGTTGGACCATTGATTGAGTTTCTCCCTTATCAGTTTACAGATTATCATCTAGGTTTTCTTTCGCTACTTCCGGCTTGTGATTGAAGATGTGAGCTCTCAGCCTCCTGCTCTGGCAGCCTGCTGCCCTGCTTCTCCCTCCATATGGACTCTCTCTACAGAACCATAAGCCCAATAAACTCTTCCTTCTGTCAAAAAAAAAAAAAAAAAAAAAAAAAAAGAACTAAACATCAGGGAGAAAAGTTCCAGGTCGGTTCCTGCTCCATTGCTCCAAGTCCTATTTCTGAAGTATGTTCTGTCTTCAGCAATAGGGTCTTATCTTCTAGTTCTGTGGGATAACCAAGAGCTTTGGCAATACCTTGTGTTACTTTGAGAGTCTCTAGGACCTCTCTCACCAGTCACTCAAAGGGAGGTGTTCTATGTGCTTCTTGAATTTCTATAGACAAGTCTTCCCTTAATTTAGGGAAGTTTTCTTCTATAATCCTGTTGAAGATCTGTTCAATGCCATTGGCTTGAGATTCTTCTTCCTGTATGCCTATAATTTGTAGATTTGCTCTTTTCATTTTTCCCACGTTTCCTGCATAGTCCATTCTTGTGTTTTTTAATTTTTTATTTGGTCTTTGCTAAATAAAGAGTCTAACTCTTCAACTTTTCAACTGGTTTTGATATTCTGTTTTCCATTTCATTCATTCTGCTTGTGAGACTTTCATTGGTTTATTGAGTTTCTTAATCCCTTTTTCATTTCCATTTGGGTTTTCTTCATTATTTCTATCTCTTTTGTGAATTCGCTTTTCTTTTTCTATTTTCACCCTTTATTTGGAATATAGGGCAACAGTTTCAGATTTTTAAATAAACATGGTGATAAAGTGTTGAAAACTATGACCTGCTGCTGGGCATGGTGGCACACACCTTTAATCCTAGCACTCGGGAGGCAGAGACAGGCAGGTCTCTGTGAGTTCAAGGCCAGCCTGGTCTACAGAGGTGAGCTCCAGGCTAGCTGGTACTAAAGGGAGACCCTGTCTCAAAAAGACCAAACAATAAAATAAAATAAAATGAAAGTATGACCTGAATTCTGAGAATATTTCCAGTTTAGGGGCTAGGAAAGAGGGTTCAAGATCATCTCAGTGAGCCACCAAAAGTTTGGCTTCAACTCACTAAGAACAAGCAGTGCATCATCACAGCAAATCAGAATCTCCAGTTGTTCAAAGTAATTGTAGATATGTGAGAGAAAGCAACTCCAGACTGACTTATTAATTGATCTGAATGACTACAAAATGTCCCCCATTCCTGAGATGGCAAAATCTCAGAGTGACTGTTGGTGCAAGGCTTTCATGTGCTCCCAGTTGTTATATAGTGCATACAGGCTGGTAAGTCTCAGTCCTGCCAGAGCACCTTGCACCAATCCTCAAAGACCACTGATTTAAAGTCCCAAGAGTTTATGTGGGAAGCTTTTCTTGCCACAACCAGGTACAGCACAGTCCTGCTAAGGGAAGGAGAGCACTGACCACCTGTGGTCACTGTGGGGAACTGGCCCCTCAGTGCAGACGTCAGTTAGTTACTTGCATAACCCAACCTGAGAGGTACTTGTAACCCAGGTCCTTCTAACCCATGTGACTGTGCTTTCCCATCTGCCCAAATACTTCTGGTCTCTAGACAGGAATTTCAGGCTGATAGCTGATGGCAGATCTTCAGCCTACACCCACTCATAATTCACTCCACAGGTTGGTGACCTGATTGATTAGTCTCTGTGAAACCCCACTAGCTTACCAGGTTGGCGATCTGATAGATCCCCATCCAACCCACTAGCCACCTATACTGGAAATCCAGGCCTACTTTGGCCTGTATACATGCAAAATAATGGACCAGGAATTCTGTGATGATGGTAATGGAGGATTTGATTTATTGCAGTCTGCAAGTCACTTTTATAAGCAAAATGACATCATCTCCCAGAGCCAATCACAGACCCTAGTCTTGCACCACTATATACAGCTGCTCTGCCTAGCATCATGTGTGTGGGTCAAGTTGCTCCCTCTTGGGGCAGAGTCAGAGGAATCTTATGACTTCCAGTTGGGCCTTGAAGGATGCTAGCTGAGAACTAGCCCCTAATTCAAACTGGATCATCCCACAAGTTTAGACCTTCACTAGCAGCATCAGTGAATTTAAGGCTACACATTTATACAACATTCCTGTCAAGGTTCTGGCTGTTACTGGGTTGAGGTCATCTTCTGCACCTCGTGTTTGTCAGTGATAACCCCAAATGCACTATAGAGCAAAGCCAGAGAACCTGGAGTATTAGCCCAAAGTGCTCCTTGCCTGGTCATCATATTAAAAATCTGTACATTTTAGCTGGGCGTGGTAGGGCACAACTTTAATCCTAGCACTTGGGAGGCAGAGGCAGGTGGAGCTCTGTGAGTTCAAGGGCTACAGAGCAAGTTCCAGGACAGCTGGGGCTACAGGGAGACCCTGTCTCGAAAAAGACAAAAAAAAAAAAAAACCTGTACATTTCTTGGTTTGGATTAGGCCACGTTCTGGGTTTCCTTCAGTTGTAGCAGAAGACTGTTCATTGCTCCAAATGCAGCCCCTGTCATGCATCCTCCAATGGTAAAGAAGGCTAGTTTAAATCTGCCTCAGGTTTTTTAGTCCCACTTTGTAAAATAAACTCATCAGTATCCTGAACAAGATACCATAGATCCACATTTAAATAAGGAGGTAGGGGATTCATACCAGTTAGCTGGAAGCCAGCCAGATCAGCTTGCAAGTACCCAGCTCCTCCTGCTCCTAAGAAGCCAGAGAAGCTGCCTGTGGTCTTGTTGCCACCCTCCATGACAGTACAGTCTACTGCCCTGGGCTTCCTACTGCCACCTCAGGCCTGGGTCGTGTAACTAGGCTGTAGCCCCCACAGCAACAGCGGGCCCGACCCTCCATGCCACTGCCATGAATTCACTTTTCAAGTCATGAATTGCTTTTGATATATTTTTTTTTTTTCGTCTTTTTGAGACAGGGTCTCCCTGTAGCCCCAGCTGTCCTGGAACTCACTCTGTAGACCAGGCTGGCCTTGAACTCACAAAGATCTGCCTGCCTCTGCCTCCCAAGTGCTAGGATTAAAGGCGTGTGCCACCATGCCCGGCTTGCTTTTGATATTTCATTAAGCCACATATTTGTATATTTTTGGGCTTCCATCACAAATTTATGCCTTTCCTCTTTGAGTTCTTTGAATTGTTATTTCTTTAAGTTCTTTGATCATGTATACGATTGTTCTTTTAAATTCTGTGTCCTGGGGTTTCTCAGGGTGGTTGGTTCTCATTGTAGTACATTTCTGTTGTATTGGTTTTTTTTTTTATATATTCTCTTGGTTTTTCATATTATTTGTGGCTTTTTTCACAGTCATTTTGGCATATAAGTGTTCTTTGTTGGTTATGTGTCCAGTAGGAATTTCTATTCTGCTTTTGTTTAATTTAATTTTGGTTCTGGTGATATTGTTTTTGTAGCTTAGTTGTTTTTTTGTTCAGGCATGGAAAATTGGTGTGTGTTTCAGGTTCTTGCATGGTAGACTGGTCTGGATAGTTTATGGGACAGAGTGGTATGTAGGCTGCTCAAGCTAGTAGGAGGGCTGATCTGCGTCAGACAGAGCAGGAGCCAGTAGAGTCTACTGTAGGGAGTTCAGCTAGGCTGGGTTAGAAAGCTTGTCCAGAGATCTGAGGAAGAGGAACTGGAGCCAGCCTGAGTCCAAGGCTGACAGGGAACAGGGTGGAGGGGGTGAGAGGGTGGGATCTGATTTACTAGAGTCCTAGGTGGGCAGGTCTGTCAGGCTGATCAGGAGCCAGAGAAAAAGGGGGTGGCGGAACCACCAGGGGAGGGATTTAGCAATCTATGCTAAAGTGTTCAGATAGTCCGGATTAGTACACTAGTCCAGAGATCTGAGTTGGAGGAATTGGAGCCTGCATGGGTCCTAGATTGACAGGGGATAGTGGTTTAAATTTCTTGTAGCTTATTTGCCTGAGTCTAATCTCAGTTCCTTGTAAGATGCCCTCTTGGTAGGGTGGCTCACAATACCATAATTAGCAGATATCAAAGGGCAAGAAAATCAGAAGTCAGAGGTTATTTAGAGCTTAACCTTAGAGAACACCTCACTTTGCTGTGCTTTCTCTGATAACCATCATCCACTTCTCTAGACCTTTCTCTTAAGAGAGAATAACACCAATAGTAAAACACAGAAAGTATAAACCTCGTTAAAGGGCTTTAACTCTGGGGATATTAGAGATGGAGGCTGAGGTTGTAGAAAATGAGGAACATCAGAGGCTGGATAGGTGGATCATCCATTTAGGCATTGGGAAGTATGGGGAAAAGAGAAACCAGAAGCTGGCAACAAGGAATTGCCATGGGAATTTCTCCAGTGACATTTGCTGGGCCAAGAATTAGAAGATTTAAATTCCATTTTGCTGCTAATAACTTATTAATCAGAATTCTTGTGCATCTTGAAAGTCTTCAGGTTGTGTGGTCACAGCTGCATGCAAGCTGTCTCCAGAAAGGAAGAAAGATGGTTTCTGATAGTCCTAGACTCTCACGTTCTATTTAGTAATTACCACATCTTTCTGCCTGTAAGGTACATTAACCCCATAAAAGGGCTGGTTGGCCTGCTTGTCACATACTCACTATTAGGCCAATAATTGTATCCAGGAAGATGTAGTATAATAATTAGCCTTCCCTGATACTCTGTGGGAGCTTCTCTTGCTATGAGCAGGCAGAATGCAGTCTTGCTAAGGGAAGGGGAGCAGAGTGGCCACCCAGGGTCACTGTGGGGAACTGATCCCTGGGCACAGAGGTCAGTTGATCACTTGCAATTTACTTCACAGGGTGGTTACCTGACAAATCTCCGTCCAACCCCACACCAGCTTAACCAGCTTGGTGGTCTAATACCTCCATCCAACCCACTGGCCACAGCTGGTGACCTGATGGTTCTCTGTCCAGCTCCACAATACCATCCACCCTCACACTAGCTTACCCAGGCTGGTGGTCTAATAGACCTCTGTCTAGCCCGCTAGCCATGACACCTGAATTCCAGGCCTGCTTTGGCCTGTACGCATGCAAAATAATGACTGGGAATTCTGTGTAATGATAGTAATGGAGAATTCGATTTACTGCCTGCTCCAACTAACTTTTATAAGCAAAATGACGTCAGGTCCCAGAGCCAATCACAGACCCCCAGTTTCATGTCACTGTATACTACTGCTCCAACTAGCATCGTGTGCCTGGGCCACGGTGCTTGGTCCTTCTTGGGGTGGGGTCAGAGGAATCCCATGACTCCCACATGGTGCCCTGAGGGGTGCTGAGAACTAGCCCCTAATTCAAACTGGATCTTCCCACAATACTCATGCCCAGCTATGTGGCTAAGATTGTGAACCTGTTGTAGTAATTAGTACTGTGAACCCAATATTTTCACTTTCCTTCCAGACACCTGGAACTATTGCACTTCTCGGTCCCATTGCAATCATGTGACTTTCCCGAGCAATGGATGTGAGCAGAAATAATGGGTGTCACTAAAAAAAAAAAAACCAGCTTGGAAGGGGAATATAACTCAAAGTTGAGCCTTGCGACTCATATAGAGGCCCTGGGTTCAATCCCCAGTACCACAAAATGAAGCAAAATAACCAAATTAAAAACAGCTTTATTGAGATATAATTTATTGCCATAAAATGCACCCTCACAATTGTACCAGTCAATATTTTTTGTACGTTCACAAATATCATTGATAATTCCAGAGCATTTTCATCATCCCTGAAAGAAATTTCATATCCATTAGCAGTTGCTTTCCATTCCTCCTACCTGTCATCCCTTAGCTGTTGCTGAAGAAGTATTTTCTGCCTCTGTGACTTTACGTATTCTGGACAGTTCATTTGCTGGGTGGCTTTTTGTTACTAGCATCTGGATCCTTTCTTTACCCCATGTTTCAAGGCTTATCCACATTGTATCATTTGCCAGTATTTCCCTTTTCTTTTGTCTTTTTTGAGACAGGGTCTCCCTGTAGCTCCAGCTGTCTTGGAACTCTATGTAGACCAGGCTGGCCTTGAACTCACAGAGATCTGCCTGCCTCTGCCTCTGCCTCTGCCTCCTGAGTGCTGGGATTAAAGGTGTGTGCCACCACATCTGGCTTTCAGTATTTTCATTTTTAAAAAGGTGTCATTTGAGACAAGTTATCATTATGTATGCCAAGCTGACCTTGAACTTATTGTGTGACAGGCTGACTATGAACCCTCAGTCTTCTTACCTTATCCCCCAGAAGGCTGGGATTCTAGGGATGCACCACCATACGTAGCTACTTCATGCCTTTCTGTGATTAACTAATATCCCATTATTTAGAGACGTACTGTGTTCATATATTCATAGGCATTTGGGTTGCTTCCAACTTTTAGGATAGATGATTTTTGTGTTGACATGTTTTCAAATCTCTTGATTATACTGCTTGGAGTCTGATTGCTGGGTCATGTGATAACATTGGCTTTCCTTTGGAAACTACTGACCAAGTTTCTAGAGTTTGGGGGAGAATGGCCAATGAAGTAATTGAGTGTTTCTGGAGAACACTTACCTAGTTTTGTATTCCCATAAGCAGCGTCTAAACGTTCCAGTTTCTCCACCAATATCTCATATTTTCCATGACTTCAGTTTATCCATCCTTTGTGGTATCACACTGTGATTTTGGTTTGTATTTTCCTAATGACTAATCATGTTAAAGTATCTTTTTATTTCCTCACAATTTGTGTGTCTTCTTTAGAGAAATGTCTATTCAAATACTTTGTACATTTTTCAACTGAGTTTTTTTTTATTGTCAGTTTATTATACTGTAAGAGTTTTTATATATTTTAGGTTCAAGTTCCTTGTCAGATATATGAAACTTATTACTGTGTTAAGAATTTGATAGCCTTAGTTCTACAACTTTACATTTGTGTTTTACACTTAGCTTTTCCACTTAGGCCTATTATCCATTTGAATTAATTTTTATATATAAAGTGAAGTAGTGGTGGTTCAATAACATTCCTTTCTATCTGGAGATCTAGTTGTCCCAGAATCAAATGCTTGAAAGATTCTTCTTTCCCTCGATGACTGTCTTGGCTTCTTTTCAAAATTCGATTGACTATAGATGGGAAAATCCCCTTCAGGGCTTTCGTTCTACGTCTAGCTGTCGATCCATGTGTGCCCTTCTCCACGATTGTCTTCAGAGCCAGTGGATGGTTTGCTGTTGCGTTCTTCTCTGTCTCCTCAGTGAGAATGCTCTCAAATGAGGCTGGAGCTCTAGTGTCCAGTGTAGGCTCAAGACTGAGGATAATGTGAAGAAGAGCTCTGAACCAAATCACTTCGGGCTACAGGATTAAACTTTTGTTTGAACTTTTTATACCTGCAGGTTGCTTGTGTTCTGCCTGTCCTGCCAAATCTGGCACTGTAACTGGCAACTTCACAGAAGGTGAAAAGAGTCAACAAAAAAGCCAGAAGAATGGAGATGAAAATATGCCACCTGGAGAAGTAATTTTTTGCTTTAATTTTATGCCTTTAGGGCTTCAAGCTGACCTCTATCCTCTTTTGTATTTCTTGAGGCAGCCTAGGAGACTCTTGGTCACCCCTTAATCCATATGACTGACTGACTCTGTCCTGGGTACTGGGGTGCTACCGATACAGTGCATGAGGTGGTGCCTCTGTCTGCAGAACCTTACATTTTAATTAAGGAAATAGGAACTGTACATGGAAAATAGAGAATACATAAGGTCCTGAGCTGTAAGTAGTGCTAGATGAGCTTAGAGAAGAAATGAGGACAAATACAGACTGAGAAAAAGAAAGACTGAGATAACCAAAGAAGAAAAGGAAGAGACATTCCCGAGTGTGAACAGAGAGGCAGGCAGGGAAGTACTGCTCCACTTGGGAGACAGGGAATAGGTAGACCCCTTAACTCCTAACAAGAAAACCTGTTAATACTCATTTAAATGAGTTCTAGGGCTAAATTGAGGAAATTTATAAATGATGAGCCTAAGTTTTACTTTCTATAGGTAGTGGAGAAACATGGAAAATTTTTTTTGTGTGAAATTTACCTGATAGCAGCATTAGAAGCATGGTAATTAATTCTGCTTCCTCACCTCTGACATGACCACCACACATAACTCTTATTGCATTTGATTTGCCTTAGCTCACAGTATGGCATGTAGCCACTGGGAAGTGCAACTGACGGCCATCCCCAGGTGTGCAAGCTCTGCATCTGCATATTCGCCCTACCTCAGATCAGAAATATTAAAAATATATAGTATGTCTTCTCTTCTCAGCAGGTCTTCTAGATGAACTGCTTAACATATTCTCTGTCTCGTAAATGTGATAGTACATTTTTGCCTGTGTCTTTGTTCACATTTATGTGTACAGACCATTTATTATTTATTTATTTATGTTCTCGTGTGCGTGTACTGGCTGTGTGGGTACACGAGTCCCTGTGAAGATCAGAGATAGATAGACATTGTATATCTGCCTCAATTACATCTCTGCCATATTTTTGAGACAGTGTCTCTCTGAAACTGGAACTCTCCACTTGGCTAGACTGCTGGTCAGCGAGCTCAAGAGATTCTCCTGTTTCGGCCTCCCCATAGCTAGATTACAGGCCTGTGCCTAAGCGCTCCTTTTCTTATGTAGTCCTGGGGATCTGAACTTAGGCACTATGGTTGCACAGCAAATACTTTACTGAGATATCTTCTAGCCCCAGACCTTTTAATATTGTTATTATCCCCTAAACCATCAAACATTGAAAATGCTTATAGTGCATGTACATTGTATAAGGTATTATAATGAATGTAATATTGATTGGAAGTATATGAGAAGATGTGCCTAGGTTATATGCAAATGCTTTATTTTATTTATTTAAATATACTTATTTATAGCCGGGCATGGTGGCACATGCCTTTAATCCCAGCACTTGGGAGGCAGAGGTAGGCTGATCTCTATGAGTTCAAGGCCAGTCTGGTCTACATAGCAAGCTCCAGGCCAGTTGAGACTAAAGGCAGACCCTGTTTCAAAAAGACCAAAAAATGTGTTTATTAATTTATTTTTATTTTATGTGTTACGAGTGTTTTGCCTACATGTATGTATTTGCGCCCATGCCATGCAATGCCTGCAGAGGCCGAAGAAGGCATCAGATCCCCTGGAACTTGAGTTAAGGATGTTGTTGGCCATTATTTGGGTGCTGGGAATTGAACCTGGGTCCTCTGCAAGATAAGCCCGGTGATCTTAACCACTGAGCCATCTCTCCAGCCTGACAAATATTGTTTTATATAAATGATTTTAGCACCGATGGATTTTGGAATTTGCAGGGGAACTTGGACTCAACCCCATCCACACACCCAGGTACCAAAGGAAAGACTGCACTTTACTGTCATTTCTTAAATGAGGAGCAGCTTGGCTGAATATTGCAGTTTTCTATATTGGGTAGCATAGTGCCAGTACATTGAATGATATAGTACATCAAAATGGTCAAAAACCATACTGAACGTGGGTTTTAGCTTTTGGATTCATCAAAGCCTTACAGATTCCAGAAACAAATGGTGGAAATTAACAGTGAAGGAAATTGAAGACTCAACCATCTGAATGTGGCAATCATGCGCCGTTTTGAGTGAGAGTTAGCAAATATTTTCCCAACTGTCAATTCCCAGAAACATGCAAACAGACTCTGTGTAAGTGAATGCAGCAGTGAACCCGTGTCTCTGTTAAACCATAGAGAAATGAAATAAGCTGATTTTAAATTTCTAAAGGGAACTTAAACCACCTGCTAAGTTGTAGAATTTAATTTGCAAGATGAATACTTGGCAATGTGACACCTCTTTCATAGCTTCATTTGCTGTTTTAATAAAAATGTTCACAATGCTTTGGTTCCATCTGTTAGAGAGAGTGAAAACAGCTAACTGCTATTCAAACAACAAAAAATACAGCTTTCTAGAAAACTATATCTAGCACCACCAAAATGTAAAGAGGTATTTATAAATTTTAAACTTCTGCCTTGCTTCTAAAAAATGTTGTAGTAATTGTGTTACATCTTGGACTCAACGTATAAATAATTTATGCAAAAATTTTAAATTTAAATTACTCCCCCACACCCCAAATGCAAACAAATGCTTTCACTGTTATCACGATCATGAATCTCACTGCAGTAGGCTACAGATTTTCATTATAGCAATTTGTAAGCAAATATTTGGTTATTTTTATAAGCCACAAATCTGGCTGAAGGAGAAAATGATGTATAATAAACAAAAACTGTGCAAATTACAAAGAATGTTTGTTGCTACATTTCCAGACTGGAGATAACAATAAGCACTAGTACCAAAGTCTTGCTATTCTGTGGTTGAATTTCCACAAGTTTTTTTTTTTTTTCTTTTCTTTTCTTCCTCAGAATAGATCAGATTTTTATAACGTTCAATAACTATTTCTCAAGCACTAACTCCAGTGCTTAACACCATGTTAGTGTGTAGCAGGTGTGGTTTATGTGTTTGTTGAGTTCAAACGCAGTGGTACTCACTGCCAAATTAGAGTATTTAGATATTTGAGTTTAAGACTAAGCCTTTTAGATGGCTTCACTAAGCCATTAAGCCATTAAGAGCACTGACTGCTCTTGCAGAGGACCCAGGTTCAATTCCCAGCACTGCCATGGTAGTTAACTACCTGTTACTCCAGTTCTAGGGGATCCAACGCCCTCTCCTGGCTTCTGTGGGTATTGCATGACATGGGAACCCCACATACGTGCAGGCAGTACATTCACAGATGCAAAGTAATGATAATAAATAAGGTATTTTTTAAAAAGACTAGAACTTTTAAAGGTAAGGAAACTGAGACCCAGCAGGTTAAATGATTAGTTAGTCAGCTAATGGACTACCCATGGACCTTGAAATAGGCACAGTATTTCTTTATGACCAGTCAAATTCTAACCAATTTAAGACTCTAAGAATGAAATGGAAAATGAATTACTTTATTCTTTTACCTAGTTATTTCACAAGAACATTTACATGTACTTCCCATTTTAAGATGAGTCCAAAGCACCTGAGAGATATTTTGCTAAGAAGAAAGAGATGTGGAGTAGTCCATACACTGAATAGCGAAGCCTAGACTCACAGACCAGGTTCTGATCAGACACTGATAGGGATGGATTTGTAATCTGCTTGATTTCAAGTCTCCCCATTTTGAAAATAAGTATAATCAAACTTACCTTGTTCATAGGATATTGACACCATAAAAATTAAAAAGCAGCACTGTGCATACAGTGCTTTGTTATATACAAAACATTAAAAGTAAAGTGTCCTTGGCAATGTAGTCATGGTGACTTTACATTCAGGAAACAAGTAAATAATATTCAGTCCAGAATGCAAATAGTCAGTACAACAAATCCAACTCACTAAAAACCATTGCTCACAAAGAGAAACAGGTATAGCATTGATTAATACACACACACACACACACACACACACACACACACACACACGAGCATCAGTATCAGTCAAGAACTGAGCTAGAGGAGCTGGAGAAATGGTTCAACATTTAAGAGCACTGGCTGCTCTTGCAGAGGACCTGGATTCAGTTCACAGGACTCACATGGCAGCTAAAAACAATCTGTAACTCCAGGTCCAGGGAATCTGATGCCTTCTTCTGAACTTCAAGGGCATTGTATGACACAGGTTTGCTGACATACATTCAGGCACAACACTAATATAGATAAATAAAATTAATAAATCAAATGTAGGTTGAGCAGCCCAAATCAGAATGGTGGCAGGACATACTTTCTTGGGAAGGCTTCTTCCTTTTACAAGTTTCTAGATAATCATCTTTCTGTGTCTTGGTGAGAGGACAGTTAGCTAGCTCTCTGGCCTATTTTGCAAAGGTACTAGTTTCATTCATGAAGGTTTCACCTTCATGACCTACTTCAGAAAGACCCTTCCTCCAGATGCTATCCCTCTCAGATTAAGGTTTCAATGTGAGGGTCATAGTGACAGAAAAATTCAGCTTTTTCAGTTAAAATGGTACATGTGCCGGGTGTGGTGGTGCACACCTTTAATCCTAGTGCTTGGGAGGAGGAGGCAGGTGGATCTTTGTGAGTTCCAGGCCAGCTTGGTCTACAGAGTGAGTTCCAGGACAGCTGGGGCTACAGGGAGACCCTGTCTCAAAAAGACCAAAAAAAAAAAAAATGGTACATGAAATTAAAAAGAAACTACAAAGGAATGCTGTATGTAATAGTGTTTTGAAATAACAGAAAAAATGAAAGGAAGAAGAGATCTGGGATGCAAGGCCCTAGAACTTGATAGAAAAAAAGAGAGAGAGCATAATGGAAAGTAGATATTGTGAAATTTATGGAGCTGTAAGGGATAGAGAAAATCATAAAACTGAAATCAAAATGAAGGAGTTAAAAAGATGCCTAAAGGGACATTTTGAAAACATTTTAAGCTCATAAGACTCCAAGAAATAGGATGTGTGTGAACCTTTGTCGAAGAAATTTTTGAAGAATTAACTTTAATAACCAAGAATTACTAGGGAAAAATAACAAAAGAACCTGAAACAAGAATTCAATAGAGCGGAGACTGCAGCAAACATAAAGATTAGGGTGGGAGAAAGGTGGGAGAAAATCTTCTGTATGCTCACAATTTAGAAATTGATTGGTTAACGAATTAGGAGAGTATGGGATAGAAGGGGGGCTGTTTTATCTATAGTATCTGAAATGTACACTAGCAAATCTATAACTGAAATGCATATTATTACAGATTGATTGTCAAATACTAGGAGTAAAAGAAAACTTAACCAACACTAAGAAATACAATATAGGTTTTTATTTTATAGGTTCAGAGTGGAGACATAGAGAAACTATTATGGTATTATCATTGGTTTCCACTATGATATCTTAAGAACTAAAGATAAATAAGAAAATAAAAAGACTTTCTTAAATGTAAAAATGCCACATATGCATGAAACAAATTACTGTGGAAAAACTTTTAAAAACACCTGTCATCAGATAGAACAATATGATAGACCTAAGGCCAGATATATATTTCATGTCAATAAATGTAAATGAATTTGACTCACCTAATATAAAGAAAAACTTTTCAATCTGGAGACCAAAGGAAACTTCAAACTTTGTTCTACATTCAGGAGACACATCTAAAACTTTCAGAAGAGTTAAAATTAAAGTAGTTCTTGAGATGTCAATATCAGACAAAGTGGAATTCAGGATGAAAAGTGCTTTACAATAAAGGTCTTTTATAATGCCAAAGGGGACAATTGATAGTGAAGATATAAAAGTCATGAAAATCTATGCACCAATCAAAAGAGCAGTAACATTCATAAAGCAGAAATGATAGAAATTACAAAGGGGCTGGACAAAACCCACTAGTTTAGGAAATTAAGTTCTTAAAAACCCCAGAAAACTTTTACATTATTCCCCCCACCAAGGGAGTATAGCTTGATACTTTATTTTTAAAAATGACTGATAATACTGTATATTTTTTGTGTAAACATGTTTTTAAAGATTGATTTTGGTTTTTATTGTGTGTATGTGTTTATATGTGTTGGGGATGTATATGCAGGTAAGTGTGGGTGCCCAGTGAAGGTGGAGGCGTCAGACCTGGAGATGGTGTTGTGCCTGGTTGTGAGCCACCCAGTGTAGATACTGGGAATTGAGCTCCAGTCTTCTGAAAGAGCAGGTAAATACTCTATCACGCCATCTCTCCAGCCCCACAACATTAAATTTTGAAGAACTGGTTAAATGTAGCAAAATAACAAATACATTTATCATTTTACTGCTGAGAACACAAAACACTATTTTTCTTTTTTTTTTTTAATCAGACTTCATTCACTTTATTGAGACAGGGTCTCTCTGTAGCCTCGGCTGGACTTGATACCCCAGCCACATCAGGCTCATTTAATTTTTTTCATAAAAAAAGCTCTAGGTGGCAGCCACAGCTGGAGCCTGGGTTCTTTGTACTGAGACTCTGGTGTGGGTCTTCACAAGATGGTCAGTGAATTCCTGATAGGGAGACTTGGTGAAGACTGTCTCTTTCCAAAGGTCTGGAGTCAGGTATCTGTAGGTCTTAGAGATGGCATTAAAGGTGGCCTTGGCGAAATTGCCCAGGGTGGCAGTGCAGCCCCTGGCTGATGAATAGCAGTCATCAATACCAGCCATCATCAGCAAGTTTTTGGGCACAGGAGCAGAGAGGATGTCAGTACCTCTGGGGACAGGGATGAGGTGCACCAGTACAGAGACACAGCGGCCTGTCACCTTGCATGGGACGGTGTGGGGCTTGCCAATCTTGTTTCCCCAGTAGCCTCTCCGCACAGGTACAGTGGAAAGCTTGGCTATAATACTGAGCCCTCGAATTGCAGTGGCTACTTCCTTGGAGCACTTAACACCCAGACCAACATGACCGTTGTAGTCCCCAATGGCGACAAAGCCTTGAACCTGGTCAATTGGCCAGCCCCGGTCTGCTTCTGCACTGGCGTGATCTTTAACACCTCATCCTTAAGGGATGCTCCCAGGAAGAAGTCAATAATCTCAGATTCCTTAATATACCGGTAGGGAGAACAGGTAGATCTCCTCCAGGGATTTGATCTTCATGTCCTTGACCAGGCGGCCCAGCTTGGCGACTGGGATCCACTCCTTGTCTTCAGCTTTGCTTCCATGAGCCTCGCGGCCCTGACAAAGACCCCCGCCACCCCCGGAGACCCCTACCAAATCCTCCACATTGGCCTCCCAAGCCTGGGCCCCTGGGGCCTCTGAGTCCTCCCGCTGCACGGACATCATCCACCGTTTGGTGTTTCCCGAGGAAGAAGTAAAACACTATTTTTCTATTTCAAGATGTAAATATTAATAACAATAATCACCTTGCAGTACAATAGGGTTCTTGAAACTAATTTATCCTATATAGTTGTAAATTTAAATTATTTAACCAGCATGCTCCACAACTATCAACCAATGCAATCTTTGATAGCTATCGTTGACTTCTCGAAATTAACATGTTAGAAGAGGAGCTGAAGAGATGGCTCAGTGGTTAAGAGCACTTGCAGCTCTAGCAGAGCACCAGAGTTGGGTTCCCAGCATCCACATAGCACATCACAGCTGTTGGTAACTCCAGTTCCAGAGGATCCGATGCCTGATGCTGGCCTCCATGTGCCACTCGTACATAAAAAATAAAAATATTTATTTTATTTAAAAATAAAGTAAAATAAAACATGGTTAAAAGTAACACAGACCCCCAAAAACAAATGACATATGGTGTTCCTCATTTGTGGATCCTAGCACCAAATTCTTATATATAAGTCAGAGATGAAAAAGGAAGTATCACAACAAACCTTGAGGAAAGTCAGACATAGGGACATAGTTCATATTCCATTAAACTAAAAATGGAAAAGAAATGGATGAATTTCTAAATATGCACAACCTACCAAAGTTAAATCAAGATGATAAAAATAATTTAGATAGACACATAACAACCAATGTTATAGTCATAGTTATTGAAACTCTCCCCACTAAAAAGAGCCCAGGACCAGATGAATACAATATAAAATTCTGTAAATTTTCCTCTAAATATTTTATTAAAAAATTATTTTATGGATATGAGTGGATTGTCTGCAAGAATATAAGTGCACCTGTATCATGCATTACCCACGGAGGTCAGAAGAGGACATCAGATTCCCCTGGACTTGAAGTTTCAGATGGTGATTAACTGTCATGTAGGTGCTGGGAATTGAACCTCTGTCTTCTGCAAGGACAGCCAATGCTCTTTACCGCTGAGCCATCTCTCTATCCCTAGGACTGCAATTTCTTTTTGGTTGAATTTTTTTCTTTAATGAGCATGAAGTAACCTTCCCTGTCTCTTCTGATTAAATTTAGTTTAAAGTCTATTTTGTCAGATTTTAGAATGGGCAAATCTGCTTATTTCTTAGTTCCATGTTTGGAATCTTTTTCCATCCATTTATCCTGAGATATGCAAAATAAAAATAACAAAGTATTTTTTAAAAAGAAGGTTATTCTATCAGATACTGAGCAGAACATAGTAATATTAACAAGAATAGGAGGGAAGATAACCATATGACAACAAGTATTTTGAAATTAATTTATTTTAATCCAAGACAAAACTCTTCGAGGTAGATATTATTATTGTCACATCCTTACAGATGAAAGAACTGAGCATCAAAAACATTAGACAACATGTAAATAAGAGGGTTGATTGGTCAGGCTTTAACTTGCACTATCTAAACTCAAGTCTATCCTTCCACCACAAATATAGATTCAAGTTCACATTGTTGTTCAAAGGATACTTCTGAGTAAATGGTGTTCACACAATTAAAATATCATTTGAAAAATAATGTAACTGGATCCTTATTTCCCACAAGACAATGAAGTTCCAGAGAAATCAAATGTATATAGTATATATGTACAAAAGAACAACAGCTCAATATTCATATAACCATAAGAAAGGAAATATTTTCTTTCTTCTTTTGGTCTTTTTGAAACTAGCTATCCCTGTAGCCCCAGCTGTCCTGGAATTCACTATGTAGACCAGGCTGGCCTTGAACTCACAGAGATCCACCTGCCTCTACCTTCTGAGAGCTGGGATTAAAGGCATGCACCACCGTGCCCAACTAAGAAGGTAAATAAATATTTCTAAGCATTAATGAGCATAATATAAAATTTGAATCAAACATATGTTATTTTAACATTTACTTTTACTTTAATTTTATAGTAATAAAAAAACAAATGTCAAATAAGTCCATACTAAAACTCACCAATAAGTTTAAAATACTAATTAGAAAATAGGAAATAAATTCACAATTTGAGAGACAAAGGTAATATCTTATGTATAAAGCACTTCAAAAAATAAGTAAAAAAACACAAAAATTTTGTAAACTCCAGTGCTTTTTAGAACCAGTTCCATGAGATTATGATTATGATATGGTCAGTGGTAATCCACTGGGAAGATAATATGAAGAACTATTGTGAAATGCATGGAGTTCTATGGATTGTTAAGAGATTCAGTGGAGCTCCAGGGAGCATTTTTTTAATTAATCATTCAACAAGGTTCATCTAGTCTCTATTCTGCACTAGTTTCTAGGGGCACAATGGCAAGGAAGAGTTGGAGCATATATTTCAGTTCTAAGAAGCAGTGAATTAAGGAGAATGAGACAGTAAGAGCAGGAAAGGGAGGTAGATAGCTTTAGTGCCAACTTGACACCCCTGGGTTGGGGGAACCTCACTGGTAAGTTGCCTCCATTAGACGGGCTTGTGGTCATGTCTGTGTGTAGGTATTCTTTTGGCAGAAGCACTTAGAGAATCAGCAATCAGCCTCCAAGCCTGGACTCCTGCTGATATCATGCTTGCCTATGATACCTGCCTGGTGCCAATTGTCTTTGATGCCTTGGGCAAAGCATTGACACATTCCCACAGTGATCTGGAGCATATGGCCTGACATCCTGCCTGTCCCAACACCCAATTCTGTATGTCCCAACCCCCTACAAGGTTCTGTGTAAAAACCCCGAGTTACAGCAATAAACCGAGCATTTTCTCTTGTGGAAGTACTCCCGGTCCTGTCTCTGGGCCCGTTTCTCCTTTACTCTCTCTCTCTTGCTCTCCCATTCTACTGGGCCTCGCTTCAGAATCCTCACCCTCCCTGCTAGGGCTTAGACTCAGGCTCTACGAACCCTGGTCCAGGGAGGAAGAACACCTCATGGAAGGCAGCACACACGTGATACATTTTAAAGGAACATCAGATGATATCTGTGGGGCATTTTCTTGATTGTTGAGTGATGTGGGAGGGCCCAGCCCACTGTGGACAGTGCCATTCCTGGGCAAGGTGTTCTGTATTGTATAAAAAAGCAGGCTGAGCATGGACCAGGAGAGAAAGTCAGTAAGCTGTGTTCCTCTATGGCTTGTGCTCCAGCTCCTGCCTCTAGGTTCCTACCTTTAGTTCCTACCTTGGGCTCCATCACAGGTGAATTGTGACCCAAGAGATGTAAGCCAAATAAACCCTTTCCTCCCCAAGTTGATATTGGTCAGAGTGTTTTGTTACAGCAATGGAGAAGCAAGCTAAGATAGGGAGATATGAAAAAAAAATCAGAACAGAATAGGCTGACTAATAGACAATGAATGGCCATGGAAGATTCCTCTGGGTAGGTAAATTTTAAGCCAAACCCCAATGGCAAGAAGCCAGATGATGCTGTGACAAGGAGTAATTGTAATGAGATTGAAAGACTGATGATGCGCTGGGAAGGAATTATGGTACTCAACATGAGAATGATAGTCAGATAGGAAGGGTTGGACTAAGTTGGCAGTGGTGGAGAGAGAGATAAGTGAGTGGAATTTGGAGGTAGGTTTATAATTTGCTAATTTGGAGCCTGAAGAATGAAATGAGGGATAATATTAGTATTTTTGATGCTGGGTCTTAGTTGATGGTGTTGTCATTTGCTCAAAGGGCAATAGTTGAGAGGAAAGCAGATTATTAGGATGGGTATGAGTAGAATCTGAGATTCACAAATTACTCACCATGATAGGCTTGAGATTCTGAAGGCATTTAAAGTGATATCAAATAGGTATATATGATAGAATGGATTTGTACACGGAGACTAGGGAATCACTATCACATAGACAGCTTTTAAAAGTTTAGGATCTAGGTAGAAGCCTCTAGAGAAAAAGAATATATAGAAAAGAGGGTTGCCAAAGAATTTATTGGAGAGTGCTCAATATTTAGAACAGCTGAAAAGACAAGTCAACTGAGAGATACTAGAAGACCTAGCCAGTAAAGAAGGAGAAAAGCAGTGTTGTGTTATGTTTTCTTTCACACTGGATGCTAGCTTTGAATTCTTAGATATGCGTGTTGCAGTTGGAAAATCCAGGGAAGTACAAAGGGTCAGGAAATAAACGGCAATGGTGGGGCATTTAATGGGAGAAGGGACAGGATGCATGATATAAAGGTCAGAAAAAGGAGGATAATGGAAAAGGAGGCATTAAATGGAGTTGGGAATGGGAAGAAAGGGCAGAGGAGAAAGTATGGGGAGGGACAATTAACAAAAGGCCTTTAGAAAAAGCCATATGGAAAATTATCATTATAGAAGCATGTAAAAGTATGTACATACACATATTAAAAGCTATTAAAAGGTTACCTTATAATGGGGGGTGTGGATATTGTCCCTACTAGACACCATAAGCTAGCAAAGTAACATTCTAATGCCAGGAATGGCATTAGACTTCCTTATGCAGCAGATAGTGATTATCACAGACCAACATGCAGAGAATAAAACTCTGGAGAACATTCATCCCTGAATAAGACACTTATATAAAACTTCTGCCTCTTAAGGCTCAGGGATGGTGAGAGGGAGGGAGACTGTAAGAGCCAAAAGTGGTGGATGATCACAGGGAAACAGTTTTCCAGGCAGCTGAACAGTTACTTATGAACTCACAATTGCGGGGCCAGATAAATCCATTATGGTTGAGTATAAGGGAGCTGGTTTATTTCCCTAGAAGGTTGGTTTCACCCCAAAAACCTAGAAGGGCTGCAGGAGATGGGAGCTGTTCCCACTTGCCATAGTGGACATCAGTGCACCTGCAGCCCAACTCCCAGGGGAGTGTAGCTTGAAGTTTAGCGTTCCCAAGACTATCCCTCCTGAGGCATGTCCACCCTGTCCTCTGGAGGCAAATGGCACAAGCCATAAGCTTATCTTGGGGGCCTACAGCATTCCTGCCATAAAAACTTTGCTGTTGCAGAACGCATGTAGGTTTCTCCTCTGTCCTGCCCACCTCCTGGTCAAAGAGCTCAACAAACTTATATAAGTGCTTAAAACCCCTACAATAAATGAGTTTTGCTCACTCACACAACTTCCAGATCTTTCTTCATATCTGTTTGGGTTGATTTGCCATTCTGGGGACCGTCCTCTGCTCCCTCCTGCTTCCCTCCTTGTGGCTCCAGCAGTCATGCCGTGGCTGGGCACAACTGCCATACTTATGGCCACGAGGCTGGTGACATGGAGGCAGGAACCTCACAACATGGAGGAAGCCAACACACAATGATGCTGACAGCACACACAAGTCCCAAGTAAGCTCAAGCTAGACGAAAATCACAGAATGAGTGTGGGGAGATGGGTAAGAAACCCTAACCCTACCAGGGAATAGTCAGTTTCATTTAATGGTGAGACTCTTGGTAGGTTGACCAGGCTCCATTGAACCTACACTAAAGGGCATTTGGGGACACAGAGCTTGACTATATATATATATATAATATAGATAATATGCTCTACTATATATTCTCTACTCCAAACAATTGTGAGGAGTAGTAATAAGGAGCTTGCATATGGAGGAGGGGATCTAAATATGATTGAAAAATACTGTATGAAATTTACAAAAATTCAATAATTTTTCAAAGCCACATGAAGAATTTTAAAGATGTCTGTTGTCAACTAAAAGTCAACTGCTTTGAATGTTGCTGAAGTTCAAATCAGAATGGAAAAGTGACTCTGACATTTAGCAAACTGAAATTAGTAGAGGTATTGACAACAGTTACTGAGCTGTCGAGAGAGCAGAAGCCTAATTTCTTTGTCAACCTCACCTACTAGGCAAGTTCCAAAACACTCATCCTGAGTCCTTTGCTCATCCTATGGAGTCACGGTTACGGGAGGTAAGGTAACATTTGCTCAGTGTTCTTCCCTGGATCCCACCACTGTGTCCAAGGAAATAATTTATAGGGCAGAAGCCTAAATTATTAACACACAAAGATGTAAAAACCATTCTTTATTTCTAACATAAGTTAAGGGAAGCAAAAGTTTGAGCAACAACTACCTAGATCCAAGTTCAAGGCTCAATACAAGTCCTGTTTATATGATACACACTATAAATGACAAACACATAAAGTATTAAGTTCTTAACTTCTTGATTCATTTTCTATTTGTAAAAATAGGTTTTCTCCTATAATCGTTAATCAGGAGTTAACTTAATTTAATTTTCTGATCATATCATGAGCTTATCTAATTCTCATTTTCAGATACCATCTTCTAATATATTATAAGCCATATGTTTAAGTGAAGAGAATTGTAAGGTGAAGATAATAAGGTGATTACTTTGAGCACAGTAAGTATGAGATAAGTTTAATGGTTTCATATTATGTGTTAGTATTTCTCAGAATTAACTTTTAAAGTATAATTAGATGGATACCATCTAATCATAACATATTTAACATATTTTAAATAAATTAAGGTTGCTAAATTTTTCAATTTGTACTAGAAGTTAGATGAATTTGTACTAGAAGTCAAGAAAGTGAAACAAATAATATTAGTCTCTATGGAAATTTAACTCTTCATATTTTTACCTAAAAATGTTAATTCTGTTTTACCCATGATTATTGTATTGAGCAGGGCTCTTACCTTTCCATTTTTAGTTTCTAAAGAGAAAACATATTTAACTAACTACTATTAAGTTTCTCTAAGGTGAATACAGTTATTTGAATTTTCGTGATGTCCAAAAAATTTCATCCCAAAGAAGGTTAAAACTAAGATATGTTGAATAGATTCTTTCCATTATTTCATAGGCTTCTATGGGCCTCAAGAGCTTAATGACTGCTTGAGAGAGGAAGGAATACAGGACAGAAAAAGGTAAATTTGCAGGGTTCTTTCTATTGTAAGGACATGCAATGGGAAAGGAGCTTTGAGTCCATATGTAGGTCACTGCAGTGATGGGTGCTCTGAGATGGCCACAGTGGAGGTTGATCATTTTTCAGGGGGCCCAGAACAGGGAAGGTCCACTTGTGTTCTACAACTGAAAAATGAAACCAATCATCAGGTAAATCAGCATGGCTATTCTTATTGCCTGAGGTAATGTACATAGAGCTACATTGTGCTTAATTGCCTGTCCATATTTCACACTGGAATCTGCCCCTAGGTGAGAATGGCTTGTATCAACAAACTGTATGAGACAAACTCATGATAACAGAGCTCATGATATTTGCAGAGCTTGAGGCAGGGAGTCTAGAGCAGGTCCTAAGATATGACATAACTCTGCTTATATAAGGGAGGTGCTGTTAAACAATAAACAGATTTTTCTTTGCCATCAGACGAGGGTCCCCAGTCCGTTAATTTCCTCGCATGTGTAAGTTAAGCCCATCAGCTTGTGTGTGAGTGCTAGTGGGTATTGGTTGGAAAAGGGTCTTTCTGTATCACCACCAACCTGGGAAGTGAGTATGGAGTACCCAGCTGGGTCTTGACTGGACAGAGGCTTGCAGAGAGCCACCAGTCTGTGAAATCTGTGTCTGGGTGTGGTCAGTCCCCGGCAGGTGACATTTATTTGGCCATAACGAGTGGCAGCCAGCACCCTAAGGCCAAGGGTCTGCATCAGGACAAATAGCTTGGCCAGACCTGGCTGTGGGGTGGAATTCCCCATGGCCAGCTGGTGTGCTGCGTCTCTGAGCCAGCTCCCACAGTGGTGACTTCCTCCTCTCCTCCTTCAGTTTATGTCTCCTTCATCAAGTGCAGGAGAGTGCTAACCAGAAGGTAATCTTATTAATTCCCCTTCCTAATAGTGCAGGTGCAACCACAGGGAAAATCTGAAGGAGAGATGCAGATGAAACTGATGTGGCAGATAAAGATGCAGGTGTAATGGCGGGAACAGATGAAAGTGCAGGGTCAAGTGTCAGTGCAAGTGAAAGTACCGGTGCAGAGGCAGATGAAAATATGCATGCAGGTGCACATGCAGGTGCCAGAGCAGCACGAGGAGCAGCACGAGGAGGAGGAGCAGCAGCAGCTTCAGGAGCAGCAGCAGCAGCAGCAGAAGGAGGAGGAGGAGCAGCAGCATCAGAAGGAAGAGCAACAAGAGCAGCAGGAGCGGCAGCAGAATTAGGCTTAGGCTTAGGCTTGATTCTTCCTCTTAGGTTTGGTCCACTCTGGACTCCATTGCATCATGGCTGCCTGTTACACAAGACTGTCCTCTGACAGGCAGACGATGGACAGATGCCTTCTTCCCAAGCTTGGTTGGACCTGCTTGCCTAGGATTGTTGCAGTTAAGCTTGTTGACTGTTCCACTTGGCAAGAAAGGAAGGCCACAGAGAATCAGCCAAATCTCTCAACCAACCAGTCAGCCCTCGTTGCATGAGGGGGAGGGGCAAAGGGTGTATAAATGGAGGAAACCAGCAGGAGGACCCCTCGCCATTTTATACAGCTGCAGGGAATTCACCATACACACTTGGATGAAGACTTCCCAGTGTGGCCTTAGGAGGGCAGCACTCACATTGCTGTAAGTAAATCCTCACTCATCGCTCTGTAAGGAAGCCCAATAAATCCCTAGTTTCCCAGACTGTAGTTTGGGAAATCAAACCTCTGTTTGTCCTAAGGACTGAGGGAGAAGGGGATAGCATTGTCTTCACCGCCAGGGAAGAATGCTAGCTACACTTGTCATGGTTGGCAGGATATGACAACCGAAGCAAATTTTGGTGAAGGGAGAGTTTGGGCAGTGGAAATTTTGACATGGTTAGCTGGTGGGGGTAGCAGCAGTGGCATGGGTAGTGCAGTGGATAGTGAGCTGTGCAACTAAAGGTGAAGAAGCCATTTCAGTAGGTGGTATGGGGTGGCAAGCCTGCATGATTGGTGGGATCTGCCATGGGAGTATGAAGGTGTTGTGAGTACAGCAGAAGGTCTAGAGCAGGCTTTACAAGCCCTGGGAGTATCAGCAAGCAGCTACAGAGGCAGCCTGGCTGCTGCTGTGTGTAATAAGAGATCTGTCCCAGGCAGAGGCCATAGCCCAGAGGGAGACTGAAGGTGTACCAGAGGAATTAGAGCAAGAAAGGGATATGACACTAGCCTCTTTTGCATTTGCCTCTGATCTTGCTGGTGAATTGGATAAAAGAGAAAGAGATAGCAAGGTGTTGGCTTGCCTATTTTTTTGCTAGGAGATCAAATGGGAAAGAAAGCCCAGATTAGATTGATAATACAAGACCCATTTTGGGACCCCCAAATCTGGGGGGAAAATTCAAGTAACAATGGGAAGAATCAGGTAGCAATGAGGAAGGCATCAACCTAGAAATGGCAAAAGATACCCCTCAGGTTCAACCTTAAATACAAAGTAAGGGAAAATCTATGGCCTGACATGCGGGTAGAGGTCTTAATAATGATCCTATGAAGGACAGAGGTCTTAATAATGGTCCTATGCAGGAAACTATGGTAATCAGAGAATACTCAGTACTGGAGCTGATAAAACTAATGGGCTAGAGAGATAGCCTAGAGGTTAAGAGCACCGACTGTTCTTGCAGAAGACCTGAGTTCAATCCCCAGCACCCACATGGCGACTAAGAACCATCTGAAACTCCAATTCCAGAAGAACTCTAGTTCCAGGGGAATCTGAGACCCTCTTCTGACCTCCGCAGCATTGCATGACATGGGTGCACAGACCTACATGCAGACAGTACACTCATACACATACAAAAATAAAAAAAATAAAAAATATTAAAAAAAAAACTAAGGAAGGCATTCAACAAACAATGATGGAGCCCCTTACCACCTGGCTTGTGAGGCTATGGGACATGGCGGCAGATGAAATTAGTTTAAGTGCTGCAGAAGCTGACAAATATAACCATTCATCCCTTCTTGAGACAAAGACTTCACAATCTAAGGCAATATGAGGGAAATCAGTCCCTGATGGATTGGCTCATATAAGCCATTAGGGACATGTGGTTGCCTCCAGCTGAGGTTCCCATGAATAACAGACGGAATCCATAGAGGAAGGACAGGCACTCCTGAGGGAACTGGATATGAGGGAGGCTGTGTTTGATGTGCAGTTCATAGCCTCAGATAGGACTCTTTTTACTGGAGACTTAGAAACAAAACTGATTCAGCAAGGATCACGACTGGTAGGTATAGAGTTTTGTTGGCAGTGCTGAGTCCCATGGATGTACATGACCTGTATAAGTCAGGTGAGGCTTTAGCAAAAGTAAATGATTTGGACCAACCCATAGACTGGGTTTACAAGGTTCTAAAGCAAGTAGGCCCAAGTAAAAGGGGGGAAGCAAAAGCGCCCTCCCCCATGTTTCCTAAGCACAGACGTGGCTGGATCTATGCTGAGTAGGAGTTGTAGGGACAGAATGATGGGCAGTCAAATGCATACAGTGGGAGGTGATGTCAGCAAGCCTGATCACCAATGCCATGCAGGCAGTTCTAAGGCTAGTGTAGTTTCTTGCCACAGAGCCTCTCCCTTTACATCCTGCAGTTGACCCTCCAGCAAAACCAGACCAAATGCTAGAAGGGACTACCCCAATTTCTGCTGATGCCGACACCAGCAGGGATCCCAAACAAGAATGGTTAGCTGTGGCAATGCAGATGAAGACTGACACCGCGTGGCTGGAAATAGGAGGAGAGAGAGTCCAGTGGGCTGAATTAAGAGCCGTAGGGATAGATAAAATGAGAGCCTTGGCAAGTGACCATCTTTACTGGCAGTTGGAGGATATCCAAAGGTTTAAACTTATGGATGGTCCAACAGGAGAGAGAAAACTGGCAGGCGATGGGATGGCCACTAAGGGGACAACAGATGTGGAAGGAGATACACAGGAAGGGGTACAGCAAGGGCTAGGGGCTTTGGTGCTTTACTGTGTGATAGCTTATCACCTTGTGAGTCCCCTGGGAATCAGAAAGCTGATGCTCTTATCAAGGTAAGGAGTATCTGCCTCCAGGTACCTCTTGAGGCAGCTCACTGGATTCAAATAAAATCTGGCCATAAGGATCCAGCACAGGATGGAAAATAGCCAAAGCTGCTAGTATTCTGTCAAAATACTCCAATATTCAGCAGGCTGTCCAATCCTGTGAGGCTTGTTCTTGGTTATGGCCCCAAAGGATGGATCCATGATGGGACATGTGCATAAGTCAGTCTCACCCATAAGGGACTGCCAGATAAATCATACGGGGCCCATGCTAGCCACTGAAGAATGCAAGTATGCTTTCACTTGTGTGGACACTGCCACAGGTCTTACACAGGGCTTTCTTCACAAACAAACAACAGGTAAGGCTAACATTAAGGGCCTTACCAAACTCAATATCTATAGAGGTACTCAGAGAGAATCGATAGCGACAGAATGACTCATTTTACAACAATACTGACTGAAAACCTGGGCTGAGGATAACCAGCCTTATGGTTTTCCATCTTCTACACTGGCCCTCGAACTGCCTGCATGACATTGGTGATCAGTATTTCCACCTTCTCTTAACCCTATGAGGGCAGGGCTAATTGAAAGGAAAAAATGTGTTGCTGAAACAATATAAGATATAAATATATAAGTCATCTGGACCATTTTTTAGTTTTATTGAGGTTTAATTGACAATGAATGAACTTTAGTTACTTAAAGTGTGGAACTTGGTATATTGTAATACATGCATACATGGATGAAAAAGTGCCCACAGTTAAAACAGGAATGCAACCATCATTTGCAAAAGTCTCCCTCCTCCATCCTACTCTGGCCCCTGTCCATACCTGGGCAGCCACTAATCCACTATAGAGTACCTTGCATTTTCTAGAATTTTATGTGAATGCAATCATATAATCTATATCCTTTTCAGTCTGCCTCCATCACTCAGTGCAGTTACTTTCAAATTTGTTCATGTTGCTCAGGCATCAATAGTTAATACCTATTTAATGCTAATTACTGCTCCTTTGGTTATATACCAGTTGGGTTTTTCATTCATCTGTTGATGGGTATTTGGATTAAAATGCTTTTGGTTATCACAAGTAAAGTTAGTGTTGATATTTGTGTAAAACAAACAAACAAACAAACAACAACAATAACAAAAGCATAAAGGAACCCTATAGGGATGGAAGAAGGCCCTTCCAGAAGCTAAATGATTGTTAAATGAAAGTCTTAGGGCCAGGGTGTGTTGCCTCACTCTAAGCCATTGGCCAGGAAGGCCCTGGAGTGCCCCCAAATGATAAAAGCTATTGCTACTAATGTTGGTTGCATTAGAACCAACCAGAACTAAATGGTAAGACCATACTTCTAAAGACACCATGAGCATGGGAAAGGGAGAAATCAAGCTGGGACTAAACTGGAAACTCCCTGCCACCAGATGACTGGTCTCATAGTGCCAAAAGCCCTATGGAGATGGTTGGGGAAGAAATGTCTCCAACAGTTCTGATTAATGACAGATTGGTATACTGCACTATCAACATTCCAAGCAAGATATACCTGTTGGTGCAATAGTGGAACAACTAGTATATGTACAACCAATATATTTCCACTTGGAAACTGGCCTACTACTTAGGGAGGAAAACAGAAGCTAGGCCAGCTTACAGTGGCAAGGGAAGATATAGGACCCAGTGGGGAAGCCACTACAATTGCTTTGTTAGATGGATGTGTTGTATCTGCTGGGTGTCTTCCAAGCATTTGTGTTTATTCTCATAGGTCAGTGTCCATTTAGATGTTCCACTTCTTCCTTTTCATTTGTGTTTCTTTTTTTTTTTTTTTTTTTTTTTTTTTGGTCTTTTCGAGACAGGGTCTCCCTGTAGCCCCAGCTGTCCTGGAACTCACTCTGTAGACCGGGCTGGCCTTGAACTCACAAAGATCCACCTGCCTCTGCCTCCCAAGTGCTAGGATTAAAGGCGTGCATCACCACACCCAGCTTCATTTGTGATTCTTATAGTAGGAGGACTACCACTGAGTTGGGCCAATAGCCACATCCTGAAAACAGGTGTTGAAAAGGCTAAGGGTTCAGTATCTCACCACAATGAGAGAAAGATTATCCTACATGTATGTCACCCCCTCCAAGGCTCAGGGACTCTTGTGGAAGAGGATGGAAGAAAGAATATAAGAGCTAGAAGGAGGCGTGGAGTATTATATAGGACTGTTTTCTGACAGGAAGACCATAAACAGATGCTGTCTTCCCAAGCATAGTTGTGCCTGCTTGCCTAGGAACCAAGCAGCTAAGCTTGTTGACTGTTATGATTCCAAGAAAGGAAGGGCAGGGAGAATCATCAACACCTCCCAACCAACCAGTTCACGCCCATTAAATGACAGGAAGGAGCTAAGGATATATAAATGGAAGGTCTCTTGCTGCAAGGATGTCACCATCCAAGTTTGGATGAAGACTTTCCAGTGTAGACTTAGGAAAGGAGTATTCACATTCCTGTAAGTAAATCTTCACTTATTGCTCTGTAAGTAAGCCCAATAAATTCACTGCTTTCCCAGACTATAGTTTGGTGAAAACAAGCCTCTATTTGTCATAGGGATCAAGGGAGGAGGTGGGTGACATTATTTACCTCCTACAAGGAATTTTAGCTACACTGCTCTTTCTCCAGAAAACTCTCATCCTTCATGACCTTACTGCAGACTCATAAACGTCCCTACTGCTCTTGTCCCCTGCCTGCTCTTGCTCTCCATTTAGCCCTATAGTCTGGGATCAACTCACCTGGAACACCAGCCTTGCTCAATTAGCACCAATTAATCCAACATAATTGGTAATGAGTTCCTATTTCTAAAACAACTTAATGTTTATTCTAGTTCAGTTTCTGTTGCTGTGATAAACTCCATGACCAAAAGCAACTAGAGGAGGAAATGGATCATTTTATTTTATAGGAAAGCCAAGGCAGGAACTCAAGGCACAACTTGAAGGAGAAACTGAAGCAAAGACCATGGAGGAACACTGCTTATTGGTTTGCTCTCTCCCTGGCTCACCTACCTTTCTTATATAGCCCAGGCCCACCTGCATAGGGATGGTACATACCATAGTGGCTGAGCCATCCTAAATCAGTAGGAATCAAGAAGATGACATACAGTCATGAGTACAGAGCAGTCTGATGGATGTAATTCTTCAATTAAGGATAACTCTTCCCAGGTATGTCAAGTAGACAACCAAAATTAGCTTAGCTATCCCAATGTTTCTCAGTGACATAACTTGCTTTGCTGATGAAACAACCTTGTGGTTTGTAAATCTCTCTCTCTCTCTCTCTCTCTCTCTCTCTCTCTCTCTCTTTCTCTCTCACACTCAAACTCACACTCACACACCCCACTCTCTCACACTCTCTCTCTTATCCTATCTTTTATACAATCCAGGCTGGCCTTTAATTCATGATGCAGCTTCCCTAACTGGTCTGAAACTTAAAATCTTTATTCCTCAGCCTCTCAACTTCTGAGACTAAAAATGCATACCACCACACCCAGCATAATTTTCCTCTTAGAGTAAATGGTTTTTTTAGATATAATTGTTGGATTGTCTTTGGATTTTATTAACTACCTGTATATTCTCTTCTTTGAAATATCTGAATACCTAGAAATAACCTTTGTATTAATTTTCTATAGCTTTTAAAGCAAATTACCATGAAGTTAGATGCTTAAGAAAGACATAAACTTTTTATAGTTCTACAAGTCAGAGTGAGTTTCACTGAGCTAAGGTCAAAGTAATGCCTGTTAGAAATTCTAGGGAGAATTAGATACTTTATTCTTCCAGCTTCCACAGGCTGCTCATGCTACTTGGCTTGTAGATATGTCACTCTTATCTCTGCATCAGTCCTTACAAATCTCCTCAAATGGACTTCCTCTTATAAGAGACTCTGCGATGACATCAGTTCTTCCTGGATAATCCATGATATGCTTTCATCTCAATGTCCTTAATTTAATCACATCTACAAAGTCTTTTTTGTCTTGGAAGGTTATATAGTCATGGGCTCTGGGGGTTAGGGCATGAAAATATTATTCAGTCTACTTCAGAATTCAGTATTGTTTAATTAAAAAATCAAGGCAAAATATGAGATTGAAACCAGATTTTAAAATGTTAAACACTAATACCAAAGGATTGTGTTGCATACTTGAAAAGTCATTAAGTAGTTGATACTGAGATCACATACAGTAGAGAGTTAACAATTAATACCACCCAATTAAAATTTTTTAAATGCCTTTTTATTTTAAGCCAAGGTCTACAGAATCCAGTAACTACCCAAAACATAGTCTTTTTGAGATTAGTCTCTGGTGATAGCAAACTAGATAGTCAAATGCACTACTCAAGGCTTCATCATTTAAGTTTTTGCTAAAGTTTTAATTGAATGTTTATGTTTCATACAGAACATCTTAATCATCTTTATGCCCCCTCTCCCACTGGCACCCTTCCATAACCCCCACCATGGAATTCATACATTCTGTCACTTATGTTAAGGCCTATAATGTCAAGTTAGTGTCTCCAGATGTCCCTCAGTGTAAGTTTTTCTACTGGGTTCTAATCAGGTTATCTAGAGTCCCTTTCTGTAAGATCATCTTTTCCTCACCCAGCAGTAATGACCTGCCAATAATTCTTTGACTAAGCTCCCCTTTTCCACAGTTCTGTAACAGGTTTTTGTCTGCTTGGTTTGTGGTCTTTTGCACACACACAACATTGTTGTAGGTTCATATGAATAAGGTCCCAGGAGCCTGTAGGTCTCTATTTCCATCTGGTCGTGCCCCACCTCCTTGGGTCTTTTGTGCTTCCGTATGAATTTTAGAATTTTTTTCTAATTCTGTGAAGAATGTGATTTAGTCACTTTTCTGTTGCTGTGATAGAACCACCACAATCAAGGGAAATTATAAAAGGAAGAGTTTATTTGAGCTTACAGTTCCAGGGGAATTAGAGTCCATCACAGAGGGGAGGCATGGTGGCAGGAGATGGCAGAGCAGGAGCAGAAAGCAGAGGGTCACTCCTTCAAGTAGGCATAAGAAACAGATTGACAAGGCTTTTTGAACTTTTTTTTTACTACATTTTTTAAGTGCTAAGTAAAAAAAAAATGGTGTTTTTGAGACAAGGTCTCCCTGTAACCCTAGCTGGCCTGGAACTTGCTCTGTAGATCAGGCTGGACTTGAACTCACAGAGATGCCTGCTTCTGACTCCCGAGTGCTGAGATTAAAGGTATGCACTACCATGCCCAGCCTAAGTAAAATTTCTTATCCAGTTAGTAAATATGAACAATGAACATAAGCAATATCCATGTAAGCCAAATTAGCAAGCATCAGAGTCTAATTCTTGTACAACTCAGGGTCCCCAAGTCTAGTTGGAGAGGTTTGCATACACAAACATGCTGATCAAATAAAAATTCCAGTCCATTTTTGCTGTGATCTCACAATTCACCCCCTTCTTTGGCCCTTACAAACTGATGTGCCAAACTTTTCCATGAGAGTCCCTGGGCCTTGGAGGGGAGATCAGGAGAGAGTGAGAGATAGGAAGATCCATTTTTTCTCTAATAACAGATAACAGTCTGATAACAGACTCTTGGGTCTGTCCAAGTTCTGTTATCAATAGACTGGTGGGTCATTTAGGAGTCTCCTTTTAATTCTGCTACTAATAAAGCAAAAATAGAAACAAATATTGACCAATATAATAAGTTATGCAATGGGCACCAACACACATGCTTGAATGGTATTTTGGTCAGAGCATTATAGCTATTTATTTATTTATTTATTTATTTATTTATTTATTCATTTTTGGTCTTTTTGTGACAGGGTCTCCTGTCCTGGAGCTTACTCTGTAGACCAGGCTGACCTTGAACTCACAGAAATCTTCCTGTCTCTGCCTCCCTAGTACTGGGATTAAAGGTATGTGCCACCATGCCCAGAATTATATATAGCTCTTTAACAAAAGGATGGCAATAACTTTTTTTTTGAGACAGGCTCTCACTATAGCCCCAGTTGGCCTGGAACCACTCTGTAGACCAGGCTGGCCTTGCACTCACAGAGATCTGCTTGCCTGTGCTTCCTGAGGGCTAGGATTAAAGGCATGAGTACCATGTGCGTGCTGGGAATCAAACTTGGGGCTTTGTAAGAACAGTTGTCACTCTTCTGCTGAGCCATCCCTCCAGCTCTGGCAATAACTTTCTATTGTGGCCTATAAAGTCTCCTGCCACTAGGGGGGTCCAATCTTGCAGTATCAGTCGTGTGTTCTACCTGCCCCACTAGGGAGTGGGTCATAGATCCAACTAGAATTTTTCAGGGTGTACATATACCAGGCTGCCACTTTTGAACTACATCTTCTTTGACATATATAAGTGCAGCATGTGAGGTCTGTAGTAGGATGATGGAAACCATTTTTTTCTAGTGATTTGCATAGTGCTCTCTGGTACCATGAAGGTCAGCTGTCAATTTGCAGTGCAGGATCTCAGCATAATTTTTCTTTCTCATGGTCACATCAAATGGTATCTTCAGAAGTGGGGTTTTACTTTCCATTTCCTGTGTGTACCCAAAGTTATAGGCAAATGGCCTTTATTTTAAGGCTTTTAGAGCTTCCCTGGCCAACAACTCCTGGTAGGACAGCCCACAATTGGTACTGAAGCCTTTATCAACCAGCACATTTTACTTAACCGTAAGGCAAAAATTTAGAGGTAGGGCACTAATCCAAAGGGATGAGCACAAATTCCCAGAGGTTGGCTCTCCTGTCAGTAGGTCCTGATCCATTTCTTGAATGCTTCCTGTTGGAACCAAGATAGGAAAGACAGCATCTTCAGCAAGTGGTGTTGGCAAAACTGGATCACCACTTCTAGAAGAATAAAATTAACCCCCTTACCTCTCACCCTCACAAAAATCAACTCCAAATGGATCAAAGACCTCAATGTGAAACCCAAAACTCTGAAGGTGATAGAAGAAAAAGTTGGCAGCAACTTACAAGACATAGGTGTAGGAAAAGTCTTTCTAAATCAGACAGCAGCTGCACAGGAAATAAGGTTGACAATTGACAAGTGGGACCTTATTAAACTCAAAAGCTTCTGTACAGCAAAAGAAACAATCAGGGAAGTAAAGTGAAAACCCACAGAGTGGTGGGAAACCTTCACTGCTGATACATCTGACAGAGCATTAACTTCCAGAATATGTAAACTACTCAAAAAAACAAAGAAATAAGAAAACAAATGACTCACTCAAAAGATGGAGTAAAGAGCCGAGCAGAGACTTGACAAAAGGAAATAGAGATGGCTGAGAAACATCTTAAAAAGTGCTCAGCATCGCTAATAATTAAGGAAATGCAAATTAAAACCACTTTAAGATATCATATCACCCTGATAAGGCTGGCATAGATCAAGAAAACAAATGATACTAAATGCTGGAGAGGGCATGGGGAAAGGGGAACACTCATCCACTGCTGGTGGGAATGCAAACCTGTACAACTACTATGGAAAGCAGTGTGGAGAACCCCTAAAAGACTCAAAATGAGCCTACCACCTGACCCAGCCATACCACTTCTGTGAATATATCCATCAGACTCTTCCTACGACAGAGCTACATGTACAGCTATGTTTATTGCAGCTCTCTTCACAAAAGCAAAGAGCTGGAACCAGCCCAAGTGCCCCTCAACCAATGAGTGAATAGAGAAAATGTGGTACATCTACACAATGGGGTTCTATGTATTGGTAAAGAAAGATGACATCATGAAATTTGCAGGTAAATGGATGGAACTAGAAGATTTTATGTTATATGAAGTAACACAATCCCAGAGAAACAAAAGACAAATTGTATCCATCATCTGTGGATGCTAGTACCAACTACCTTGTAAGACAAACTGAGCAATGTTAATGTTATTACATTCCTCATGATCTAAAGACTACTGTGCTCTTGCATTGTGAATCCATAAACAGGTTCTAGAGCTGACTTAACATTTATTTTCAGACCTTGGGTTTTTGGTACATGATGGAGGGTGTGTGTGGATCTTTTAGAGTAATATGGGATTAAAATGGAAAGATGCGAATCAAGAAATATGATATGGAAATAACATATAGTTTGTTTCCAAAGGATACAATTTTAATATAGGTTCAATGTAATAGGCTGGTGCAACTTAGCCTTTCTGGATGCTTAACGACCATACTTAACGCTCATACCAATTTGGCTGAGGGACCTAGGTGATAACTTTGTTCCTTGCCCTCAGAGGTCATCCAAGTCTTAGGGGATTATGCATGGGGGCATCTCTTGAAATGTCCTGCGAATGTGGGTCATGAGCATTCTTGTTCAGGAAGGTCTTGGAGAGCCACTGGTGGGACTTCAGCCAGTGTCCAGTTTATAAAGAGGAAAGTCTGCTCATGCTTCAAAAAATGAAGCCTGGTCTAGCAAGACGTGATTTTGTCCTTGAGTGGATGGAAGTGGTAAATGAAAAGCTGAAAGGAGCAAGGCACTCCCATGCTCCTCCCCTCAAAAAAAAAAAAAAGAAAACCCAAGAAACCCCTGAGGACCAGATCCTCAACTGCCCTTGAGAAAACAAGAATCTAGGTTAATCTGGGCTGTAAGGCGTTAAGCATCCAAAAGGACAGTACAACCAGATAAATAATCATTAATACTGGAGAAACTGTACTGCAGACATAAAACTTGAGATCTTAGTAAAAAGACAAAAAGAAAAAAGAGAGAGTACTGTTGTTTGGCCTGTCTTCAATTCTTACTGGCAAGTGCATCTACTCTGTGGCTGCCACTGCTTTTGGCACTCTTCAAAGACATCAGACACAGCTTTTTAACCTTACAATATGGACTGCAGACTCATGTCTCTCCAAGAATCCTCCAAACCTTCAAAGCCAGATGGGGACTACTGAGATACCCAGCTTGTGGACTAAAGAGCTAAGGGGATGTCAGCCTTGTCAGAATATAGACTGCCATTTTTGGACTATCTGGGCTGTATCATGGAGGCCAGTACAAGGGGATCAAGACAGGATGTGTGCTTACTAGACTTCATTTGGGGGACCATGGGAGGGAAAGACCCCAATGTGGAGCAAAAATGCAGGATTGAAGGTTTGGGATTGCCAAGGAGGAACCTTTGAGCACATCCGTAGGGAGAACATGACATCTTTGAGGAAAAAATTCCTCCAATTCAAGTGATATGTGTATGTGTGTAGGTATGTATATATGTATATATTTATGCATACATAACTATATATATGTACATATATGGTAGCAATACAATTTGGAGAGAACAACAGCAAAAGGACTGAAAAAAAACTCTGGAAAGACTCAGAAAAAGATGCAGGACATGTATGGCAGAGTGCAGGGACTCAGGTGGGGTGGGAGCATGGAAAGGGAAGTGACTCTATATTCGATTGAGAGAATGATGTGTGACCTATGGAAAAGTTTAATAACAATAAAAAAGCAAACTCTTTCCCCATTATAAGCAGTGGATTTCAGTTTTTTTATTGTCTCAGCATTGTACAAATAATGTCTTATTATGGCCTGCCAGAATGCTCCTATATTTATGGACTGGAGCTCTCACTTCTGAGTTCAAAACTGACAAAAGGTTCAGAGTCAACATTGCATTGCAAATTGCATCCTGGTGGGAGGAGGTGTGTTCCTCCCCTTCTGATTTTGTAATTGTCACTACAAACAGAGTAGTCTCTCTTGTTTCCCATACCCTCATATCCTGATTTATAGTTTTCCAGAAGGCAGGAGTTGTATCACATACCTATAGGCAGGAAGTAAGCTGAAAATATTTACCAAGCCCATCCAAACTTTCTCCTTCTGAATGAACTGCATAACACTGGTTCTAGGAGGTAGAACTCAGCTTTTCTAAGGCAAATTATCTTGTTAGGGGCAAAAGAAATATTACAGGTAATACTTGTATAATACAGAGAAACATTGACAATGTTTGTGTCCCTTTAATCTAAAAACTGTAACTGGGAATCTAGTATAAATCAAGAGTGGATTAAAATTTTAATAACAACTGTATTCCTAATTAACTTAAGCATGTTACTATTTTCTATTCTGGAAATAGCCAGACATTTTTTATGTGTATGAGTGTAGTCTGCATGTAGGTTGGTGCACCCATGTCATGCAATTATGTGGAGGTCAGAAGAAGGCGTTGGATTCCCCTGGAACTGGAGTTAAAGATGGTTCTTAGCCACCACGTGGGTGCTGGGAATGAAACCCTAGTCCTCTGCAAGAGCAGTCAGTGCTCTTAACTGCTGAGTCATCTCTCCAGCCCCATAGCCAGCCATTTTAATCTTATGCAGGACTCTTTCAATTAATTCCATGAGACTTAATAACAATAACATTTTGTAAATATATATGTGATTAAAAAACGAATCAGAGTGTGCTGGATAGCTTTAGTGTCAACTTGACACACCTGGGTTGAGGGAGCCTTTATTGGGGAATTGGCTCCATTGGATTGGCCTGTGGCCACATCTGTGGAGTATTGTCTGATTGTCGAGCAGTGTGGGAGGGCTCAGCCCACAATGAGTGGTGCCACCCTGGTTAGGTTGTTGTGTACCGTATAAGAAGGCAGGCTGGACATGAGCTGGGGAGCAAGCCAGTGAACAGTATTCTTCCATGGCCTGTGCTTCAGCTCCTGCCTCCAGGTTCCTGCTCTGAGTTCCTGCCTTGGGCTCCCTGAGTGATGAACTGTGACCCTTTCCTCCCCAAGTTGGTGTTGGTCAGAGTGTTTTGTCACAGCAATGGAAGACAAACTAGGACAGAGAGGATTTAGAGAGATGACTCAAAAGTTAAAAACACTTGCTGCACCATCCCAGCACCTATGCTGGGCAGCTCATGACTGCTTATAACTCCAGCTCCAGAGCATCTGATGTCCTCTTCTGTCCTCTGAAGTCACCCATACATGGGCACACATACCTACCCACCCACACACACGTAAGTTAAAACAAAATCTAAAAAATTAAATAATTAGAAAAATTAGAATGTTATAAGGTGGCAAGTATGTTTCCAATCTCCTCTGATTTCTAGTGGCTCAGCTTCTTTCAGAGCTAACAAGCCACTAGTTTTTGCTATATTAGTCTTTGTTCTTTTGAAATTTAGGATCATTGAAATGATTTAATCCATGCATACTTTTAAAACAGTCTTTATGCCAAGTGGCTAACTGTTAGAAACAATTTCTAGGGGATGGAGAGATGGCCTTGCAGTTAAGAGCACTGACAGTTCCTGCAGAAGACCTAGGTTCTATCCCCAGCATCCACATGGTGGCTGAGAACTGTCTTTAACTCCAGTTCCAGGGGAATACAATGACATCCTCTTCTGACCTCCAAGGCATTACACAACATGGGTGCACAAATGTACATGCAGACAGAACATTCGTACACATAAAAAAATAGAAACAATTTCTAAATTGGAGTCAAAGCACATTAAGGTGGTTTGAGTGAGAAGTGTTTCTCGTAGGCTTGAGTATTTGAACACTTGGTCCCAGTTGGTGGAGCTGTTTAGGGAAGTTATAGGGAGGTGCAGCCTTGCTGAATGAAGTACATCGTTGGGGACAGCTTTGAGGCTTCATGATCTCATCCACATCTATTTTTCTTTTTCTACTTTATGTTTACTGTTGAATGTGTGATATCTCAGCTTCCTGTTCCAGTTGTCTATTCCTATGCCTCCCATGTCATTATGGATTCCACTTCTGGAATTCTAATCCAAAATAAGCTTCCTTTCTCAAGTTGCCTTTGGTAATGGTATTTATGGACTTTGGTATCAGGAGTGGGGTGTTCTGTGAAGACTTGAACCATGTTACTTTGTGGAGGAATGTGGGATACATTGTAAATTTGAACTAAAAGCAGTCAAGTGTTGTAAGCAGAGATGAATGGGCCATTCTAGTAGGAAGATAGTGGTGCTGAGAATAATGCAAAGACTCAGGAGTCTTCAGAGGAAAGCAATTATGCTGAAGATATTTGTATTAGTCAGGGTTCTCTAAAGAAATAGAAGTAACAGGACGAATATATAGCTATATGCAATTTATTGATTTGCTCACATGACAGAGTTCAAGGAGTCCAACAATAGCTGCACCACACTGGAAAAGCAGAGAGAATCCAGGGAACTGCTCAGTCCGCAAGGCTGGATGTCTCAGTAGTCCCAATCTAGTGCTGAAGGCCCTAATGGATTCCAGGAGATCTGCCGGTCTCAGTACACGCTGGGATCCGAAAGGTTGATCACAGCAGCAAGACAAACTCACCAGATGAGAGAGGCAAGCCGCAGGAGAAAAGGGACCAGCTCCTTCTGCTGTGGCCTTTTATACTGCCTGCCGGCAGAAGGTAA
>VZQC01014753.1:240950-412512 GCA_009823505.1 Rhizomys pruinosus | reverse complement strand
GATCTAGTGCTGAAGGCCCTAATGGATTCCAGGAGATCTGCCGGTCTCAGTACATGCTGGGATCCGAAAGGTTGATCACAGCAGCAAGACAAACTCACCAGATGAGAGAGGCAAGCCGCAGGAGAAAAGGGACCAGCTCCTTCTGCTGTGGCCTTTTATACTGCCTGCCGGCAGAAGGTAACGCCCACATTTGGGGTGGGCCAGCCAGGTTGAGGTGGTCCAATCCAAACATCCCTTTTCTCTTATTTGTTCCTTAGTCCAGTCAAGTTGACAAACAGGATTAACCATCACAATATTCATACAATCTTTGGGAAAGAATCTGGCTGCCTTCTATTCATATACTTAGAACTTGTCCAAAGCTAAATTTAAAAGTAATGGGCTAAGTCCTTTGGAGGGGGCATTTCAAGACAGGATAAAGTTGAGTTTGTGGATTGTTATTACTGCTAATTTTTTTTCAGAAACAGATTATTTACTAAATGAAATTATAGCAGGAAAATTAACAATCCTAGAGAAAGGCATGCAAATTCAAGAGACATTTAGAATGTCAAATAAATATCACCAGAGATATTATAATTGACTATGATAATAATAACATCCTGACTGGATGTTAAAAATGCGAAAAGAATATCTTAAAATATGATGGGAAAATCCAATTTGCATATAAAGGCAGAAACATCAAAATAATGTTAGACCTATAATCGACCTTAAAAAAACAAAGATGTAATGATATATTTCTTTTTTGTCATTGATCTTTTATTTATTTATTAATGTTTATTATTGAAGTTTTGTGCAATTCATACATTTCTCAGTCCAATTTAGACTCATTCACCTTTTTATGCCCCCACCCCACCCAAGTTCATGCATTTTGCCAAATATATCTTGCATCTTTTTCTTAAGGTCTACAATGAGAAAGAGCAAGTAGGGCACTAAAATCACAACAAAATTTGACAGTTTGAAGAGATAAAGAACACCAAGAAGCTTAATAATATTACAGCCAATGCATATGCTGTAAGAGAGATTGGCGTCTTAAAGAGAAGCCTCCTGCTCTGCATTAAAACAAAGGGAAGGGTACATGTAAGACAATACCCCATATAGAAAAGCTCCCAAATCATGAAAGGAAAAAAGCCTACTGCACAGTCTGCTTCTAGAAAACACCAGAATACAAAAGATATAGTAGACATGATTCAAGGGGACAAGTGTCCATTCCAACCTGACATTCACACTTGGCAGGGGTATCCACATGGTCCTGATTTTGGAATGCATGAAAGATACAAGATTGAGGAAGTCATAGATTTTTCCTCGTGGTTTCAGAAAGCTGTTGAGGCCAGGCAACATGTGATAGTGCTGGAGTTGCTAAGAAGGAGCCCATGAGAGGCCAACGCATGAAGCTGTGAAAGTTAAAAAGCCTGAATTCCAAGATACTGGAAATGCCAGAGCCATAAGACATCTGCCATGAAGAGCTTCATGCAGGAAGTAGTGCCAGCCAAAGAGAGAGATGTATATGGCAGACAGTGAAACTGTAGCAGTGGAGCCCTTTTGTAACTGAAGCTCCAGATATCAGATGTGGAGCTATAGGGCTTGGTGTTTGCTATGATGGATTGTGGTATTTCTTTGGCCCAGGCTTTCCTTACTATAATCCAATTACCCCTTTTTGGAATTGAAATGTATATTTTTTGCTACTATATGTTGGAAGTAGGTAATTTTCCTTTTTGATTTTATAAGGAGTCACAGTTAAGAGGTTGGCTAGAGCTTCAGAAATGATTTTCCATTTTACAGTGAGACTATTAGCATGAGCCTTTTGAAGTTGAACTAAATGCATTTTGCATTATGATATGGCCATGAGTTTATAGGGGGCAGGGTGTGGAGTGTGATTGTTTGAATGAGAAATGTCTCTCTTAGAGTCAGGTACAACCACTGTGGAAAGCAGTGTGGAGAACCCTTAAAAAACTCAAAATGAGCCTACCACCTGACCCAGTCTTACCACTCCTGGGTATATACCCACAAGACTCATCCTACCACAAAGATACATGCACATCTATGTTTATTGCAGCAGTCTTCGCAATAGTAAAGAGCTAGAACCAACCCAAATGCCCCTCAACAGATGAGTGGCTAACAAAAATGTGGTACGTCTACACAATGGAGTTCTATGATGCAGTAAAGAAAGATGACATCATGAACTTTGCAGGTAAATGGATGGAACTCGAAGCTATTATGCTAAGTGAAGTAACACAGTCCCAGAAAAACAAACAGCGAATGTTTTCACTCATTTGTGGATGCTAACACCAAATCCCCAGTTGAAAGGCAAGCTGAGCAACATTATTGTTATATTTCTTTTTATCTGAACGTGACCATGCTGTTATAATGTGTCTCTCTTAATGGGGCCTAGAATTATCTCACCGCTTATTTCCTTACATGGCAATTACTGTATATGGGTGAAAGGTATCTATTCATAATTTAGAGTCATATAAAATTAAAGGGAAAAATGTGAGTTACTAAACATATTTAGGAGTTAAAATACAGTTTCTTCCCAGAGGACATAATTCTGCTATATATATGACATTTATATAGGCATAATTTGTAGCAATACAAATTGGAGGGAACAACAACAACATAAGGACTGGGTAAAAAACAGTTAAATTCTGCCCAAAGCAATAAACAACTACAGAGAAAAATCTTTAAAAAGACTGAAGACACCGAATAGCTAAAGCAACTCTGAGTGAAAAGTGCAATACAGGAGAGATTCCTTTACAAGACTTCAAGGTATATTACAGGGTTATAGTCATAAATACAGGCTGGTACTGGCACAAAAACAGACCTGTTGACCAATGGAACAAAATTGAAGATCCAAACTTGAGCTCATACAGCTTCAGCCACCTCATATTTGACAAAGATTAAAAAAAAAAAACTCAGTGGAAGAAGGATAGCATCTTCAGCAAATGGTGCTGGCAAAACTGGATCACCATTTGTAGAAGAACAAAATTAAACCCTTACCTATTACCCTGTACAAAAATCAACTCCAAGTGGATCAAAGATCTCAACAAGAAACTCAAAACCCTGAAGGAGATAGAAGAAAAATTTGGCAGCAACCTACAAGACATAGATGTAGGAAGTCTTTCTAAATCAAACAGCACCTGCACAGGAAAAAAGGTCAGCAGTTGAAAAATGGGACCTCATCAAACTCAAAGGCTTCAGTACTGTGAAAGAATCAATCAAGGAAGTGAAGAGAAAACCCAAAGTGTGGGAGGAAATCTTCACCAGTAATACATCTGACAGAGCATTAACATCCAGAAAAGATATACTACTCAAAAACAAACAAACAAACAAACAAACAAAACAAATGACTCACTCAAAAGATGGAGTAAAGAGTTGAACAGAGACTTCACCAGTGAGAAAGTAAAGATGGCTGAGGAACATCTTAAAAAGTGTTCAACATCACTAATAAGTAAAGAAATGCAAATTAAATCCACTCTAAGACATCATCTCACTCTGATAAGACTGGCTAGGACCAAGATATGCTGGAGAGGTCATGGGGAAAGGGGAATACTCATCCACTGCTGGTAGGAATGTAAACTTGTACAACCATTTTGGAAAGCATGTGGAGAACCCCTAAAAGACTCAAAATAGCCTACCACCTGACCCAGTCATACCACTCCTGGGTATATACCCACAAGACTCATCCTACCACAAAGATACACACACATCTATGTTTATTGCAGCACTCTTCACAATAGCAAAGAGCTGGAACCAACCCAAATGCCCCTCAACAGATGAGTGGCTAACAAAAATGTGGTACATCTACACAATGGAGTTCTATGCAGCAGTAAAGAAAGATGACATCATGAACCTTGCTAAGTAACACAGTCCCAGAAAAACAAATGGCAAATGTTTTTCCTCATTTGTGGATGCTAACACCAAATCCCCCCTTGAAAGGCAAGCTGAGCAACATTATTGTTATATTTCTTTTTATCTGGAAGCAACTGTGCTGTTATAATCTAAATCTCTTAACGGGCTCTAGAATCAACCTACCACTTGTTTTCAGACTCCATAATTAATGTATATGGGTGGAAGGTACGTATTCATATTTTAGAGTAATATAAAATTAAACGGGGAAAATGTGAATTTTCTCTAAACATATTTTGGAATTAACATACAGTTTGTTCTCAAAGCTCATAATTTTGATACATATGTGACAGTTATACAGGTATGTTGGAGTAATACAAAGGGGAGGGAAAAACAACAACATAAAGACTGGGTCAAAGGATTGACTGATGCAGTTAAACTCTGCCCAAAACAACATGCCTCTGCAGTGAAAAACTTTGGAAAGACTGAGAGAAAGATGCAAGACATGTATGGGAGAAGGAATGAATTGGGGTGGGGGGACAGGGCAAGGGGTAAGTGTCTAAATTGGCCTGAAAGATAATGAATAAAGTATACAAGTCATCAATAAAAGTATTAAAAATAGAAGAGACCAGAAAAAGAAGACTGAGAGAAAGATACAGGACATTTATGGCAGAATGCATGAACTGGGGTGTGCTCAGGGGAGGGGAAAGGTGAATATGTCTAAATTGAACTGAAAAATGATATATGAAATGTACAAAACATCAATAAATTATTATATTAAACAAAAGAAAAAAACCTGTGACCACACCCCTCTCCAAATATTTGCTGTTTATCAAATTAAAATATATATATTCCTTTACATATAGAGAGTTTGATTTTTTTAGGTACTTGATAACACTTTAATTTTATCATTTCTTCAATGGAGCAACTGTTAACTGAACATAATTGCATGGGCTTTCAAAGAAATTCCTCAACTCAAAATGTAACTTCTTTAACTTTAAATTATTTTATTCTGGGAAAGTCAGCTGACATTTTTGTTTTACCTGCTTCATATGTACAATGGACATAACAATACTGTCTGCCTCACAGAATTTATTATGTGAGTTAAATTGAATACTCCATAAAGAATTTGGTATTGGGTTGACCAGATGGCTCCGTAGGTAACAGTGCTTACCACTCTGCACCTAATGACCTGATTTAGATCATAGAGGAAGGGGAGAATTGTCTTCTGCAAGTTGTCCTCTGACCTATACACACATAATCATGGATACACATACACACACAATATAATAAAAAATATGACATTTACTAAGTAGTCAACAATTATTCTATGAAGAACTCTGATAGTTGTGTAAGGATAATCTTGAAATGTACATTATCTTTTTTGCTAGGATTTCTATTCTATATATAACATATTTAATTCTCAAAATTGTTATCAGGAGTTTTTTTAATGGATAGTAATTGTATTAGTCAGGGTTCTCTAAAGAAACAGAAGCAACAGGATGAATATATAGCTATATACAATTTATTGATTTGCTCACATGACAGAGTTCAAGGAATCCAACAGTAGCTGTGCCCCACTGGAGAGGCTGAGAATCCAGGGAACTGCTCAGTCTGCAAGGCTGGATGTCTCAGTAGTCCCAATCTAGTGCTGAAGGCCCGATGGTTTCCAGGAGATATGCTGGTCTCAGTACACGCTTGGATCTGAAGGGTTGATCTCAGCAGCAAGACAAACTCACCAGTGAGAGGCAATCTGCAGGCAAAAAGGGACCAGATCCCTCTGGCATGACCTTTAATACTGCCTGCCAGCAGAAGGTAACACCCACATTTGGGGTGGGCCATCCGGGTTGAGGTAGTCCAATCCCAAGATCCTTTTTCTCTTATTTGTTCCTTAGTCCAGTCAAGTTGACACCAGGATTAACCATCACAGTAATAATCAATATTGGAACTACCCCCCAAAGCTATGAGCTGAAGTGTAGGTATTCTTTTGGCAGAAGCACTTAAAAGCAGTTACTTAATGGCCAAAGCCTTGACCCCTGCTGTTATTTTCACAGACCTGTGAAGCCTGGGCTGTCTTTTGATCTTTCAGGAAAGAACTTTGATCTGGAATATAGCCTGAGGTTACCTTGTCCCAATTACGTATCCCCAATTGTGTATATGTGTCCCTGCCAATGCATGGTTAGTATAAAAGCCTTGAGTTCCAACATTAAATTTGAGTCTATCTCCCAGACTTTCTCTTAGTCTGTTTTCTTTATTCCACAGGTAACATCCCATGGTCCCCTCCCCTCTCCTTGCCAGGAGCTCAGTTTAGGAACTGATAGCCTGCCAGCAGAAAACAACTCCTGTAGAACTGCCGAGCCTGGTTCTAGGAGGGAATACTATCATGTGGATTGGGGCCACGCATGACTAAAGGACTAAAGGATTAGAAACTCCCACACTGAAGGGTTGGTTGCCAACCTGTAGTGTTCCTAGGAGGGAAGGCCCAGTGGAAGGAAGTGAGATGGCCAGTGCTTCTTGGAAGGGGCTATTGGGACTTTGGCCTCTTCTAGCTCTCACTATTTCCTGGTGACCATGAAGTAAGCAGTATTGTGCCACCTGTGCTCCTGACCACCACACACCCAAAGTGATGGAGCCAAGTGACCATGGACTTAAACAAACAAACAAACAAACAAACAAACAAATAAATAAATAAATAAATAAATAAATATTTCTTCCTTTTAAGTTTGTTTTTCAGGTATTTTTTCAGAGTGATTGAAAATTGACTAAAGTATGTATGAGCATTTGTTATATATTAAGCTCTGTGCTGATATGCCTATATTAAGTATTTTGAGCATTAAAAAATAAAGAAAAATAAAAAGTCTTTGTAGTGGTCAATGTCACCATGTTTATTTCAAGATTGTCAAAATAAAGAACAGAAATGAATTAATTTGCCCAACTAAATAAAGATGGAGCTCAGATTTGAACCAGTCAGTCAAAGATCAGTGTTCATAAACATACTTTTAATTTGTGAGTGTGTTACATGTATGGCATATATACATATTAGTTTGGGTGTTCACTTGTTGGTCTGTGTGCACATGTGCGTGTGTGTGTGTGTGTGTGTGTGTGTGTGTGTAGGCCAGAGGGTTATGGTGAGGGTCTTTCCTTAAGTACTCTCCATGTTTATTTTCTGAGACAGGGTCTTTCAGTGAACCTGAAGCTCATTGCTTAAGCTAGACTTGCTAGCTGGCCAATAAGCTTCAGGAATCCACCTATCTACCTCTCACCACTGCCACCATTAGACTTACAGGAATGTGCCTGCCTTTTTTGTTTATTTTTATTTATTTATTTATTATTTTTTTATGTGTATGAGTGTACTGCGTGCATGTAGGTTGGTGCACCTGGGTTGTGCAGTGCCACGGAGGTCAGAAGAGGGGGTCAGATTCCCCTGGAACTGGAGTTAAAGGTGGTTCTTAGCCACCATGTGGGTGCTGGGAATTGAACCCAGGTCCTCTACAAGAGCAGTAGGTGTTCTTAACTGCTGAGCCATCTCTCCAGCCCCGTGCCTGGCTTTTTACACTGCTTCTAGATATCTACATTCAGAGCCTCATGCTTACATGACAGGCACTTTACTTACTGAGCCATCTCCCTAACCCCCAGGGTCCATAAACTTAACACTCAGGTAACCCTTCTTCCTGATGATAGTCAGAATTGTAATATTGCATTAGTTTTTGCTCTTTACTGCCCTCATGCTTATATTTTTAAGTAAAAATGTAAGCAGCTTTTGAATGCCATGATGGTTAGTCTTAAATGTCAATTTTACACAGTCTAGAATCAGCCAGGAAAAGAATCCATTCCCTCCCTGCTCTTGACTATGGATGTGCTGTGCCCAGCTGTCTCAAGCTCCTGCTGCTGTGACCTCTCAGCAACAATGGACTATAACTTGAAATTGTGAGCTAAAATAAAGTATTTCTCTCCTAAGTTGGTTTGGTCAAGGTATTATATCACAGAACAAGAAAAGAAATGCCTATGACTTTTCAGCTATTGTCATTGTCTACAGTACACAAAAATAATAAGATGACATGCCTCTCCTCAGGCTGTCAGGGGCTAGCAAGCAACAAGATATAGATTCTGAAGAATAGCATCATTAGCTTAAAATTCCATTGTGTCTGACAACCACATTTAAACAATCCACTCATCAGTTGATGAAGAGCAAGGCTGCTTCCTTTTGAGGCTTTTATGAACAATGCAGCAAAACATGGATTTGCACACCTGCTTACTTGGAATCATTTGGGTATATAACAGGACTGGTGTAAATATATTGTAGTAGTGCTCTTTTTTTGTTTTTTGAGAAACCTCCATATTGATTTCCAAAGTGGCTAGACTACCTTACATTCCTACCAGCAGTGTGTAAGTGTGTCATACTCCCCACAACTTACCCAGCCATTCTGACTGGAGTGAGATCGAATCTCAATGCAGATATAATTTGTAATTCACTAGTGGGTAAGGATGTTGAGCACATTTTAAAATATCCATTGGTTATTGTATTCCTTCCTTTGAAGATGTATTCAATTCATCTGCCTATTCGTTGATTGGATGGTTTATGGGGTTTTGGTATTTAATTTTTGAGTTCTTTATAAATTCTGCATATTGATGAAATGTATAGTTAGCAAAGCTTCCCCCCATTTTGTAGGCTGTGTCTCCATTCTGATGGTTTCCTTTGCTGTGCAGAAACTTTTCAGTGTCATCCAATCCAATTTTTCCATTCTTAGTATTATTTCCCATGCGATTGGAGTCTTTTCACAAAGTCCTTGCCTGTGCCTCTATGTTGAACTATTTTGCCTGTTTTCCACTAGTAATTTCAGAGTTTGGGGGGTCTTATATTAAGGTTTCTGATACATTTTGCATTTTTTTGTGTGCATAGGAGAACATGAGTCTAGCTTATTCTTATTTATTTTTATTTTTATTTCATATGTATGAGCATTTTGCCTGTGTGTATGTAGATATACCATGTTATGCAATTCCTGCAGAGGCCAAAACAGCATAGGATTCCTCACAACAGGAGTTACACGTGTTTGTTACCTACTATATGGGTACTGGAAACCAAACTTGTGTCCTCTGCAAGGTTAGGAGGTGCTTTTAACCACCTAGTCAGCTCTCCAGTCCCTAGTTTCATTTTTTTTACATGTGGGAATCCAGTCTTCCCAGTTCCATTTCAAAGTCCTTCTCTCTTTGGAATGGGATTTTTTTCTTAAACCTTTTGCTTTACCAAGTCACAAAAAAGCAGCTTCTAGCCCTCTATCTCATACAGAGGACTACATGTCTATTGGCTTTTTTTTTTTTCTTTTTAAATATATTTTTTATTTTCAAATTTTATTTTGTTTTTTGGTCTTTTTGAGACAGGGTCTCCCTGGAGCCCCAGCTGGCCTGGAACTCACTATGTAGACCAGGCTGGCCTTGAATTCACAGTGCTCCACCTGCTTCTGCTCTCCAAATACTGGGATTAAAGGATATGCACCACCACGCCTGGCTATGTATTTTATTTCATTTTATTTTATATTTTACTTTATTTTATTTTTGGTCTTTTTGAGATGGGGGTCTCCCTTTAGTCCCAGCTGGCCTGGGAGCTCACTCTGTAGACCAGGCTGGCCTTGAACTCACAGAGATCCACCTGCCTCTGCCTCCCAAGCGCTGGGGCTAAAGGAGTGTGCCACCACGCCTGGTGTATTTTATTTTTTTATTACACTGTGTGTTTGATGTGTGTGAGTGGTTGTGAATATGTCGTGATTTCTATGTGGAAGTCAGAGAACAAATTTGTGGAGTTGGTTCTTTTCTTCTACTTTACAAAGATTTCACTGAATTCAGCTCATCCAGATTTTTAAGGCAGGTTTTTTTTGGGATGGGGAGTTGTTTGTTTGTTTTTGAGAGAGGGTCTCCCTGTGGCCCCAGTTGAGCTAGAATTCACTATATAGAAGAGACTGGCCTCCATATCACAGAAACCCACCTCCCTCTACCTCCCAAGTGTTGGGATTAAAGGTATGCACCACCATGCCCTGGGCAAGTGCTTTTGCCTACTCACCTACCTACCTGAACTGACATGTCCACCTTTTTAAAGGGACAGTCTCTGGCTTCTGTGAGCATGTCTTTGACATTCCGTGTAAAGATATTTTAATCACTCATGAAGGTATTTTTTCCAGACACATTCTCTTTAAATTAATGCCTTAATATTTTATTAAGGTCTCAGTGAGTTTTTTTGAAATTATATGTGGACAGCCTGTGGCTTACTCTCCCATGATTATTTTCCTAATACATAAGCTTATTTTATTGCATCTGTAAAATAAAGTAACTGCAGTCATTTCTTGCTGCCAAGTTGAATTGTATGTGCCAAGTTGATATATTGGGAGTAGATTTTCTGTGGACAGGACTTCCTAATCTCACCTTAGTCCATCTCTAACATATTTCTTTCCTAAGTATGAACAATATCCATTCTGAAAGTCAGAAAATTGAGCAACTTTTTCTAATAAAAATGTACTCTTAGTGAATTCCAGGACAGCTGGGGCTACAGGGAGACCCTGTCTCAAAAAAGACAAAAAAAAGTACCCTTGTAATCTTATTTAATATCATGTATTGACAACGTATTATCTTGCTGAGTTTACAATAGTTTATAACTTGCTTTATATTACATCAGCTTATTTTTTCTGATAGCTTTTGAATGAATTATCACCTTGAATCCAATACAACCCAATATGGTTATTATATTTATTTGAATTTAATCTCCCCATTTTGTTTTTAGAATCTACTATTTACAGGGCCCAGTGAGATGCCTGAATAAGTAAAGGCACCTGCCTTATAAGCCGTGTTCAACTCCCAGAACCCATAGGTGTAAAGAGATTGTCAAAGCATAGAAAGTATGTTCTGACTCCCACATGCATGTAGCACTTGCAAACCACACATATGAGTAAATAAATAGAGACTGGATACATGGATGTAGTGGAGGAGACATGACTGAAGAGATTGCTCAGGAATCAAGATCTCTTGTTCTTGCAGATGACTCACACTGGGTTCCTACAACCTATTACTGTCTGCTCACACTGCCTGTACTTCCAGGTCTAGGCAAGCTGACACACTTTTCTAGCCTCTATAGGCACTTGAACCCATGCAGCATACATGCATCTTCACACAGACACATGCACATAGATAAAAATAAAAACAAATCTTTAAAAATAAATAACTATAAAAATTTAAATATATTATTTATAAAGTACGTCATATTAGTTCTACTATCTGATGTAAGGAAGTAGAACTTTAAATCTCTTGAATCTTCAAATAATAGCCTTTTGCTACATAATGGCAGAACAAGAAGCACACATTACACAAGGGACATGTCTGATGGAAAGTAGAAATTGCTGTTTCATAAATGTACTGTGCAGACAGATTTTGCTTAGCCCAAATGGAATTGAGCATGTTTTTAAAAAGTTTCGATTATGGGAATGGATCTGGGAGGAGATGGGGATGAATATGATCAAATATATTGTATGAACTTCTCAAAGAATAAACATCTTTTAATGAACTGACAAAACTTAAAGTCAGTAGATTTCATATGAAACCAAAAATTTCAATTTCTCTTGAAAAATGATGTTTTGTAGCAAGGAGCTGATACTCCAGTATTATCGAGGCTCAGCACATCTGAGTATCACCACCATGTATCTCAGTGCTCATGCAATGGTTTCCTAGATCTGACTCAGTCAGATTTCCTGCCTGATGCAGGAGGTTCTGGAATATGCAGCCATCACTTTGGTCAACTATCTGGTGATACAGCTGGCATAAGATCTTGGAGAATTTCTTTACACAAAAGGCAGGCTGGACTTCTACTCCGTGGTCCCCTGACACCTCACCTAAGACTCAGGTAGAGAAGAATAGCTCAGAGAGGAGTTTGCATGTCTTCTTGCGCCCCCCCCCACCAGCATTCACTATACCTTCTGGTCAAAGCATCCTCAGTAAGAATGTTGCTGGTTCACAACCTTCTGTTTGCTCTTGAATGGCCCAGTACACCAACAGGACTACACTGTTTAACTTGCAGTGAGGTTGTGTTCCTAATAGGAAACATGTTCAGGCTCTACCTTGCTATACTAATCACCATGAGAGGGACAGAAGTCACAGTGAAATGAGCCAGTCTGGTCTTAGAAAGGAAGCCAGAATTTTATTGACTATAACTACAATTCCTCTAAGTTGTTCTTCTCTGATACCAAAAATCTAAATTTGGTCTACTCCATCCTCCATTTTGCTCTTGAGTCCTTTCACTATTTCCATGAGCAGGACTTGGAGTCCCTGTCTCAAAAAGACAAGAGAGAGAGAGAGAGAGAGAGAGAGAGAGAGAGAGAGAGAGAGAGATCTGACTTCTTATAGAAGTTAGTATGCCACTAACACTTTTGCATATTACAATTTTTGGGTGTCAATTGCTATTCCACATCATATTGCTTGTGTATGCATGGCTTTAAAACCTTGGGCTTCAGGTCCATTACATACTGTAAACTTTGACTTGAGCTGCCCTTAGGGTTTTGAGAACCGTTTTGTGATTCCCATTGTTTTTGTACCCATCAGGGAAAATATCCAACCTGCTATGGAACAGGATCATTAACTGAAGCAGCCACTATGAGAAGAGAAGTGCATAACATTACAGATGAAGTCACTGCCATGAAATAATGCAGATGTATTCCTTTCAGTGAATTCTGAGCAAACACCCAGTCAAACTGAGACTCCCTGATTATGTATAGGGAATGTATTCAGAAAATCACCAGCTGGATTTTTCTATGGTGTAAAAGCTGCTGTGCTGTACCATTCCAGAATAAAATAAGCAAATACCACCTACCAACGCATCAAGGATTTTTTGATACAACATCCTTTTACTTCAAAGCTTATAATGAAATTGATTTTCAGTGCTTTTTCATTTCAACTTGCAAGCCCCATGAATAACTGCTGTAAAATAATTTCAACTTAGGAATGTTCAGAAACTGGTGAGAAATTCATAGCAACTGTTTTATGCTTAGGCAGAAAATATTGAATAAAAATGTAAAGGAAGAACTTGGTGTGTTTAGATGAGAAGAGTCATAGGATAAGGATGCACGGTGCCAGAATGATTTTCCATGGTAAACAGAGCCATTTAAACTTTCTTTAATTCTTAGTAGAATGGAAACATCAAACAAATGAGATTTTACTATGTGGTGACTTGACAGACTTTAAATTAGATTATTGTGTTTGTACTTGGAATACCAGTCATGGAATGTGGCTATCTGATGTGAAAGATTCTGGTGAGATATTTAAATACTCAACAAATCATGTAGTTATTTAGAAAAGCTCCCATATGGTGTATCTGTGTGTGTGTGTGTGTGTGTGTGTATGTGTGTGTGTGTGTGTGTGTGGTTTCTTTTTGGTTAATGTAGTAAAATACCTGTACAAAAAAAAGAAAAAAAACCACAACTTACAGGAGAAAAGGTTTGTTTTGTCTTACAGTTTCAGTTCCTCAAGGGGAAAGCATGGCAACAGGAGCATGACTCAGCTCATCACATTGCATCAGCAGTCCAGAAGCAGAGAGCAAACAGGAATTGGAGCAAGGCTATCAAACCTCATAGTCTCTAGTGACTACTTCTACCAGCAGGGCTCCACCTCCTAAAACCATGTATATAATTTATATATGAATTGCAATCACCTACATCAAATTCTACTTAATCATCTTTAATGCAAAAAGAAAGCTTTGTCATGATTAAAAACATCATAAGCTTTGAGCCTTGGAGGTCTGCCACCTGCCCATGGAACCTCCCAGCTTGGGTTCCAGAGAGCTCAGGCCTGGACTCAGTGCAGTGCCAGTAAGACAAGGCGGAACTGCTTTGACACTTGGGGGCCTACCACCTGCCCCTGGAACCTCCCAGCCAGCTTGGGTTCCAGAAAGCACCAAGGCATGGGTGCACCAATACAGGGTCGCATGGGCCCAGCAAGTCAACAGGTTTCCAGCGCAGGCCAAACTAGCAACAACTCCCCCCCCACCCTCAGAGTGTGGTGCTGTGGTGCGGACTATCTAGCAGGCATAGTTTTAGTGAATGTAGTCTGTGCAGCCAACGTTGAGGCACCAGAATCCAAAAACACAAACATACAAACAAACAAACACCAAATCCACATGCCAAGGACACAATGAAAAAGCAACTTGGAAAAAAAACAACAACAACATGGGAAAAGCTCATAATAAATCAACACTGAACTCTACCGGTCTGACAGAAGATTCCTACAATAAGATCTCCCTGGAAGGAAACCAAGATACAGACCTTAGAAAAACAATTGTAGACATATTCGAAGAAATCAAAGACCATAAAGAACAAATCAGAGAACTAAGGGAAGAAAATTAAAAACTCAGGAAGGACTTAGAAGGAAAGAATGAAAAAACTGGAAAGAACTAGAGGGAGAGAATTAAAAACCCTGAAAAGAACTAGATTAAGAGAAATGCAAACTCCAAAAAGAACTAGAGGAAGAGAAACACACAAAATCTGAAAAGAACTAGAGAAGAGAAACACAGACTCCGAAAAGAACTAGAGGAAGAGAAACACAATGTCCAAAAGAACTAGAGGAAGAGAAAGACAAACTCTCAAAGGAAGTGGAAATACTGAAAAGATCCCAGGCTGAAATGAAAAAAGAAGCTGACCAGCAAAGCAAGGAGCTACAAGTAGACAATGACAAGCTCCAAAAGGAAATGGAAATACTAAAGAAATCACAGGAAGAAATGAAAAAGGAAATGGAACAGTCATCCAATCAACAGGAAAGGATAGGATAAAGACTCAGAAGAAGAATGGATAAAGCAGAAAATAGAATATCAACCTGCAGGACAACATGGAACATCTAAAATGCTAAAGTGAAGACAATGGAAAATTTAAAAAAAACACATGAGTAGAAAAACCAGGAAATGTGGGATATGATGAAAAGACCAACTCTCTGCATCATAGGGATAGAGTAAGGAGAAGAATCCCAAGACACCAGTATTGACCAGATCTTCAACAGGATAATAGAAGAAAAATTTCCATAACTGCAAAAAGACAAACCTATATAAATAAAAGAAGCACATAGAACACCAAATACACAAGACCAGAAAAAAACTCCCCACGTCATATCATAGTTAAAAGGCTAGATGCTCAAAACAAAGACAAAATACTGAAAGCCACATACTGAAAGAGAAAAACAACAAATTACATACAAGGGCAAACCCATCAGAATTACAGCAAACTTCTCAAACTATGAAAGCCAGAAGAAAGTGGACCAAAGTATTCCCAGTGCTAAATGACTTTAGATGACAGCCCAAGATTACTATACACAGCAAAAATGTCAATTATAGTTGGAGAAAGAAAAATATTTCATAACACAAACAAGATGAAAGAATACATGTCAAAAAAAAAACCCCAACACTTCAGAAAATACTCAAAGCAATCCAAAGAACAGAGGAAAGGAGCAAATATCCCCAACTAACTAAAGAGAAATTAATAAAAGCATAACAGCATAAATACAAACCTAGACCAAGAGTGCAAACCAAGAATAAGTTGAAAGGAAGTAACACACATCTCTAAATAGTGCCCTTAAATATCAATGGGGTAAATGACCCAATCAAATTACATAGACTGGGAGAATGGATTAGGAAGCAGAATCCATCTATATGCTACCTACAAGAAACCCATCTCACCATCAAGGATAGACACCAACTAAAGTGAAAGGATGGAAAAATATTCCAAACAAATGGTACCAAAAGAAAGAAGGAGATGCTATTTTAATATCAGACAAAATAGACTTCAGAGTAAAGTCAATCTGAAGAGACAAAGAGGGTCACTACATCCTTATCAGAAGAACAATTAACCTGGAAGACATAACAATCCTAAATATTTAGGCACCAAACTCAGGTGCACTGAGCTATATAAACACAATTCTGTGGGTCTTCAATACACAGGTTAATCCCAACACACTAATAGTGGGGGCCTTCAATATCTCGTTGGGCCCCTTGGATAGATCAACTGGACAAAAATAAACAGAGAGTCATTGGAACTGAACAATACAGTACAACAAATGAACCTCACAGATATCTACTGAAATTTCACCCAAAAACCAGACAATATACTTTCTACTCAGCACCCCATAGAACATTCTGCAAAATCGACCACATACTGGGACATGAAAGAAATCTCAACAAATATAGAAGGATTGAAATAATCTCATGCATTCTCTCAGATCAGAGTGCAGCAAAGCTCAAAATTAACACCAGAATAAGCCTGACTAGCTACAAGAACACATGGAGACTAAACAACACAACCCTGAATAATGAATAGGTCAGAGAAGAAATAAAGAATGAAATAAAAGTATTCATGGAACTAAACAAAAAAGATAAAACAACACAACAAAACCTGTGGGATACTTTAAAAGTAGTCTTAAGATGGAAATTTATACCCTAAGTGCCCACATTTAAAAAACAAAAAGGGGACAAATAAATGATCTAACACTACAGCTAAAAAAAAAAAAAAATTGGGAGACAACAGCAAATGGACCCTACACCCAACAGACAGGAAGAAATAACAAAAATCAGAGCAGAAATCAATGAAATAGAAACAAAGAAAACAATACAAAAAAAAAAAATCAATGAGCCGGCGTGGTGGCACACGCCTTTAATCCTAGCGCTTGGGAGGCAGAGACAGGCAGATCTTTGTGAGTTCAAGGCCAGCCTGGTCTACAGAGTGAGTTCCAGGACAGCTGGAGCTACAGGGAGACCCTGTCTCTAAAAGACAAAAAAACAAAACAAAACAAAAATCAATGAATCCAGAAGCTGGTTCTTTGAAAGGATAAACAAGGTAAACAGACCTCTAGCCAGTTAACCAAAAGAAAGAAAGAGCAACTCCAAATTAAGAGCATTCATGTTGAAAAGGGAAGCATCACAACAGATAGAAAAGATTCAGACAATCATATGAGAATACTACAAAAATTTATACTTTACTAAGTTTGAAAACCTAACAGAAATGGATGAATATCTGAAATCCTGGTGCTGTAGTTTGTCTTCCATTGGTGTGACAAAACACTCTGACTGACACCAACTTGGGGAGGAAAGGGTTTATTCAGCTTACATCTCCTGGGTCACAGTTCATCACTCAGGGAGCCCAAGGCAGGAATTCAGGGCAGGACCTGGAGGCAGGAGCTGAAGCACAGGCCATGGAGGAATGCTGTTCACTGGCTTGCTCTTCTGGCTCATGCCCAGCCTGCCTTCTTATACAGTACACAACAACCTGCCCAGGGTGGCACCACTCATTGTGGGCTGGGCCCTCCCACACTGCTCAACCATCAAGACAATACTCCACAGATGTGGCCACAGGCCAATCCAATGGAGCCAATTATCCAATTGAGGCTCCCTCAATCCAGGTGTGTCAAGTTGACACTAAAGCTATCCAGCACACTTGGGAACCAACAAAGCTCAACCAAGAAGAGGTTGACAGTTTAGACAGACCCATAACATTTGAGGAAAATGAAGATGTAATAAAAACTCTCCCAAATAAAAAAAAGCACAGGTCCAGATGGTTTTACAGCAGAATTCTATGAAACATTTAAAAAGAAAAGGTAGGATTATGGGAGTCTTGAGATCTGAGATCTCCCAAGACCACCTGAAATGTAGGAAGGTAGGTAGAGGCTGGGTGCTTCAGCAAGGCTGATTGTTGTTTGACTTAATCTAGTTGTGATGGTTAATCCTGGGTGTCAACTTGACTGGACTAAGGAACAAATAAGAGAAAAAGGATCTTTGGATTGGACTACCTCAACCCAGATGGCCGACCACAAATGTGGGCATTACCTTCTGCTGGCCACGGCAGTTAATATGGCCATTGGGCAAGAGGGAGGTGTCCCTTTCGATTTCCTGCGGTGCCTCCTCCATCTACATGGTGAAGTTATAGTTCTGCTGCTGTGATCACCCTCCCTCAGATCCCAGCATTGTACTGGACTGGGCAGATCTCTGGAATCCAATCAGGCCTTCAGCACCAGATTGCGGAGTAACAGTCCAGCCTTGCGGACGAGCGGTTCCCTGGACTCCCGCACTCTCCAGTGCCTGCGCAGTTGGACACGGCCTCACACTCGTGTCATGTGACGCAAATCAAATTTATGTATATAGCTATATATTCTGAGCCTGTCGCGTTCTAGTTTTTTAGGAGAAGCCTGCTTAATGAACTATTAATCCCGTTTGTCGTTTGGCTTAATTGTTTTTTTTTGTGGCTGTGGGGGTGGAGTTTTCCTCTCAGCTGGTATAAAATATAGGTTTGTTTGAGTATTGAGATCTGAGATCACCCAACACCAGCTGAAGCACAGTACCTGAGGTACCCAGGCTAAAGAGCACCCCCCGAAACTAGGATTACAAAGGCATCTAAATGAGGCAAGCAAAGCAACGCCCTTCAAAACAGTGAAGAGGAATTTGGGACTTACATTGGAATACAGCAAGGAGAAGCCCAATGCAGGAACCTACGAAAAAACAACCATGGGAAAGCCAGGATACTCGCTTCTACCAACACTATGGAGATTCCTTACAGTGGAGATTCCTCTAGGGATGAGCCCAGACACAGATTTACTAAGAACACATCTTACATACTATTAAAGAAACATACAAGCATTATAAAGAGACACAATCAAAAGAACCTAAAACAGAGAATGAGAACTCAAGAGGACCCTGAAGAGAGGACATGGACAAATCACCGAAGGAAGTTAAGGAACACGAAAGTCCTCATGCTGAAAAATCAAGCGAAACCAACAGCAAGACAAACGAGCTCACACGAAGAGGATTGAGAAAGCTCCAAAATAAGTAGAAATATAAAGATTGCAGAAGAGGAAATTGAAAAAAAATCAAACAGTCAATCTAATCAAAGAGGAACGATCATTGCAAAGGGTCTCAGAGCAGAATGGAGAAGGAAGAACAAAGAATATCAAGACCTGGAAAATAACACAAACCTTCAGTAACAAAAACCATCCAGAGAAAGATTATGGACAATTTAAAAATACAGAAAAGTGAACAACCAGGAACTATGGGAAACTATAAAAGGATAAAACCTCTGCATCCTAGTAGGTAAATAGAAGGAGAAGAATCTCAAGAGAATGTTATTGATCATATCTTCAAGAAAATAATAGATGAAAACTTCCCCCCAACTAAAAAAAGGACAAACCAATACAGATACAAAGAAGCATATAGAACGCCAAACAGACAAGATCAGAAAAAGAACTCTCCATGCCACATCATATTTAAAATGACATACAACCACAAACAAAGAACAAATCATTAAAGCACAAGAGAAAAACAACAAGTGACTGATAAGGGGAAACCCAGATCAGACTTACAACTGACTTTCATGAACTTGAAAGCAAGAAGGAACGTGGAGTAAGCATCCCGTCTATTAAAGACAAAATGCCAACCCAGGTTACTAAAGCCAGCAAAAATGTTGATTGATAGTTGAGGAGACGACCGACAAAACCTCCAATGACCATAAACATAAGATGAAAAGCAATACATGACTCAGAATCAACCCTTCAGAGCATACTTGAAGCAATTCAAAGGACAGCAGAAAGAGAAAACCACTGTCCCCAGGCACCTGGAAAGAGAAATCAATAAAAAAGCATAACAATACTGAAGTAAAAACCTAAACCCAAAACAACAAATGATTAATAAGGCAAAAGGAAGCAACCAAAATGATCAGTCAACCTTAATATTTAATATTGAGGACTAAATTCCTCAATCAAAAGACGGATTTGTGTGTGGTGTGGTAAGTATTGATTATGAAACAGAATCCATTATATGCTGTCTACAAGAAACCATCCTTACCTTCAAAGACCAGGTCCACCTTAATATAGAAAGGACAAAAAAAAAAAAGGATTATTCTCTGTTCAGAAACAAATATATTACTAAAGTCTTTTTAAGCTATACATATAAGCAAAATAGAACTTCAATAGAAAACGAAAATCAGAAAGGGCAAGACAAGGCCATTAAATTTTTATTAAAGGCACAATTCACCAAGATGATTTTACAATTATGAATACATATATGAATTCAAATGCCTATAAAGACCAATTCATCCAGACCGCACAAGTCCACACTAAATCCCCAGTTACACTCATAGTGGGAACTTAAACACACCCATTGGTCACTTTTGGACAGCAACAGGACAAAAGATAAACAAGGAGACATCTGAACTGAAACAATATGATATAACAAATGAACCTCATAGACCTCTACCTATTCCACCCTTATACCAGAGAATACACTATCTACTCAGCACCCCAATGGAACATTCTCCACATCGACCACATTACTGGGACACAGAAGACACCTCCACAAATACAGAAAAGATTGATACTGCTTATGCATTCTATCAACCACAGCTGCAAAAAGTCAACAACACCAGGATAGCCTTACTGCCTACAACAGCACTATGGAGACTAAACAACACACTCTGAATAACCTGAAGGGGTCTAAGGAAGAGATAAAGAAAGAAAAGCATTCCTGGAATGAATGACAATGATAAACCAACACAGCAAAACCTATGGGATACCTTAAAACAGTCCTAAGAGGGACATTTAACCCGGACTCACATTAGAAAAACAGAAAAGGGCACAAGTAAATGATCTAACACCAAAGCAAAAACACTTCTAGAAACAACAACAGATGAACCCTAACGCAACAGACAGGAAGACAATACAAAAATCAGAGCAGAACTCAATGCAATAGAACAACAATACAAAAATCAATACATCCAAAATTTGTTCTAAAGAATTAAGCAAGATAGCAACAGACCTTAGCCAGTTACCACAAAAAGAAATGAACAAAACCAACTCCAAATCATTAAATTGGATGAAAGGAAATATCACATAAGACAAGGAAAAGATCCAGAAAATCTATATCGGGAATTACTTCAAAAAACCTATACTCTACCACAGTTTGAAAAACCTAGAAGAATGGATGAATATCTGAAATCCTGGGAATCACCCAAGCTCAACCAAGAACGTTTGACAGCATTAAACCAGACATAATACCATTGAAGAATATGAAGATAGTTAATACGAAACATCCCGAAATAAAAAGCCAGCCCCAGATGGTTCTCATGGCAGTTTATAAAACATTTCAAAAGACCTAAAACCATTATTTACCATGGAAAATGTATTCAGAGGATACAAACAGAAGGGAATTTCCCAAAATATATTATATATATTATATATTATATATATAATTATATATTAATATATATTATATTATTTATTTATATTTATTATATTTTATATTATTTATTTATATTTATTATATATTATATATATAATAAAATGTCCACTTTACCCAAATTGATATACAGATTAAATGCAACCCCAATCAAAATCCCCATGAGTTTCTTCACAGACTTAGAAAAAAAAATCCTTAAATTCATATGGAAAAACAAAAGACCCTGAATTGCTAAAGCAACTGAAAAGTGCAATACATTGGGGATTGCTTTACCAGACTTTAAGCTATATTACAGGGCTATAGTCAAAAAGACAGCCTGGTACTGGCACAAACAGAGACCCATTGACCAATGGAACAAAATTGAAGTTCCAAACTTGAGCTCATACGATTTCAGCCACCTCATATTTGACAAAGGGGCAAAAAAAAAAGGCTCAATGGATGAAGGATAGCATCTTCAGAAAATGATGCTGGCAAAACTGGATCACCACTTGTAGAAGAATAAAATTAAACCTCTACCTCTCACCCCGTACAAAAATCAACTCCAAGTGGATCAAAGATCTCAACCTGAAACCTGAAACCCTGAAGGTGATAGAAGATAAAGTTGGCAACAACCTACAAGACATACGTGTAGGAAAAGACTTTCTAAATCAGACAGCAGCTGTGCAGGAAATAAGGACAGTTGACAAATGGGACCTAATCTAACTCAAAAGCTTCTGCACAGCTAAAGAAACAATCAAGGAAGTGAGGAGAAAACCCACAGAGTGGGAGGAAATCCTTACCAGTGACACATCAGAGCATTAATATCCAGAATATATAAACTACTCAAAAAACAGAGAAGAAAACAAATGACTCGCTCAAAAGATGGAGTAAAGAGATGAACAGAGACTTCACCAGTGAGGAAGTTAAGATGACTAAGAAACATCTTAAAAATGTTCAACATCACTTATAATTAAGGAAATGCAAATTAAAACCATTCTAAGATCAAGAAAACAAAAGACACCAAATCCTGGAGAGGTTGTGGGGAAAGGGGAACACTCATCCACTACTGGTGGGAATATAAACTCATACAACTGCTGTGGAAAGCAGTGTGGAGAACCCTTAAAAGACTCAAAATGAGCCTACCACCTGATCCAGCCATACCACTGTAGGGCTCCCGTTTGGCAAAAGCACATAGGGAATCATCAAGCAACCTCCAAGCATGGTTTCCTGTTGATCTCTTGCTTGCCTGTGAAAACCTGCCTGGACCCAATTGTCTTTGATGCTTTGGGCAAAGCATTGTCACATTCCTGTAGTGATCTGAAGTATATGGCTTGAACTCCTGCTTGTCCCAACCCCCAATTCTGTTTGTCCAAACCCCCACAAGGTCCTGAATAAAAATTCTGGATTACAGCAATAAACCAAGTTATTTCCCTTGTGGAATTGCTCCTGGTCTCATCTGAGTCTGTCTTTTCTTTATTCTCTCTCTTTCTCTCTCTCTCCCATTCTATTTGGCCTCTCTGTTTGTCCAAATCCCCACAAGGTCCTGAATAAAAACCCTGGATTACAGCAATAAGCCAAGTTATTTCCCTTGTGGAATTGCTCCTGGTCTCGTCTGAGTCTGTCTTTTCTTTATTCTCTCTCTCTCTCTCTCTCTCTCTCTCTCTCTCTCTCTCTCTCTCTCTCCCCTATTCTATTTGGCCTGGCTTCCAATCCTCCCTATCTCTACCAGGGCTTAGACCTGGGTTCTATGAATCCTGGTCCAGAGAGGAAGAAAACCCCATGGAAGGCTGCACACGTGTGATATATTCCTTGCTACATACCACTTCTGGGTATATACCCACAAGACTCATCCTACTACAAAGATACATGCACATCTATGTTTACTGCAGCTCTTTTCGTAATAGCAAAGAGTTGGAACCAACCCAAATGCCCCTCAACAGATGAGTGGATAGCAAAAATGTGGTACATCTACACAATGGAATACTATGCAGTGGTAAAGAAAGATGACATCATGAACTTTGCAAGTAAATGGATGGAACTCGAAGCTATTATGCTAACTGAAGTAACACACTCCCAGAAAATCAAATGCCAAATGTTTTCCCTCATTTGTGTATCCTAGTACCAAATCCCCTAATTGAAAGAAAAGCTAAGCAATGTAATTGTCATGTTTCTTTTTATCTGAAAGCAACTGTGATGTTATAATATGAATATCATAATGAACCCTAGAATTAACTTACCACCTACTTTCAGGCATGGTAATTAATGTACATGGGCGCAAGGTATATATTCATATTTTAAAGTAATATAAAATTAAAAGAAAATATCTGAACCCCTGAGTATAATAAAAAAAGAAAGGATGTGTGGATGAAACTGACCAATGAATACCAAGTTGGTTACATACAGCATGATGCTTTGGTGTACAGTTTTACAGTAGGATCAATATAGATGTGATATTGCATGCATTTCAAAACCCTCAAAGAAGGAACTATATAATTTTGTTCAGAACTGTGGAGTTTTTAACCACAAAGAAATTATGCATGTTTAATGACCTAGATATAGTCATCAGTTTTAAGTTTTAAACAATGTATATATGCATGAAACATATGTGACTTGTATAACTTTACTTTGTCTATGTTAGCCAAAATAAATAAAAACATGTTTTTTAAACGCGTTATTATTTTGTATTGAAATTTTGTGCATTGCATACATTTCTTAATCAAATATAGACCCATTCCACCTTGCATGCCCCACACCCTGCCAGAGCTCATGCATATATGTCTTGCATCTTTTTCTCAGTCTTTTTAAAAAATTTTCTATGCAGAAGTTAACTATTTTGGGCAGAAGTTTATGTTTCGGTTAGTTCTTTGAAACAGTGTTTTGGTGTTGTTTTTGTTCCCTTTAATTTATTGCTCCAAAATATGGATTTATACACACCACACATATACTGAAATTATGATATCTGAAAATAAACTACAGGTTAATTCCAAAACATGTTTAGGGATTTACATTTTAAGAGTAGAGTGGTATGCAAGTAAAAAGAAATATTTCTTTACATTCTACATTCCATAGCAAGTTGATTTGTATTTTAATGTGTTATATTAATTAAAAAAGAAAAAAAATTACTCAGTTTGCCTTACAAATAAGGAATTGTTACTAGGATCCACAAATGAGGGACACTATATATCCTTTGTTTTTCTGGGACTGTGTTACTTCACTTAGGATAGCTTCTAGTTCCATACACTTACCTGCAAATTTCATGATGTCATTTTTCTTTACCACTGCATAGAATGCCATTGTCTAGGTTTTCTCCCATTCTGTGGGTTTTCTCTTTACTTTCTTGATTGTTTTTGTCACTGTACAGAAGCTTTTGAGTTTAATGAGGTCCTACTTATCAATCATCAACCTTATTTCCTGTGCAGCTACTGTCTGATTTAGAAAGACTTTTCCTAAGCCTACGTTTTATAGGTTGCTGCCAAAATTTTCTTCTATTACCTTCAGAGTTTCAGGTTTCACTTTGAGGTCTTTGATCCATTTGGAGTTGATTTTTTGTTTTGTTTTGTTTTTTTGTTCTTTTTCGAGACAGGGTCTCCCTGTAGCCCCAGTTGTCCTGGAACTCACTCTGAAGACCAGGCTGGCCTTGAACTCACAAAGATCTGCCTGCCTCTGCCTCCCAAGTGCTAGGATTAAAGGCGTGCGCCACCACGCCCGGCTTGGAGTTGATTTTTGTACAGGGCAAAAGGTAGGGGGTTTAATTTCATTCTTCTACAATTGGTGATCCAGTTTTGCCAACACCCGCAAGATGCTGTCTTTCCTCCATTGTGTCTTCTTGGCCCCCTTGTCAAATATAAGATGGCTGAAATTGTATGTGCTCAAGTTTGGATCTTCAGTTTTGTTCCGTTGGTCAACAGGTCTATTTTTGTGCCAGTACCAAGCTGTTTTTATGACTATAGCCCTGTAGTATAGTTTGAAGTCTGGTATAGAGATTTCCCCCCTGTATTGCTTTCTTCACTGAGGGTTGTTTTGGCTATTCCGGGTCTTTTGTTTTTCCAAATGAAATTAAGGACTTTTTTCTCCAAGCCTGTGAAGAAACTTTTGGGGATTTTAATTGGGATTCCATTAAATCTATACAAGAGTTTGGGTAGAATGGATATTTTTAGTATATTAATTTTCCCAATCCATGAGCATGGGAGGTTTTTCCATCTTCTGATGTCTTCTTCAATTTCCTTCATCCGGGGTTTAAAATTTTTGTTGTAGAGATCTTTGGTGTCTTTGATTAGGTTTGGTGTCCTAGGTTATTATTATTGATTTTTTGAGGCTGAGAGTTGTGAGTGGGAAGGTTCCTTATACTCCTTCTTCAGCTTGCACTTGCTGTTGGTGTAAGAATAGTGCTAAACGGAAATTTTTAAGGTTAGATTTTGTATCCTCCACATTACTGAGTGAAGCTCATAATCCATATTGTAGGAGTGTTTTATGGTGAGATGTTTTGGATCTTTAGAGTATAACAGTATTTATCTCAGCAAAAAGGAAAGTTTGACTCCTCTTTTCCCAGTAGAACTCCTTTAATTTCTCCTTCTCTTTTCTTATTGGCATAGCAAGTGTTTCAAGCAACTATATTAGAAAGAGGAGTGGTGACAAGGGGGCAGCTTTGGATGATTTCTACTTGGCAATAGGGTATATGGCGCTTCTGTTCGTTTCCCATCTAGGATGAATAATTGGCTTGTGGGGTTTCCTGCTATATGACACGTATTCGAGATTACATCTTGAGGTATGTTCCCTTCAATCAGATTCCCTCTAGGACTTTACAAATGAAGGGGTGCTTGGATTTTGTCAAAGGCTTTTTTCACNAGAAAGATGACATCATAAACTTTGCAGGTAAATGGATGGAACTAGAATATATTTTGCTAAGTGAAGTAACACAGTCCCAGAAAAACAAATGTCAAATGGTATCCCTCATTTGTGGATGCTGCCACCAAGTACCTAGTTTTAAGGCAAACTGAGCAATGTTAATATTATATATAATATATATAACATTATATAATGTATAGTATATATACATATATAATAATATACATATATTACATGTATACACACATATATGTATATATTATACATGCATATATATATACATACATACATAATATATAAAATATATATATTATTTCTTTTTACCTGGAAGCAACTGTGCTGTCATAATGTGAATCCCTTAACCAGATCTAGAATTAACTTAACACATATTCTCAAACTTTGTAATTTTGGTATATGGGTTAAGGGTATGTATGTATACTTTAGAGTAATATAAAATTAAAGGGGAAAATATGAATTCCTAAACATTTTGTGGAATTAACATACAGTTTATTTTCAGACATCATAATTTTGGTATATGTGTGACATACATATATGCATATTTCAGAGCAATACAAATTGGAGGGAACAACAACAAAAGGACCGAGTCAAAGAACTGACTGAAACAGTAAACTTCTGCCCTAAACAATAAACTTCTGAATAGAAAACTTTAAAAAGAATGAAAAAAAGATAAAAAAGAATTTCATTGTGTTGATGTAACACTTCTTTTTTTTTTTCCGAGACAGGGTCTCTCTGTAGCTCTGGCTATCCTGGAACTCGCTTTGTCGACCATGCTGGCCTTGAACTCACAGAGATCCGCCTACCTTTGCCTTCCAAGTGCTAGGTAAAGTCATGTGCCACCATGCCAGAAAATACATTTTCTTTACATTTGTCAGTTGAGGGACACTTGGGTTGCTTCCAGCTCTTGGCTACTGTGAAGAGAGCTGCAATAAACATTTTTGTGCATGTATGTATGTATGTATGTATGTCTGAGATAGGATGAATCTTTTGGGTATATACCCAGGAGTGGACTTGGTCAGGTGGTAGGCTCATTTTGAGTCTTTTAAGAGTTTTCCTAATTGCTTTCCATAGGGTTTGCATGAGTTTGCATTCCCACCAGCAGTAGATGAGTGTTCTCCTTTCCCACAACCTCTCCAGCATTTGGTATCCTTTGTTTTCTTGATCATAGCCAGTCTTACGGGAGTAAGATGAAATCTTAAAGTGGTTTTATTTTCATGTCCTTAATTATCAGCAATGCTGAACACTATTTTTTCTCTTTTTGAGACAGGGTCTCCTTGTAGTCCTAGCTGTCCTGGGACTCACTCTGTTGACCAGGCTGGCCTTGACTTCACAAAGATCTGCCTGCCTCTGCCTCTGGAATGCTAGGATTAAAGGCATGCACCACCACACCCGGCTAACGTTGAACATTTTTAAAAAGTTCTTTCTTGGGCTGGGCGTGGTGGTGCACGCCTTTAATCCTAGCACTTGGGAGGCAGAGGCAGGCGGATCTTTGTGAATTCAAGGCCAGCCTGGCCTACAGAGTGAGTTCCAAGACAGCTGGGACTACAGGGAGACCCTGTCTCAAAAAGACCAAAAAAAAAAAAGTTCTTTCTTATTTATTGATTCATTTATTTTAAATATTTTATTGAAGGTTTGTTCATTTCATACAACATTTCTCAGTGCAATTTAGACTCATTCCCCTTTCCATATCCCCTATGCTGTGAAGTTCATGCATTCTGCCCTACATGTCTTGCACCTTTTCTCTGTCTTTTTAAAGTTTTTCTATGCAGAGTTTTATTGTTTTGGGCAGAAGTTTATTGTTTAAGGGAATTCTTTGACCTAGTCCTTTTGTTGTTGTTCCCTCCAATTTTTATTGCTCTAAAATATGCCTATGTGTACATCACACATAACCAAAATTATGATGTTTGAAAAAAACCTATATGTTAATTCCAAAATGTATCAGAATTCAAATTTTTCCTCTTTAATTTTATATTACTCTAAAATATGCACACATACCCTTTACCCATATACCAAAATTACAAAGTCTGAAAACAAGTGGTATGTTAATTCTAGATCCTGTTAAGGTATTCACCTTATAACATCTCAGTTGCTTTCAGATAAAAAGAAATATAACATTAACATTGCTCAGTTTGCCTTACAACTAGGGATTTTGTGCTAACATCCACATTAGAGGGAAACCGTTCCTCTTTTTTTGTTGTTTTGCTTGTTTTGTGTTGTTTTTTGTTTTTGCTGGGACTGTATTATTTCACTTAGCATCATGGCTTCTAGTTCCATCCATCTACCTGCGAAGTTCATGATGTAATTTTTTTTTTTTTTTTTTTTTGGTCTTATTTTTTTGAGACACGGTCTGTTAGCCAGCTGTCCTGGAACTCACTCTGTAGACCAGGCTGGCCTTGAACTCACAAAGATCTGCCTGCCTCTGGCTCCCGAGTGCTAGGATTAAAGGTGTGCACCACCACGCCCGGCTAATGTTATCTTTCTTTACCATCGCATAGAACCCCATTGTGTAGATGTATCACACTTTCTCTATCCACTTGTTGGTTGAGGGGCACTTGGGTTGCTTTCAGCTCTTTGCTATTGTGAAGAGCGCTGTAATAAACATAGGTGTACATATATGTATCTCTGTGGTAGGATGAATCTTGTGGGTATATACCCAGGAGTGGTATGACTGGGTCAGGCACACTGTTTTCTGTAGGGGTTGTATGAGTGTACTACATTCCCACTAGCAGTGGATGAGTGTTCCACTTTCCCCACAACCTTGCCAGCATTTGGTATCATTTGTTTTTTTGATCACACATAAGATGAAATCCTAAGGTGGTTTTAATTTACATTTCCTTAGTTATTAGTGATGTTGAACTTTTTGAGATATTTCTCAGCCACTCTATGCATCTTCTCTTCACTTTTTGATTGTTTCTTTTGCTGTACAGCTCTTGATTTTAATAAGGTTACATTTACCAAATGTTGACCTAATTTTTTGCATAGTCACTGTCTGATTTAGAAAGTCCTATGCCTATGTCTTGTAGGTTACTGCCACCATTTTCGTCTATCATTTTCAGAGTTTCGAGGTTCACATTGAGCCTTTTGATCCATTTGAAGTTGATTTTTTACAGGATGAAACATAGGGGTTTAGTTTTATTTTTCTATAAGTGGTGATCCAGTTTTTCCAACTCCAATTGCTGAAGATGCTAACTTTGCTCCATTGAGTCTTCTTGGCCCCTTTGTTAAATATGAAGTGGCTGAAATTGCAGGTGTTCAAGTTTGGATCTTCAGTTTTGTTCCACTGATCTATGGGTCTGTTTTTGTGCCAGTACCAGGCTGTGTTTAGGACTATAGCCTTGTAATATAGTTTGAAGTATGGTATAGTAATCCACCCCTGAATTACTCTTTTTGCTCAGGGTTGCTTTGGCTATCTGGGGTCTTTTGTTTTTCTATATGAATTTTCAAAATTTTTTCTAAGTCTATGAAGAAACTCATATGGATTTTAATTGGGATTGCATTGAATCTGTATATTACTTTAGGTAGGATGGTCATTTTCACTATATTAATTCTTCCAATCCATAAGAATGGGATGTTTTTCCATCTTCTGGCCTCTTCTTCAATCTCCTACTTCAAGGATTTATAATTTTTGTCATAGAGATTTTTAATGTCTTTAGTCAGGTTTGTTCTGTGATATATTTTTTTTTTGAGGCTATTGTGAATGGGAATGTCTCTTTGTATTCTTTCTCGAATTTCTTTTTTTTAATTTTTTTTATTAATTTTATTTATTTCTGTATGTGTATGAATGTACTGTCTGCATGCAAGTTTGTGCATCCGTGTCGTGCAATGCCGCGGAGGTCAGAAGAGGGTATCGGATTCCCCTGGAACTGGAGTTCTCCTGGAATTGGAGTTTCAGATGGTTCTCGGCCACCATGTGGGTGCTGGGGATCGAACCTGGGTCCTCTGAAAGAGCGGTCGGTGCTCTTAACTGCTAGGCCATCTCTCCAACCCCTCGAATTTCTTATTATTTATATAAAGAAAGCCTACTGATTTTTCTAGGTTAATTTTGTATCCCACCACTTTATCGAAACTGTTAATCATTTCCAGGCATTTTCTGGTGGAGTTTTTGGTGTCCCTTTGGTAAACTATCATGTTATCTCCTCTTTTCCAATTAGTACTTCTTTAATTTCCTTTTCTTGTCTTATTGCTCTAGTGAGCCTTTCAAGCACCATATTGAATACTAGTGGAGATAGGAGGCAGCCTTACTGGGTTCCTCACTTCAAGGGTAGTGCTTATAATTTTTCCACATTTAGAATGATGTTGGCTGTGAGTTTGTTGTATATGGCTTTAATTATGTTGAAGAATATTCCCTCCAGTCCAATTCCCTCTAGGACTTTAAACACAAAGGCATGTTGAATTTTGTTGAAGGCCTTTTCTGTATCAACTGAGATGACCATATGGTTTTTGTCATCAGTCCATTTATGTGCTTTATAACATTTATTGATTTATGTATGTTGAACCATCCCATATCTCTGGTATAAATCCAACTTGATCATGATGGATGGTCTTTTCGATGTATGCCTGTATGTGTTTTGCAAGTATCTTGATGAGAATTTTTGCATCTATGTTCATTAATGAAATTAGGTCCATAGTTTTCTTTTTTAGTTGTATCTTTGCCTAGCTTTGGTATTAGAGTGATGCTGGCTTCATAGAAGGAATTTGGGAGATTTTTCTTGGTTTCTATCCTTTTGAATAATTTGAATAATAATGGTTATAAGTATTCTTTAAATGTTTTATGGAATTCTGCCATAAATCCATCTGGGCCTAGGCTTTTCTTAGTTCATAGGTTTTTTATTACTGTTTCAATTTCCTCATATGTTATGGGTCTGTTTAAGCTTTGATCTCTTCTTGGTTAAGCTTTGTTAAGCTTTGATGATTTCCATGATTTCATATATTCATCCATTTCTCTTAGCTTTTCAAATTTAGTAGCATATAGGTTTTTAAAGTATTCCCATAAGATTGTGTGGATCTTTTCATTATTTCTTGTGATGTTTCCCTTTTCATCTGTAATTTTATTGATTTGGAATTGCTCTTCTTTCTTTTGGTTAACTGGGCTAGAGGTTGATCTATCTTGTTTATCCTTTCAAAGAACCAGCTCTTGAATTCGTTGATTCTTTGCATTGTTTTCTTTGTTTCTATTTCATTGATCTCCACTTTGACTTTTGTTATTCCTTCTGGTCTATTAGGTTTAGGATTCATTTGTTGTTGTCTTTCCAATGTTTTTAGCTGCAGTGCTAGGTCATTTATTTGTGCTCTTTTGGGGTTGTTTTGTTTCATTTTTTTGGGGGGGGTCTTTTTCAAGGCAGGGTCTCCCTGTAGCCCCAGCTGTCCTGGAACTCACTCTGTTGACCAGGCTGGCCTTGAACTCACAAAGATCCACCTGCCTCTGCCTCCCAAGTGGCTAGGATTAAAGGCATGTGCCACCACGCCCGGCTCATTTTGTTTTTTAATGTTGGCACTTAGGGCTATAAATTTCCCTCTTAGGACTGCTTTTAAAGTGTCCCATAGGTTTTGTTTTGTTATATTGTCCTTTTTGTTTAGTTCCAGGAATACTTTTCAAATTTCTTATTTCTTCCTTGACCCATTCATTATTGAGGAATGTGTTTAGTTTCTATGAGTTCTTGTAGATAGTAGCTCTTTCTGGTGTTGATATTAAGCTTTATTACACTGTGGTCTGATAGAATGCATGGATTTTTTTCAATTTTTTATTTGTTGAGGTTTGCTCTGTGTCCCAGTATATGGTTGATTTTGATGAATGTTCCATGGGGTGCTGAATAGAAAGTATATTCTTTGGTGTTTGGGTAGAATATTTGCTAGATGTCTGTTAGGTCCATTTGGTGTATTGTGTTGTTCAGTTCAGATGTCTCTCTCTTTATTCTTTGTCCAGTTGACCTGTCTAATTCATACAGTGGGTATTGAAGTCCCCTACTACTAGTGTGCTCAGATGAATCTGTGCCTTGAAGTCCTGCAGAATTGTGCTTGTGAAGTTCAGTGCACCAGCGTCACTGAACTATAAAATATAAAATATAAAAATATAAAAATATAGTGACCCTCTTCATCTCTTCTGATTAATTTTAATTTGAAGTCGATTTTATCTGATATTAGGATAGCAACTCCTGCTTGCTTTTTGTTACCATTTGCTTGGAACATTTTTTCCATCCTTCCACCTAAAGATGGTGCCTGTACTTGAAGGTGAGATGGGTTTCTTGTAGACAACAAAAAGATGGATTCAATTTCTTAATCCATTCTCCTGGTCTGTGTCTCTTGATTGGGGAGTTGAGCCCATTAATATTTAATTTTATTATTGAGAGATGTATATTGCTTCCTGTTCTAGTTTGTCTTCCATTGCTGTGACAAAACACTCTGACCGACACCAACTTGGGGAGGAAAGGGTTTATTCAGCTTACATCTCCTGGGTCACAGTTCATCACTTGGGGAGCCCAAGGCAGGAACTCAGGGCAGGAACCTGGAGGCAGGAGCTGAAGCACAGGCCATGGAGGAGTGCTGTTCACTGGCTTGCTCCCCTGGCCCATGCCCAGCCTGACCTCTTACACAGTACACAACAACCTGCCCAGGGTGGCACCACCCATAGTGGGCTGGGCCCTCCCACATTGCTCAACAATCAAGACAATACTCCACAGACGTGGCCACAGGCCAGTCCAATGGAGCCAATTCCCCAATTGAGGCTCCCTCAACCCAGGTGTGTCAAGTTGACACTCAAGCTATCCAGCACAGCTTCCCTTCAATTTACTTTCTGTTTGCATTTTTGGTCTAGGTGTGTATTTCCACAGTTATATCTTCATTATTTACTCTCTCTTGCTGCTTGGGGATAGTTTCTCCTTCCCTCTGATCTTTGAATGCTTTGAGTATTTTCTGAAGGGTTGATTTTCTGGACATGTATTCTTTCATTTTGTTTATGTCATGAAAGATTTTTCTTTCTCCTTCAAATATAATTGACATTTTTGCTGGGTAAAGTAACCTGGGTTTACATCTATAGTCATTTAGTACTGGGAATACTTTGGTCCAAGCTCTTCTGGCTTTCGTTGTTTGCATTGAATTGTCATCTGTAATTCTGATGGAGTTCCTTTTATATGAAATTGTTATTTTTCTCTTCTGGCATTCAGTATTCTCTGTTTTGAGGATCTAATGTTTTTACTATGATATAGTGTTGTGAATTTCTTTTCTGGTCTGGTCTGTTTGGTGTTCTGTGTGCTTCTTGTATTTGTATTGCTATGTCTTTTTTCAATTTGGGGAAATTTTCTTCTATAATTCTGTTGAAGGTCTGGTCAATACCATTGTTCTGGGATTCTTCTCCTTCCTCTATACCTAGGATGCATATGTTTGGTCATTTTATTGTGTTCCACATTTCCTGATTATTCCCCTCTGTATTTTTTTTTTTAATTTTCATAATCTTTGCTTGAGCATTCTAGTTCATCCATGTTATCTTCCAGTCTTGATATTCTATTTTATGCTTCATCCATTCTGTTACTAAGTCTTTCTCCTGTCCTTTCCTGTTGACTGAATGAGTGTTCAGTTTCCTTTTTCATTTCACCCTGGGATTGCTCCAATATTTACACTTCCTTCCAGAGTTTGTCATTCTCTCCTTCTAGTTCTTTGATTTGTCTGTGTGTTCTTTATATTCCTTGATTTTTTTTTTTTGAGTATGTCTATAATAGTTCTTTTAAGGTCTGTGTCCTTGGTTACCTCCAGGGAGTGCTCATAGTTGGAGTCTTCTATAGGACTAGTAGAATTTGGCAGGTGTTTATTATTTGGTTTTCCCATGTTATTGTTTTTGTTGTTGTTGTTGTGCTTTTGGCAAGTGGATCTGTTTCGTTGTTTGCATTCTGTTACAAAACTCAAGTGTTTCTTCCTTGAGTTGAAGGCTAACTTTGCTTGTTTTCTTAAGATGCCTTTGTTGTCTTCTTATTGGTTGTGAAAAGCTGGCTGGTCCAGGCTTCAGGTTTTCACTCTTGGTTTTGTATTGGAAGGGCCAGCTACATCTCATGGTTCTAGTCTGGAGTTTCTCTAGAGGTACAGGACAGGTAACAATTAGGTTAGCTTGAACCTCATACCACATGTGATGTGAGTCTACCAGTTTCCCTGGCCTGGCTGTAAGCATCTGCACTGGTCTGCAAGGGACTGGGCTGCTCCACTGTGTGGTTGAGCTCCCCCTGGTTCCACTTGTGTGTGGGGACCTGCCTAGGTCAGGGTATATGTCAGGAGTGGGAGCTGGAGCCGCTGGGAGCTGTATCAGATCCAGGGGAGCTGAGCTAGATCTGCTGCAACTATCTGCTGGTGTCACTGCGGACATCCCACTCTACCACTGCAAACATTATTTTTTAAAAATGTGATTAGTATTGGCAATAATTAAACAAGATAGTTGTTTACAGGCCAATTTGGGTTTGTGGACAAAATGGGTAAACTTTCAAAATAGTTCTGTATCATGGCAACAAGGAGTATTTAAGTGGAACATGTCCGCCTATTTAATAATGTAAATTATTTAGTGTATGAAGTATTTATCACTTTGATTTCTGTAGAGACAAAAAATATGACAGATCTAAGGGTCAATAAATTTAAATGGAATGCAGCAGGGACAAATAAGCCTTTGATGGTGGCAGAACTTTCATCCTAAGATGACAGGGCCCAGCTAATGTCATAGAAACCAGGTACCGTGAAAAATCTCAATTTCTCAGTTTAGCTTGGTAAACATGAAATATGCCAGTGTTTATTTCATGAATTAATTTTCTGCAGTTTTGCAAAGTATCAGACAGGGAATAAACTAATCAGTGTTCTATCTTTCCTAAAAGTGATTTGCTTTTTTATGAAATGTTTGTATTCTATTTAATTAAAGAAGTAGATTGTAGCTCAGGGTGCCTGATAAAGCACATTATATTAAAAAAAAAAAAAGGAAAACTTCTATGATCTTGTGAACATTTTTTTCTTCAGTCTGAGATATGGTAATGAGACACTAGAAGGGGAGGCAGATAAATATCCTGATAAGAAGAGTAGAGAAGATAGGGTGACAGACAAACCTTAGGAGGCTTTACGCTTCACCACAGAAGAAGACATTATTGTTTTATTTCAACAGGACCCATTCAACTGTCTTGTTGAGTTGAGCTTTGAGTGACTGGTCTTGGACACATCTTAGCTTAGAACACTGACCTATTAGCACCTACTTTTTGTTTAAATTGATCAATTTGACATTGGGAGAAGGGGCCCTGCCTGTAGCACTAAAAACTACTTAAGTGGCCCAAGCCCTCCAGGAGATTTGGGATCTTTTGGTTTCCAAGTTCCCCTCCATTTATAGTGAGCTTTTCTCTCTGCTGTGAGTATATGCATGTTTATTTACTTTTAATGAAGTTTGTTACCTTTTTATGTATGAGATTTTTTTCCTGCGTTTCAATGCTTCAGTTGGTGGAGAAAAGGAACCTGACTGAGACCCCAGATGATAATGCTAAGAGAAGTTCTCCACTGTAAGAAACAGAAAATCAGAACCAATGAACAGAAGCACTTGTTGACTTCTGCAACTCATTTCTTCTGGCTGGACTTGCTTGAGGGGCTAACTAAGCTAAATCAACAAATCTCTTTCAACCTTGCTGGGACATCATTTTCAGCCTGTAGTTGGTGGCTTCTAGTATCTCCAGGAGCATAGCTTCTGAGATTCAGAGCTAGGAAAAGAGAAAATGTTTCTTTCCACAACAGACATCCTAGATTTAATTCTTACTCAACCACCTGGGGTGCCATCCACATAAGGATGCTTTCCTGTGTTCCCATGCCTTCTCTCACAAAGACAACTCAACATTTGGTTTAGTCACTACTTTTAACTCTCAGTCAACAATGTGAGTGTTATGCACATCTTTAAATAGATGTGGATATAACACTTTTGTTTGAGACTTTATGTATGAATGATAAAATCTAATTACTGTCAATACAGTCAAAGTATACTGTTTTTAAAGGATTTATTGGCTTTCTATGGATTTAAATAGAACTAAAATAAAAAGAGGAAAATGAGAAACAACTTTAAGTGGTCATAGATTCAACAGTATATATATGAATATGCTTCCTTTAATGAGAAAGATATTTCTGTACCATATCTGTCCTATTTCTAATAAGTACTCAAAGTGGGCCTTACCTTAATGGAGGCACCTATACATATTACAGGAATGAGTTAAAATTTTACCTGTGTAGCAAATGCCACAGCTAGGGCTAAGTGACTGATAGTTTATGAGAGCTAATCGATTTAGTTACTTTTAATCAGTCAGGATCCCTGAATTCTCTTTTTAAGTTCATTCAAGGAGAAGTGAGCACACGTCTATAATCTCAGCACTCAGGAGGTTGAGGCAGGGGATGGGCATGGCTAGAGGCTAGCTGGGACTTATAACAAGACCCTGCCTCAAAACAATAACAACAGCAGCAAATCATCAAGACACAGTTTAACACCCACCAGCTGTACAGAGATCAGTCTTTCTCATCAATAACATGAAGATTAAAGGAACACCCCTAAAGTGCTGTAAAAAAATAAGAACAAAAAGATGCTAAGTAATTTGAGATCTGATGGACAACAATGATATCATAGCAAGGCATTCTTTATGTACATACATTTTTAGCCATTACTTTTAATTCCACTTATTAATACTTTCTGGGAAATCTCATTTTACTTTGTTAAAAGCATAATAATCAGTGTTTAAGCTATCATCTGTTGAAAGGTCTAAATTTCAGAATGATGAATTAACTTAGGCTTTCCTAAGATCCTTGAATTTTAAAAGCTTTCCAGTTTATATATAATAAGGCTCAAACCCTCCACTACTTGTAGATAGAATGTGCATTTTGAGGTAATACCATGGTGGCTATTTGCTTGACATTTCTATATAAAGAGCTTAAGTAGAAGAAAAAATGAAGAGCAATGAAACTGGAGGAGAATGCTGAGCAGAGCCATTATGCACCTCAGCACTGCCCCCACCTCCTGCAAGCTGTTTTAAGCAGGAGGGGTGGTTGCTTTGCCTTTCCCAGTTGGGAGGAAGGTTCCATCTTAAGTCCTTACAAAACAGAGAGGGTGACTTGGATGAAAGAAGCAAAGTTTGCTTTTTCAGTATTCCTGAAACACTCTGTTTCCCTGGGAAGGATCTCTGACTTGCTCTACCCTTCATTCATCCACTGTCCTGCATTAAGGAGGATGGCCTTAGGCAGTTGGCAGCTCATCAGTATTACCACGGGGACATGGATGAGGTTAACTTATTATCAGTCAATTATCCAGACTAAATCCTCCCTCAGTACAAGTCAGGCTGAAAAGGGCAAAATGTTTCTAGCTCCTGGCCTATAGCAGGAATCCACAAATTAACTTACCCTCCTGTTCAAGGGACAGGTCACAACCTGGTTTGTGGCTTTTATATCATGTGAGACTTAGATGCATATTTTGGAATACTGAGTTTTACTTTCAGTTTAGGGTTAAGAATAATGCTGCTAATTTGTTAAAGAAAATGCAAAAGCGATAAAAAACAAAACAACTCACAAAGCCCTGTGAAGCTCTATTGTACCATAGTTCCCATTTATTTCCCAGTGATCAGTATCTCTAAAGACAGTGACTAGTATACCTTGAACTTTTTATATATAATAAAATATAATATTGCTGTGATGGTAATAATGTATCTGTAAGGTCGTAGCCCACCTAAGTCTTTGCTGGGTAGCCAGGATGGATTAATGGTCTCTGACATTCACACTTCACACTTCAGAAATGAATGCATAGACACATAAATGGTATCAGTGTGGTATTAGGAGATTGTAAAAAAATAAGTGAACAAAACGGCATGTGAACAGGCAAGAGGGAGCAGATCCTTCTGGGTAAACCAGGTGAGGTTTCACAGAAGTGGTATCTGGGACAGAAAGGAAAGGAGGGGCATTTGGACCTAAGGGCATAGTAAGAACCACGGAACTTTGCACATTTTGGAAAACATGCAGTTTGGTACTGGTGTAGAGATGCCCGTGGCAGGAGCAGTGGAAGAAATTTGGCAAAACTCTGAATTTACTCTACTGAATAACTGAATATTAAAATAGTCTGTAAGGGTCAAGGAGTGTAAGTTAGGGGTTAAGTAACTAAAACAAGACTTGCTCAATTTTAAGCAAAGTCTATTTCTCTAGTTATTTTAATTACTTTGTCAGGATCCTTCAGAACACATCTTTCTATGGATTTTTTGTTTCAGGTCAACAACTCTCTGTGTATTTCAGCTAATGCCTCATTATTATGCTAACTGTATTTTCTCTGTTGAAACTCTATATTATAGTGTGTTACTATGTATGGCAGGGTGTGCTTTGGCCTTCCCGACCTTTGGGCCATTACAGTGCTTTCAGATTGAACAGGGTGATTTTGAGGTCATACACTGATGCTACAAAGGATTGAATTATTTATGACTTTAATATTCACCAGTATTTCTAGTTCAACATCCAATGTACTCCTGAATATTATCGTCAACAAAATACTGCATCTGTTCCATTTGTTGAATTATTGCCTTGAACTTGATACAGGTTAAATTTCGACCCTGAGTATTTCACTAATAATGATATTTTCAGTGTCACTTTATAATATTTCCAATAAGTGGTAATATTTATGCCTAATTACTACCAATCTTACTTAATGCCTAAAACTAAAATTTTTTATCAGTATGTAAGCACATGTATGTAATTTTGCTATATTTCTCTATTTGCTATTTTTACTTTTGTATGAAAGAGAGCAATTTGGGGAATGAGGTGTCTTACTCAAATATTGGCTACAAGACTTAGCTTCATTTATGTAACAAATTGGACTCAGGCATATCATAATTTAAAAGGGTGACTACCTGAATTGCATTTGATCACTTTGTCCTTGTTACCCTTCACTAATGTTTAAGAAAAATGGCATTAGTTACAAGGACAGAATTGGTGGAAGGAGGATTTTGGAGTAATGTCTAAAATTCCTCTTCTAAAAAAATCTGATATGGGGCTGGAGAGATGGCCTAGCAGTTGAGAGCGCTGACTGCTCTTGCAGAGGACATGGATTCTATCCCCAGCACCCACATGGTGGCTGAGAACGGTCTTTGACTCCAGTTCCAGGGGAATCCTATCCCCTCTTCTGACCTCCGCGGCATTGCATGACACGGGTGCACAGACCTACATGCAGACAGTACATTCATACACATAATAAATAAATAAATACATACATAAAAAAATTTAAAAATCTGATAAAGAATTACAATGTTAAATTTTAGAGAATTAAACTCTCAAAATAAGACAGCTTTGGATTGAATTGTAATTATCTTAAAGCATATCTGTACAATTCGGGCGATGGTTCAAAGCACTGGCCACACAAGCCTGATGACCTGAGTTCAGTCCCAACAACGCAGGTAAAGGTAGAAAGTGGGAACTGATTCCACAAGGTTGCCCTCTAATCTCCACATACATGCTGTGGTGTGCACACCTACACACTACACTGCACTACACACACACACACACACACACACTTTTTTTTTTTTTTGCCTTTTTTGAGACAGGGTCTCCCTGTAGTCCCAGCTGGCCTGGAGCTCACTATGTAGACCAGTCTGGCCTTGAACTCACAGAGATCCACCTGCTTCTGCCTCCCAAGTGCTGGGATTAAGACATAATTTTTTTAAAAGATAAAAAAAAATGTCATTATCAAAGCATCAGTCCTGAAATGGGTCTTCATTATGTCCTGTGGGTTTTTCTTTGTTTTAATCAGATAATATAGGGCATTCCTGTGACCATCACTAGGAATCAGAATACCTTAAATTAATAATTATTTTTCCTAAGGGACAATGATATATTCTGTAGCTACATTACTGACCAATAACTCAGCATAAAATAAACCATGTATACATCCAATGCTACAGCATAAAAGAAAACATTGAGGTCTGTTGAAGATTAAGGGCATTAGCAATAGTGCCTGGCATGGAGAATATAATCTATACATGTAAATTTCAGATTATTTTGGCTATGTAGCAAATTATCCTATAGGCTAGTCTTAAATAATAGTGATCACTTATTCTGTCCTATGGATCCTGTGGGTCAGGAAACTTACAGGACACAGGAGGATCAGCTTTGCTCTACAAATATCTGAAGTCTCAGCTAAAAGATTCAAAAGCTCTGGGGCTACAGGGAGAACCTGTCTTGAAAAGACAAAAAAAAAAAAAAAAAAGATTCAAAAGCTGAAGTAGGAATCTTCTGAAGGCTCAGGTACTCAACTTCTGGCAGTCGATGGTGATTTTCATTCGTAGGACAAAGTGGGTTTGTTGACTGTAACATCTCTGTGCGGTCTCTCCAGGATAACAAAGCTCCCACACTACTCAGAAGTTGGGGTATAAAGGAAAGGGGTGAAAAGGCAAGGTAGAGATGAACAGATAGAAAATAGATGCCCGGAGAGAGAGGAAAGGAGTAAAGGAGGAAGAAGGGAAGAGGAAGATGAGGAACAGGGGGTAGAAGGGGGAGAAAAGAGGAGAGAGGAGAAATGATTTTGCTTTTTGTGATCTAGCATCAGAAACTGAGCAACCTTACTTCTATCACATTTTAATGATCAAAAAAAATTACAGGCCCTAGAGAAGAAAACATGTATAAATTTCCCGTCATGGGAGATGTGTGTCTTTTTTTATTTTTATTTTTTATTAATTTTATTTGTTTCTGTATGTGTATGAATGTACTGTCTGCATGCAAGTTTGTGAACTGTGTCGTGCAATGCCGCGGAGGTTCAGAAGCGGGCGTCGGATTCCCCTGGAACTAGAGTTCTCCTGGAATCGGAGTTTCAGACGGTTCTTGGCCGCCATGTGTGTGCTGGGGATCGAACCTGGGTCCTCTGTAAGAGCAGTCGGCGCTCTTAACCGCTAGGCCATCTCTCCAGCCCCAGGAGATGTGTGTCTTATACAGTATTCTGAAGAGCATGGGATGTAGCTCAGTCAAGTGATAAAGTGCTTGCCTACCAGTGATGAAACCTTGGGTTCAATTCTAAACTGCACGAAACCCTAAAACAGGGTGGGGTGGCGTATGTTTGTAATTCATACTTGGGAGGTTGAGGCAAAAAGATCAGAGGTTCAAGATTATCCTTTGCTATATGGCAAGCTTGAAGCCAGCCTAGGTTATGTGAGACTTTGTCTCAAAAAAAAAATAAAAAATAAAAATAAAAAGTTGAACCTCCCCCAAAGAATTGAACCTTATTTCCCAAATCTGTTAGTAGTTTATAAGTATTCTATGGAATATGTCCATTTTGTTCACTGATTCAAAAGTGAGACTTACTGTATATAAAACTATCCACACAACAAACAATTGTAACATATAAACCTTTTCATAAGGTATTAAAAACTAATATCAGGAGGATGTTTCCTGAAAGCTGGTAAATAGGCTGGTATGAGTTCTGTTCTTATGAGCTAGAGGTCTGGGGTGCTTTTCACCAAGATTTTGTGGTGCCCTGTTTAGAATCCTGTTCACCAAAGATTCTTGGGGAATCTGACACGTGATACAAAAGCTAATTTCAAGAGGAACTGGTGAGACTACAGAGTGAACAGAGGTGCTGCAGGGTGCCAGGCACAATAGGAAATTAAGAGACCAACCCCAACTGATGTACAAACGTGGTGCAGGAAACACATTGTTGGGTGATCCACAGAGGTTGTACAGGTTTGGGAGCAGCAATAGATGGTCCCCTAAGCAGAGACTACAATTTCACTACCCTGGTTCCTTCATCCCAGGCTTGTCCAACCTATGACCCATGCACTACATATAGCAAAGATAGTTTGATTGTCACCCAACACAAAATTAATAACTTATTTAAAACATTGTATTTTTTTGGTAACTCATTTGCCAAGTTATCTAGCACAAACTTTGTAAATGATAATGTCATTTCGTAGTGTCAGAAAGGTGGACATACCTTGACAGACAGTGGATAGAAACACGAGACCAGAACAGAAGAAAGTTAAGATGTGTTACTGCCCATGTGTCACAAAGTTCCTGACGATTCCTTGATGAATGATCACCTGGGCAGGGGTGGGCAGGAAAGTGATGCTTAATTCCTGAGGTTAAGTTGTGAAGAGTGACAATATAAGTCTAAATGCTAATGATGCTTCACTGGAGTTAGTCTGCAGACCCAGCCTGGCAAGAGTTGGATCACACTAAATAATTAGCTAGTGTTGACATATATCTAGCAAGCACTTTGATGTTTTAGAATTTTGAAGGTTATCTGGAGTTTTGGGGGGTAATTTTAATCTAAAAACCAAAACTGTTATCTTTTCTTCCCTTCAAACAGGGTCAAGGAGAAACCTTATAAAATGATCCTTTGGATTACCCTTTACAAAACATTTAATAAAGCCTCAATCTGAACACATCCAATGGATTGTTCTTGTTAAAACTGAAAGATTCTTAGATCTTCAGTCTAGATGTCTTGTTTATTCTCTAATTTTTTGCTATTCCCAGAATATTCACTTCTCATAACTTCTAAGTCTCCTCATGCTACACAATATTGAGGATGGCTTTGAAAGTTCACAAAAAGGGAGCTGGAGAAATGGTTCAGTGGTTAAGAGCACTGGGTGTTCTTCTAGAGGATCCAGATTTGGTTACCAGCTCCCACATGTTGGTTAACAACCACCTGTAATTGGCAGGTTTGCATGTACATGATGCATTTACATACATGCATGCAAAACACTCCTACACACAAAATAAAAATAAACTTAGGAAAGAAAGTTTGCAAAAAGGAAAAAAGGACATTTGGAATTATGGGTGCCAGTGGGGGTAGGTGGTAGAAGGTGAGTAATGCTTCATCAGGTCTGCCCTTGACCAACTACACAAACGGCCTCAGTGTCCTCATCTGCAGAATGGGGAGAGTTTACGCACGCACGCGCACGCACACACACACACATACACACACACACACACAGACACACACACCACCACCACCACATACAGCACATTTAAGCCAATATTGTGAAAGGTGTGAAGTTCATCATAAAACAATTACCATTTGGGTCACAGAAGAATTATGAGTCAGGGCTTTAAAAATTTATTTTATTTAAAAAGCAATACTATACTAGCTGGGTGTGGTGGCACACGCCTTAATCCTAGCACTTGGGAGGCAGAGGCAGGTGGATATTTGTGAGTTGAAGGCCAGCCTGCTCTGCAGAGTGAGTTCCGGGACTGTTGGGGCTACAGCAATACTATAGAACCACTTCTGCTCAACCTCATTTTTTTTTTTTTTTTGAGACAGTGTCTTTTTGTAGCCCCAGCTGGCCTGGAACTTGCTTTGTAGACCAGGCTGGCCTTGAACTCACAGAGATCTGCCTGCCTCTGCTTCCCAAGTGCTGGGATTAAAGGCATGTGCCACCATGGCTCAGCCTCCCTCTTAATTGTTACTCATTCCTTGGCCTGAGCTAACCTAGGTCTAAAAGTCTTTCTTGAGGAGTAGAGCATAAGCCAGGTGTGGTGAACAGGCCTTAAATCCTAGTTGGGAGGTGGAGGCAGTAGGATAAGGGGATAAGGAGTGCAGAGTCATCCTCAGCCTACATATCATGTTCAAGGCAGAAAAAAGGAAAGAGAAAATATTGATACTTAATAAACTTTATTATGATGATAAGGATGATGATAGCATGAACTTTACAGGATGAGCTAATGAAGAGGTGAAATATATATGCATATTGCACAAAAGGAAAAATATATACACATATATGCGCATAGGACCTCAAACAAGTACATTTTAACTTACTTTCCAACCCATCTGTGATAATTTTCTTGTGGCTGTGACCAATTAGCTGACAAGAAGTAGGGCAGAGGTGGGAGACAGCTCATTACAGTGTCTGTAGTCAGGGAGCAAGGCCAGGTTATAATCCTCAGTGGCTGCCCCTGTGACCAGCTAGGTCCCACCTCCTGCGGTTTCCAGAGTCTCCCCAAGCAGCACCCCAAGCTGAAATCAGATGACTCTGCAATGTACTGGATCGTGCTGTGATCACAAAATACTTATGGTCTCTGTCCTAAATAGCTTAAAGGTTAAGTTTGGTGATTATAAGGAGCATGAAAACATGGCAACGTTTAGTGCTTGAAACACATAAAATAAGATATACACAGCTGTATCTTAAAATGTGAAAACAAAAGAGGCAACGTCCTCTTCTTACACACTTTTGAAAATACATGCTGTAAAGTGAAGGTTTTTCTTTAAAGTGACCATCTGTATGTAAATTTGAAATGAATCCAGACAATACATTAAATTGCAATGATTAATTTTATAAGTGGTCACAACCACATCCTTCAGGTGATCTAAAATATGTAACATTTTGATTTATGTCCCTTTAAAGGGAATCTATCTATCTATACGGTGCTTATCTTTTGGAGTCTCTGTTTAGGTAAATGGTTCCCTTGGTTGCTTCTTTCTCTAATTAGGTGGAACTCTGTGGAACATGTGATCCACTGCTTGACCATGCTAATGGAACATGGGGTGTGCTTCTCATCCTTGTCATAATGGGCATGTCACAGTGCACCTTCCCTGGAATTTCCCTTTAGAGACAAGTGTCACTGTTAGTCTCTCTCAGAGTGGGAACTGTAAAACATAAACCAAGGGGCCAGAGATATACACATTGCCCTGTGACTACAAAGGAAAAAGAAGAGAGATGATGTGTGAGGGAGGAGTAGAGATGTGGAGACATAATTCTGCCTGGGAATCTACCTGACAGTTGATTCTAGTTCTTCTCTTTTTAAAAGTAATTGTAGGGGCTGGAGAGATGGCCTAGCGGTTGAGGGTGCCGACCGCTCTTACAGAGGAACCGGGTTCGATCCCCAGCACCCACATGGCGGCCGAGAACTGTCTGAAACTCCAATTCCAGGAGAGCTCCAGTTCCAGGGGAATCCGAGACCCTCTTCTGACCTCCGCGGCAATGCACGTCATGGGTGCACAGACTTGCATGCAGACAATACATTCATGCACAAACGGAAATAAATAAAATTAAAAAAAAAAGTAATTGTAAATACCATTTTTTAAGGGCTGAGTCTCATTTGGGACCAAGCTGGTCCCAAACTCGTGGTCCTGAGTGCTGAGATTACATGTGTGCATGACATGTGGCCAGCTCCTTCTTAAGGACTTGGGCTCTATAGAAACCACCAGTTTTCTTACATATCCTATTTCTTCTTAAAATTATGTTAGGTATTATTAGAAACCAAATCAGATTTTTTAGTTTCCTCAATTTCCAGTTTGGCATGTCAAACAACAACCACAAAAAAACACTTCCCAAAACATTAATAAAGATTTACTGGAGGGGCTGGAGAGATAGCCTAGTGGTTAAGAGCACCGACTGCTCTTGCAGAGGACCCGGGTTCGATCTCCAGCACTCACATGGCAGCTGAGAACCATCTGTAACTCCAATTCCAGGAGAACTCCAGTTCCAGGAGAATCCGACACCCTCTTCTGACCTCTGCGGCATTGCATGACACGGGTGCACAAACCTACATGCAGACAGTACATTCATACACATACAAAAATAAATAAAATTAAAAAAAAGATTTACTGGAAAAAAAATTTACTGAAATGTAAAAGGTATTTGGAATGCTTAGTGACTTATAAATAGGATATGGAGTGTCTAGGTCAAGTAAAGGATCAAACTAGAGAAATAATATTTAAAATATATAAATCTAATTCATGACATCTATAACAAATAACAGTGGGAAATGTAAAATACTCATGTAAAATAAATGAATAATGTTGGAGTATATTAATAGCAAAATCCTTAGCTCTGAGTAGAGGACTTAGAGCCAGGCATGGTGGCACATGCCTGTAATCCCAATGCTCTATACACTGGGGCAGGAGGATTGCTATGTATTCAAGTCCAGTCTGGACTACAGAGTGAGCTTGAGCCTCCCACCACCCCCGCCCCAGCTACTTAGTGAGACCCTGCTCAATGTAAACCTTCACCATACTGCACACATATTCTCATAGAATAAAATTCAACACATAAATTTGCCCTGCCATACTGGTTTTATATATGTTTTATGGGTATCTGTGCTCATTTGGAAAAGCAGAGCTTCATTTTGTGTTATGATTTCCAGAGAAACAGAATCAATAATATGTATAGACATACACTATATAGACATACAGACATAGATTCACAGATAACAGAAACTCACCCCACTCCTGTATTTGTATATACAGGTATGTGTGTATATGTAGCTATACATATACATAGGTATGTGCCCACATATATTTTATAGAAATTGGCTTACATGACTGTGGAGGCTAAGGTGTCCCATGATCTGCTGTCTTCGAGCCAGAGAATCAGGGAAAGCACTGAATTAATTCAGGGTAAGCCTAAAGCCTGGAGAATCACAACATCTGAAGTCTAAGGACCAAAGCAGATGACTATTTAGCCTGAGGGGGAGAAGGAGGAGAGGGAGAGGGAGAGAGGGAGAGGGAGAGAAGAAGAGGGAGAGGGAGGGAGAGGAAGAGAGAGGGAGAGGGAGGGAGAGGGAGAGAGAGAGAGGGAGAGGGAGAGGGAGGGAGAGAATGAATTCACATTTTCCCCCACCTGTTTATCATTTAACAAAGTAAATAATTCCCACCTGTACTGGTAAGGGTGGATCTTTTTCACTTAGCTTTCAAATGCTTATGTTTCCCAGAAATACCCTCAGAAGATATAGCCACAAATCTTTGGGCATTAAGATACACTTAACCCAGTCAAAATAGCATATAAAATTACCACCACACATTTAAAGAAAGAAAACCATCTGCCCATCATTATTAGGAGTTCTATCCTAGTAATACTTATGTGCATGCTCTTTCAGTATTCTTTAATTCAATATGGTTTTAATATTTAAATTACTAAACAAAAGTTTCTTCTTTAAATATATCAATAAAATCTCCATGTATGAATATGTATTTTATTCATTGCTATTTCATCTTGTTTAGCACCTAGGAAATATACGTATTTTATTTATTGCTATTTCATCTGGTTTGCAACCTAGGAAAAGAAATTTTCATTAAAATGACATTTGAGTAAGTAGAAAATCAACAGTCTCATTTACGGGAATACAATACACAGTGAAAAATCAAGTTAGTTAACAAAAAGTCATGTTAGTGATAACTGGATGGATTCTCAGTATTCTAAGATCTCAGGTTTGGTTGGTCTTCATGGTACTTACTGCAATTCCAACTAACGAGGCATTGCTTTGCATATGAAATTAAATGCTTTTGTCCTCTGGTTTATAAACTCCAAAGGGTAGGGCTTGTGAGTGGTCTCACCACTATCTAATGCCCAGCCACAGGACTGGCTCAGAGGACCGACTTAGCAATTCCTGTTCAATGAAAGATTATTTTAAGTATCTAGTTTCACAGTATTAAAACTTTTTCTTTGTTGAAATATATTTTTACATCAACCCTTTCATCATAAGGCAGTAAGTAGTGCCTCTGTGCACCAAGTGGTGGTTGTGAGCCTACGCTTTGCTTGCTGGACTTCTCCTTGGCCTCCACTGTCCACTTGGAGGCACCACCAAGAGCAGCTGCCACCTGGTTAGAAAAGCCCTTGAAAACCACCAAGCAATCTAACCACTTGGATTCCCCTTTATAATGTTCAGACTGATTATTCATGTCATTGAGGCTTGAGCCCCACCAACCCTGGGGCCTTACTCTGCTTTGGGATTGCCTGTGTCCTTATTGGACTATCCTGAGATTGAGTTTCATTATTATTTCGAGGTGAAATAATCTACACTTTAGGCCTAGCATTACATTCTGGGGCTGAAGAGCCCAAGTCTAAATTTCCTTCTACATGACAGCCTCAAATTTCAGAAGGTCACTACTGTAGCACTTTTGTCTTCTTAAAATTTTACTTCACCCAGAGTAGAGCTGGGGAAATGGGCAACAGGTCCCAACCTTAGCTGAAGAACTATTGGCAGCTGATCACTGCTGGGCGACAGAGTTGGTCTTCTTTTTATTTTTTAATTTTTTATTTAATGTGTATGAGTGTACTGTCTGCATGTAGGTAGGTGCACTCATGTCGTGCAATGCTGCGGAGGTCAGAAGAGGGTGTCGTATTCCCCTGGAACTGGAGTTAAAGACAGTTCTCAGCCGCCAAGTGGGTGCTGGGAATAGAACCTGGGTCCTCTGCAAGAGCAGTCGGTGCTCTTAACCGCTGAGCCATCTCTCCAGCCCCCCAGAGTTGGTCTTCTTTAAGGGAGTGATGCTTGATAGGCTCCAGTGGATGCACTCATACCTAGAGACATGGATATACCAATTTGACTTGATAGGCTTAACATATATGACAGAATGCATGAAAACCTGTCGGGGAATCCCTGGGAGTAAAAATAGGGAAGAGGGTCTATATATGATTAACATACATGAGATACACAAAAGTTCAATAAAAATATATTGAAAAAAATTTTACTTCAATGTTTCTATACTGACTCTATTAACAATATAAAGGATTATACTATAGAAAATAAAAAGGCCAAAAAAAAAGAAGGCCAGGCATGGTGGTGGTGGTGCACCACTTAGGAGGCAGAGGCAGGCAGATCGAGTTCAAGGCCAGCCTGGTCTACATAGTGAGCTCCAGGCCAGCTGGGACTAAAGGGGAGACCTTGTCTAAAAAGCCAAAAAAAAAAAAAAAAAAAAAAAAAGAAAGAAAGAAAAGCACAGTACTGTAATATAAAATATTATGAAATAAAAGTTAGACATTGCTTTTTATTTAAAAAACAAAGGAAAATTAATATAAAACACCTGTATTTTTAGTATCCAAGCAACAGTAAATCAATACATTGCTATAATACTTTTAGTTTTTTGCTTAAATAAATCTTTATGGATAAAGTCAAATATACCCTTTGGTAGCTACTCATAGATTTCTTTTGATCTCTATTTTCACAGAATCAAGTGTTGTCTGTAAATCCCTCAGCATGTATATTTTACACATTTAAGCACATATATATGCATCTATACATCCATCCATATCTGTACTGTAGGTCCAGTATTTAAAGATCAGTCAGAATACTATGGGTAGTGATTCCTCTATTGGACAGTAAAGATACAAAATAATTCCCTAATCACAGGGAGTTTTGTTGGGATTTGTGTATTCATGGATTACTGTAACATTCTATGTGCAAATTGCTTCCCGTTAAAAGGTTTTAATTTAAATGGGTGTGGTGGCAAATGCTTGTAACTTCATACTCAGGAGGCAGCAGCAACCTGAGTTTGAGGGAGGTCAGTTTGGGCCCCACAGTGAGAGTGTATCAGGTGCTTCTGCATCTCTATGAGTACAATACCTAATAGAAAGAACTTAAGGGAGGAAAGATTCATTTTGGCTCACAATTTCAGTTCATCAAAATGGGGAAGGCATGGTGAAGCAGCTCAGATCATTGCAACAGAGGCCTGTGGTGGGCTGTTCACATGAAGGTAGACTAGGAATAACCTTCCTCCAAAGACCTGGCTCCACTCGCCCATTTCATGCAGTATGCCCCACCTACCAAATTTCCATAACCTCCCAAAATAGCACCATCAGGTGGGGATGAGGATCAAGCATTCAAATCATGCACTACATTCAAACTATAAGAGACCCTGTTACCCCTCTTCTCCCCCCCCCCCCCAAATCCCTGGACTGCATCTGTTTTTTTTTTTTTGGTCTTTTTGAGACAAGTCTCCCTTATCCAAGCTTGGCCTGGAGCTAGCTATGTAGACCAGGCTGGCCTTGAACTCACAGAGAACCACCTGCCTCTGCCTCGTGAGTGCTAGGATTAAAGGGTGCACCACACCCGGCTGTGAAGAATATTTTAATTAGATGGCTGTGTACTCTTATTATCTCATTTATATTGTGCTTCTATTTCTGCTTACCTCTATTTTCTATCCTTTTCAGAGAACTTTTGCCCTCATTGAAATGATAAAGTGAAAATACCAGTGATTCTGTCTGTCTCCCATGTGGTAAGTTAGTCACAGACACAAATAGATTTAACTTCTCTTTTTCTTTCTTTCTTTTTTCTTTTTTTTTCTTCTTTCTTTGCACCTACAAAGCTCTTTTGGTGCCCTTAGGATTTTCTTAAAATTCAGGTCACTGTAGACTTTACCTTATCAAAAATAGAAATCCATATTTTCATCTAGTCAACTGCTAACATTTTCCATGTCAATAAATTATCATTGAAGAAAAATACATTAATTAAAAATTTTTGATGTGTTGAGTATAATCCATTTTGTTCTTAATTTTTGTTTGGAAATATTTCAAACAAGGAAAAAATTTAAGAAAATTAACAAGCATCAAGACCCTCTAATTGATAAACCCATTTTTAATATCTTGCCATATTTCTCTCCATATTCGCACATAATGTGTGTATTGATTATACATACAATTATATGCAAATGTGCCAAATTATATGTAAGTTATAAATCGCTAGATATCAATAAATGCACTGGTGTAGAACTCCTAAGACATCATTATCATATTTCATGATGATGCCATTAACATACTGTAATTATAGACTAGTTATTATTTAGTATCTGGTCTATATTCAAATTCCTGTATTTGTCATGAATTCCTTTTTATTTTTTTTTTGTCTTTTCAAGACAGGGTCTCCCTGTAGCCCAGCTGTCCTGGAACTCACTCTTGTAGACCAGGCTGGCCTTGAAATCACAAGATCCACCTGCCTTGCCCTCCCAAGTGCTAGGATTAAAGGCGCTGCCTCTGCCTCCCAAATAATTTTTTTGTCTTTTTGAGACAGGGTCTCCCTTAAGTCCCAGCTGGCCGGAGCTCACTATGTAGACCAGGCTGGCCTTGAACTCACAGAAATCCACCTGCCTCTGCCTTCCAAGTGCTGGGATTAAAGGTGTGTGCCACCGTGCCTCAGTAAATTCCTGTTTTATAAACTTATTTTAGATTGGGGACTCAATTTTGTTACTCTACTGCATCTTCTTTTTTGAAATCTGAAGAGTTCTTTTGTAATTAACTTATTTTAACAGTCCAGGTTATATTTTTGTATAGTATAATACCTTCTGGACTTGTGTGTGTCTTCACATCTAACTTGTTCCACTATCTCCTGCATGTATTTTAAAAGTGTGTGCTTCCATCTAGACTTGGATTTCTCAGTCCTGGCACTTTTGCTATTTTATGCCATTATATTCTTTGTTGGGATATACAACTGCCCTGTGCATTGCAGGCTGTTTAGAGGCAACCCTGACCTCTACCCATCAGATGCAACTAGCCTTATGTACCTGCCTTAGGATGTGACATCCACAAGTGCCCCAAGATATTCCTAAATGTGCTCTGGGGGATGCTGTTCCAGCACCTGGCTGAGAACCCTGGTCTAGAAGCTTAAGGTAAATAACTTTAGCAAGAATACTTCTTAAATAACATGTATGCTTAATTACAGTAAGCACATAATGTCAGATTGTGTTATTGTGATCCCAGTACTTAAGGCAGTAATTCTTTTTGTAAAGGCATTTTCCCTTTTGTAATACATCCTGACTTGATACTTGAGACCAACTCACTCAGGAAAACTGATTTTTCTATCATTTGTTCTGAATTTATAATCTGTTACTGCCAAATAATTTATCCTTTTTTAAAATTATTATTATTTTTGGAGAAGAGGTTTTATGTAGTCCAGGATGGCCTCGAGCACACTACATGGCCAAGCATGACCTTGACCCAATCCTCTGGCCTCCACTACTAGAGTGTTGGGATTACCAGCATGCATCACTACAAGTGTCTTTTCTTCTATTTTAGTGCCATTGACAATCATTTCTCAAAAATTGTGTCACTGTCATTATTCATCTGATGCTCAGTGTACAAAATTTCTACAGTAGGAATGACATTCTTGAAGTAGATTTAGTATTTTGTGGAACATTTTATTGAAGTCATAAACACCATGCAATGGTGAATTCTTAGTGTTACATTGTTTGTAAGAACAAATGTGTAAAGGTTTCTCTTTTACCCAGTAATGAATTCTGGTGATTGGGACAAAATAACATTTTCACAGTTAACAAGTTACACTAGTTGAAAGTTACAAATAATTGGTAAGAGGAACTACTATTTAACAACTGATAAAAGTTCTTCGGAGATGAATTTTGACTCATCTATTTTTAAAATGGTAATATTTTCTGGCCTTTATATTTGTTGACTGGGGCATACTACACACTTACATAATACAGCACCTGCAAGACTGAAACATTTTATACTGCAAGTCGAATAATACATTCTAAAGATGCTTGTAAGCATGTTACATTAAAAATTATGTAAACAACATGCTTGAAAACAAATTTCACTCAGTGTGATGGTACACGCCTTTAATCCTAGAACCTGGGAGGCAGAAATAGGCCTGTAAATTCGACGCCAGCCAGGTGTACCAGGCTACATAGTGAGAAAAACAAATCTCATGCCATTTAAAGAAGGTACCGTAACTTTAAACTTTAACTTCAAGGAAGGCCAAACGAAATTCCTCAGCTAAAATGAGAAAATTTGGTATTGAGGGATTTTAGTTTTACTTAGGGAATCATCCCCCTTCTTTACTCGGTTCCTCCCAAGTCCCAGAGGGTAGCTATCCGTTCTCCGGTCTCTGTAAGGATGACCCTGGCAGAAGCGACAGCTCTGGAACCCACCCGAATTCTTGAGTCCTGCTTTTGGGCTGGTCAGCCACAAGGCTGAGCCTCCGGGTGCACTTTTCTTTCCCAAGGCCGCCACAGCGCCTAAGGGGAGGGAGGGTGGAGCAAACTTTCCGCAGCTTCTCCCAGCAGGCGCGCATTCCGAACACTCCTTTCTGATTGGCCGTCATGACTCCCGACTGCCCAATCACGCTGCAGCGTCCTCGGCGCCGGCCTCGTCGCGCATGCTCCCTCCGAGACTCCGCGGCGTCAATTCTGAACACCGGCAGAGGGCACGGTGTGGGGCGGCGCCAGCCCGGCCTAGGTGCCAGTGCCAAGGTGGCTGGTCAGCGCCAGGGTAGGGCCACGCCCGGCAGGAGGGTGACAGGAAAAGCGGTCCCCTCCCGGGCGCCTGGTTTTCCCACGTTCCCTAGGTGCAGGCTTTAGGGCCGCCCGCTCACCTTTCATGTGTCTGTCTGCAGGCACTCAAAAGACGCCGGAGTCGCCTCTTGAGAGTCTCGGTAGACCCGAAGGCGAGGTGAATGGAGCCAGCCCTGACCACAAAACTTCGGTCGCGGGTGGAATGGGCTGGGCTCCGCCGCCCCCGACGCGGCCCCGTTCGCGCCGTTCCCGAGGCTCCGCCGGGTCCCCTGGGTCCCGCCCTCTGTGAGACGGCCGGGAGGCGCGGGTCTCGCTAGCTCTCTGCCCTGGGGCTCTCCGCGCGGCTCCGGGGTGTCCCACTCACAGAAGTTCCCGAGCAGCGCGGCAGCAAGGGCGGGAGCCTTCGGCGGAGCGCCGCCTCCGGTCCCCGGCCCGGCTCCGTCCCGACCGCGTTTGGCCGCTCGCCGGCCGGCGCTCCCAGCCGGGCCCAGCCCCTGCGGCCGCTCGGAAAACGCGGCGAGCGGAACTCGCACGCGGAAGCGCCGGCCGCACTGAGCATGCCCAGTGGCAGGGCCGACCAGAGGAGTTTTTTCTTTTCTTTCTTTCTTTTTTCCTCCCTTTTTTCTTTTTCTTTTTCTTTTTCGGGGTCTCCAGTAGGAGGCCCGCCCCCACTCCCAGCTCAGCCCCCCGTCGCCCCTGGCCCGAGCAGCTAACCATGGCCGAGGTCCCAGGCGCCGCGTTGTCTCAGGCGGGCTGGTAAGTGCCGAGTCCCGCCGGCCGCCAGGCCCGGGCCCTAGGAGGGTTGGGGCGAGGGGCACGGGGTGCGCGGCGGGGACGCGGACGCTGCTGCCCGCCTCTAGCCTGTCGGGGGCCCTCGGGGCCGACTCCGCCCCCGGCGCCGCGCGGAGCCCCGCCAGTCCTCGGGGGCCCTCGGGGCCGTGGCTGCGGCCTGCGTCGGGTGCGGAGCGGCTGCCCGCGGGGAGAGAGGTCGCGGAGCCGGGAGCGGGCGGCGGCGGTCCAGGGCGGGTGGAGCTGCGGCCGGAGGAGCGAGCGCGGCCGCAGCCCGCGGGAAGTTGACGGGAGCCTGGAGCCCAGCCCCGCGCGCGGCCAGAGCCACCCCGCCGTCCTCCTTTCAAAGTACCGCGCCGACCAGAGCGCCGCTGCCCTGGAGCACGCACAACTTCCCTAGTCCCTAGTGACCCTCCGGCAACTCGTGCGAGGGGCTGGCGGAACTTTTCTTGACAGGATGCCGTCGGTCTGAATTTTAAGAGACGTTTCGTGTGGCGAATTTGGCAATCTGAGGCCAATAACAAATGATGTGAAATTAAGCAGTTTCTGGAACTGCGGCCATTATAGTTGTGAACGGCCAGTTTAATTAGCTGCGCGTTCCCCAGCCTTGCCTAGGCGCCCACTTTCTGGGCTGATGGGTAGGAATGTGGATAAACTAGAACACGTGTCCCAGCTGTCCGAAACTACGGCCTGATTGAGAAGGGAGAGGTATTAAGTACGACCTAATGCAGACCGTGCTGGTAAACGGTAAGGATCAGAGTAGTATGGAATTGGCGAGTTCATTTCCAGAGAAGTGGGCTTTGACAGGTGGTGAAGAATGGCTTTGTAGATTCAGAGTTAGGACAGTGCTTATTGTTTTGCGTAACTGACAGCAGATTCCATTGGTTCTTGGAAGTCTGAGGGTGTTTAATCAGAAAGAAAGAAAGTGCCATTGACTTTGATCATAAAATTTTTGATCAGTAGAGCGATGTGATCACACCCGTGCTTTGGAGAAGCCGCACTCGAGTTTATAGGCATTATTAAACGTTTTCTACCCCATTTTACAGGCGCGTAGATTAAGGCAAATAATTGTTAAATAACTTTCTCTAATGACATGGCTAGAAAGAAGTTGAAATCAGTGTTAACCTTGGGAGTCTGATCCTAGCGCTTTTAAAATCTGCATTAAAGACAAAAACCAAAAACCAACTATACTTCCCCTTCCCCCTCCCAGACATCATTGGTTCAATATATTGTAAGTTAAAAATTCAGTTTACTATTTTGTTCTTTCAGTTTTGTGATTTCACAAGGATGTCCAGAATAATCTTGGGCCAGTCTTCATTTTAGTCTCACTCTGTAGCCCAGACCTTGAACTAAGGATCATCATGCCTCAACCTGCAGAATGCTGGTATTCTAGGCTTGGACCACACCAGGCTTTGCATCAGTTATTTATTTGAGTTTTTTCCCATTCCTCACTACACAGAGTCTGATGCCTTCTTATTTAAAAAATGCTGTCTTTTAATGCATTCCCCCATAATCCTACCTTCTCTAGAAAGGTGAGTTTCCCTATTTGGATCCCAAAATTATTCTGAATTCGTCTTCTGTGGACTCTTAAACTCCTTAGGGGTAGGGAACCGTTGTATTTTTCTGTCTGGGATAGGAAGAAATAAACTAAGTTGTAGAGTCTTTGTAAAATACGGTAGCGTTGACCTTGGAATGACCCATTCAGCCAGAATTCCCCAGACCTGACCACTCCAGAGCCCTTTGGTGCTTTGTTAGGTTGTTACAAATCCCTAGCAAAGTTACATTTTGTGCTGCAAAGTAACACCTCACATGTTTCTTTTTCACCAGTCCCTGCTGGCCCCTGCTGCTCCAATGAGGTGGTAACTCCTAAAGAGCTCAGATACCTCAAGGCAGATACTATTTTTTTTACGTTTTACCTTTTTTTTTTTTTTAATTTTTTAAATTAATTTTATTTATTTCTGTATGTATATGAATGTACTGTCTGCATGCAAGTTTGTGCAATGCCGCGGAGGTCAGAAGAGGGCGTCGGATTCCCCTGGAACTGGGGTTCTCCTGGAATTGGAGTTTCAGACGGTTCTTAGCCGCCATGTGGGTGCTGGGGATCGAACCCGGGTCCTCTGTAAGAGCGGTCGGCGCTCTTAACCGCTAGGCCATCTCTCCAGCCCCCATCAAGGCAGATACTATTAAAGTCCTTAAATTCCAAGTCTGGTAAAACTAGGGGTTTGGGAGTTTCCTGGGGTTCTTGAGAGAGCTTCACCAGTCAAAACCTATGCTAAGGAAGACACGAGGCTTTCCTAGCTTTAAGGCCTGTAGTAGGCTTTTAATTAGGGACTTGCTATGTTAAAATATTGAATTTCAAAAGTTTAGGCAGTGAAGAGTGCTGGGAGAAAAATGCTAGACCAGAGAACATCTTTGACCAACTTCCTACAGGTCCAACATCCCAGATTTCTGCTTGCTCTGGGGGTTGTCTGTTATTGTCACTGGCAAAAAACCTTTAGGTACTCAAGTCTTTTGTGTACACTATTAATAAATCTGTTCTATCAGCTTTATATTAAATAGATTAGGGAAACAGTGGTGAATAACTTATGCTTCTGATAATGTGATCTTTAGAGCATGCAGAAGGCCAGTTTATTACTGAAATTTGCCAGGTATTTTTAAAAATTAAGCTAATATAGGTAAAATCCCAACCAAAATAAGTATTTTAAAATAAAACTAAAGGGGCTGGAGAGATGACTTAGTGGTTAAGAGCACTGACTGGTCTTGTAGAGAATCCCAGTTCCCTTTGTTTTCCAGTACCTGTGTGGTGCCTAACAACTGTCCTTAGCTCCACGTCCAGATTGGATGCCCCTTTTGGTTTCTGAGGCCATTACATGACATGGGTGCAATTACATGCAGTCAAACACTTAAATACATACAAAAAAATAAAAATTTAAAAAGTTTAACTTAAATAGTAGTATAATGACTCCTCCCCCAATAACATTGGCTTTTGTGGCTTTGAATTTATTTTAGGGATTTCTGCAGTAAAATGGTTGTCTTTAACTACAGTGGTATATTGGTCCTTTGTAATGCTTATATGCATAGAATAGCTTCATAGAAGAGATTTGACTTTATAATTGTATAGAGAACAGTATTTTTGTATTTGGTTTTCCTCATTAGTCTTTAGGGGAATTGTATATTTCTACTTAAAAGACTCCGTGATATGGCTTTGAATTTCTTTCATTTCTGGTGTGTGCAGGTGCACATTTGGAGGCCAGGGGAAACATTGGGTGTTCTGCTCTGTCATGCTCTGCTGTGTTCTCTCTCCTGACAGGGTTCTTACAATCTGGAGTTCATGCCTCTTTTTTGACTAGGCTGGAAGCTAGCAAGCTCCTGAGATTCTCCTATCTCTGCTCACCACAGTGCTGGGGATGACAGGTTCATTCAGCCACGCCTGACTTTTTGTGTCTATGCAAATTCAGGATTCAAACTCAGGATTTTTATTTAAGCTATCTTCCCACCTCTTCATCCCCCCCCCTTTTCCCGCCCTCCCTCCGTTTCCACACCCATCTTTATTCCCCTCCTCCTCTTAAACCTGTCTGGAGGATATATTGTGTTTCTGAGAGAATATTCTCCCTATATTAGTGTTGTATAGCTTATCTCCCTTAGTGTGCAGATGAGGAAACAGAGTCAGAGAAAGTAGCAACAGTCTGCTCAGTTCTAAGCTGAACCAAGACAAGTGCCAAAGAGAGAAGACGAGTGCCAGAGATTCAGTACTTTCAGTTAGTTGTGGTGATCACTTCTCATTTAAGTGGTTGAATAAGAGTAACACATTGCAAGCCAGGCTTGGCCTGTCTCAGAAACCAAACCAGCAAACAAAAACAGAATAGGCCCCTACATTTTAAAGTGGAAAGTAGATTAAAGCATTTTGTAGTATGTATATTTGTGATTTTTTTTGGGGGGGGTGGGTGGGAAAGAAACTCATTTGGAGGGGGTTATTGTGTTCTAATCAAGGAAGTTGTTTTAATTCTATTGATCACCTAGACATAGTTTTGAGGTCTAAGAGTATCTGAAAAATGCAAGGCAACATATTATGTGTTTTGTTTTCTTCAGCAGTTTTGAGTTGAAGACTCTATAAAGTAGTATTTTTATTTTATTTTATTTTATTTTATTTTTTTTTTGGTCTTTTCGAGACAGGGTCTCCTTGTAGCCCCAACTGTCCTGGAACTCACTCTGTACACCAGGCTGGCCTTGAACTCACAAAGATCCGCCTGCCTCTGCCTCCCGAGTGCTAGGATTAAAGGCGTGCGCCACCACGCCCGGCTATAAAGTAGTATTAAACTGTATTTTCAGACTGGGTGTGGTAGCTCACATGCATAATCCCAGTACTTGGGTGATGGTGGAAGGTTTTTCTAAGTGTCAGGCCAATCAGGTGGATTACAGAGATGATTTGTGTGAGCTCAAACACATTTTTTTAAAAAAAATTTATTTCAGAAAATATATTTTGGAACTCCAGAATATTGAAGTAAGTTTAACCGTAGAATACTGGAGATTTGAGGATGATAGAATGCAAGAAATAGACCATGAAACCAAAGGTCTCCTTTCTTTACCTCCCCTTGAATCTCAATTCCTTTGGGGTATCACTGTTTGATCACTACTAACATGAAGGTGTCTTCAGTTCCGAGTGCATACCTGACTCCATTCATCTGTGTCACTTTTGAACAGCTAAGAACCGGCAGCTTCCATACAGTAATGACAGTGCTTCCAGAGGAGCGCAGCCGTGGGTAAATAGTGAAGATGGAGGCATAGCAGCAGTGTGGACCACTAAAGCATTCTTCCTCTGAATTCTACATCTGTCCTCGAGGTAGCTACTCCAAAGAGGTGGAGCAGCTTTGAGAGTTTGCGGGGACTTTAAAATTCCTTACTTTTGACATGCCACAGATGGAGGTCTTCCTTTCATATCCCATCACATGGAGACTTCTTCGTAGCCATATTAATGAGGATCACAGAAAAGAACCTGAGATTGTCACTCTGCAGCCTTTATTGATTGGTTGGTTTCAGTTTTCCCCAGACGTGCAGTATTCCCCAGGAGGCTGCTGCTGAATGGGTGTTTTCTTTTTTTTATTTTTTTTTAAATTTTATTTATTTTTGTATGTATATGAGTGCACTGTCTGCACGTAAGTCCGTGCACCTGTGCCGTGCAGTGCCGCGGAGGTCAGAAGAGGGTCTCGGATTCCCCTGGAACTGGAGTTACAGACGGTTCTTAGCTGCCATGTGGGTGCTGGGGATCAAACCCGGGTCCTCTGCAAGAGCAGTCAGCACTCTTAACCGCTAGGCCATCTCTCCAGCCCCTGAATGAGTGTTTTCAAGTCTTCAGTGAAAAAAATTTTTTAGGGGCATTGATATAATCTTTGCCGTAGCATCAGTGTAGCTCTATCTTCTGTTAGTCCTAATAGTCCTAGAATAAGTTTATGAAAGTGGCATTGGAAATTTTTACTTTCCATATTATTCCATAACAACCGTAGGTATAGGCATACCTGCTCCTCCCTGATTCTCCACTCCCCTCTTTTTTGTTTAAAGGCATTTATTATCTTACTGTGTGTCCCAAGCTGGTCTTGAACTTGCAATTCGGCTTTGGTTTCCTTAGTGCCGGCATTAGCAGGCAGTTACAGGCACAAGCCATTAATGCTCACTCAGCTTGCTAGTAGTTGTTGATAAGGTTATATATTAAGTACATGCTATTTTTTTTTTTAATTTTACTTATTTCCATATGTGTATGAATGTACTGTCTGCATGCAAGTCTGTGCACCCGTGTCGTGCAATGCCGCGGAGGTCAGAAAAGGGTGTCGGATTCCCCTGGAACTGGAGTTCTCCTGGAATTGGAGTCCCAGACGGCCCTCGGCCGCCATGTGGGTGCTGGGGATCGAACCCGGGTCCTCTGTAAGAGCGGTCGGCGCTCTCAACCGCTAGGCCATCTCTCCAGCCCAATACATGCTATTTTTTTTATCTGAAATTATGAAATGTCTTTTCATTATTACTTTGATAAAATACTCTTAGTGTACTCTTTGGGAACGACCAGAATCAAAATATCTTTCAGATGGTGAAGAATACTAGAAGAAACAAATTTCTTTTATTCGGTTTTCAGGGCTATTTATTTGAAACATTTTTATTTATTTATTTATTTTTTCATTCCTTTGTTCATTTCATTTAGAGACAGGGTCTCACACAGACCATGCTTGCTTGGAATGCACAGAAAGCTGCCTACTTCCACCTCCCAAGTGCTATGATTAAAGGCATGTGTCACCACGACAGGCTTGGAAGCATCCTTATACTTTGTGATATCTCCTACTTTCTAGTGAACGTGGGTGACCATTCTTGTTTTTATTATTTGCAAAATGCCTTTGTTGACTTTCTGTCTTTAAGTATGTTTCATATTGCCTTGCTGCTTCTATTGATAGTGCAATCTGCCGAAAATGACTGGGTATTTTGTCAGACTGTTCAGGCTTTAAGGTGCTGTTTGGAGTGATTTTTTTTTTTGGTGACTAATGTTTAAGTCTAGTTTTAACTGCCTGTAGACTTACTGCTTCAAGCATAAAGAAGGTATAAAAAGAAACTTGCTAATTCAGCGGGTTGAAAACAAGAGGCTTCTTTCACATGGCAGCATTTGCTAAATCAACTAAAAATTGTGTAGTAACATTTCAAGGACTATGGGAACTTATTTTAGCTTATGTTTTCTTCTTTTTGACAGAAGAATAATATTGGCATTTTGATGTTCTATCAGTTGAGAAGTTCTTCCTTTCAGAAGATCTAGGATTAGGGTCTGTAGGTAGCCGAGGAATATTTTCCTTCCAAGAAACTTTTGGAATAAGTAGACTGTTTCCAACATTACAAAACTTTTAATGTAAAAATTTATAGAACATTGTGGAGAACTATAGCAGAAAGAGGTGGAAATGGGTGATAATGCAATATATTGAAAAGGATGTCATACCATAGATTCAGATAGCAGAAAAGAAACTCATTGACAGTGGAGGGGGGAGAACTGACAGAGCTTCCATGTGTCCCATAAACCCCGTAGGTGTCACATCTATGCTTGTGGCTCTNTTCAGCGGGTTGAAAACAAGAGGCTTCTTTCACATGGCAGCATTTGCTAAATCAACTAAAAATTGTGTAGTAACATTTCAAGGACTATGGGAACTTATTTTAGCTTATGTTTTCTTCTTTTTGACAGAAGAATAATATTGGCATTTTGATGTTCTATCAGTTGAGAAGTTCTTCCTTTCAGAAGATCTAGGATTAGGGTCTGTAGGTAGCAGAGGAATATTTTCCTTCCAAGAAACTTTTGGAATAAGTAGACTGTTTCCAACATTACAAAACTTTTAATGTAAAAATTTATAGAACATTGTGGAGAACTATAGCAGAAAGAGGTGGAAATGGGTGATAATGCAATATATTGAAAAGGATGTCATACCATAGATTCAGATAGCAGAAAAGAAACTCATTGACAGTGGAGGGGGGAGAACTGACAGAGCTTCCATGTGTCCCATAAACCCCGTAGGTGTCACATCTATGCTTGTGGCTGTGAGTCTCGGTGTATGTGTGTACAGATGTGTGCATGTACATGTCCTTCTCACATGTATTATAGTTTTATGGCCTTTAGAGAAAAATGGCTACCCTCAGCATGGTGCTACTAGAGGTTATCTTTACATTAAGTATACTGAAGTCTACTTCATAAATATTTATGCCTCCTATATAGAAAATACTGTTTGTTTTGGGATATATCCATATATGACAGGCAGAATTTAAACATGTTCTGCATTAGCAGGGTGGTGTTGAAACACATCCAAAAGCAATTAACCCAGACTTGGGAAGCATGGAAAAATGTCTAGTACCAGTGATATATAACCAAGGCTTAGATATCTTCTCTTAACATTATGTCTGAATTCTGTGTAGGAGAAAAATGGGTACATTCATTAGTTTACTTATTCAACAAATCCTTTGAACATTGTGTTGTGGTAGCCACTTGCTTATCAGTATCAGTAAGTTTTATTTTTATTCAGTCGTTAATAGAAATCAGTTGAGTTTTAATCAGGGAATGGGAGGATTAAGGTAGGGATGACATTGCCATTAGGTTTTGTGGTGACCTTGCACTGCATAAATTGGAGCTGGGCAGGAATACATTGTAATGGTTGAGGTAGAGTACCATAGATTGTTTTCAGAGATATTTATGAATTAAATAGAACATTTTCAGGGATTGGGTGTGACAGTGACAAAGGGAGTGTTAAGGAGTTGATTTCTAGTTTTCAAGCTTAATAAGTAACAATTTAGTTTTATAGAGACTATTAGAAAATTGTATTTTGGGATTGGGTTCCTTCTGAACCAAAATAAAATATTTGAGTTGTGAGATACTGTTGAGTCATCTAAAATAAGATGGCAGCTAGGCATTAGGGAATAGCAGTGTTGCCTCAGGAGTGAAGATCAGGCCGCATTTAAAAATGTGGAGATGGGTGAGTGTAGCTGCTGGTTGAAGCCAGTGCAGTAGATCTTGGCCATTAGATTAGTCAGCTTTCTTTTGTGACAGGATACCTAAGAAAAATAAAGGAGTAAAGGGTTATTTTGAATCATGCTGTTGGAGGTTTTGGCCCAATGTTATTTGTTCTCTCTCCCTTCTCTCTGTGTGTGAGAGGGAGGAAGAGGGGAGAGAGAACTAGGAACAAGATATACCTGTATAAGGCACACCTTCAGTAACCTGCTGTCACTAGGCATTGCCAACTCCAATTTCTGCCACCTACTAATAATAGTCATTCGGCTTCAAGGATTAGTTCATTAATGAAATCAGAACCCTCATCATCCATTTGGATCCTCAAAAATCTACCTCTGAATATGACCACATTGGGTACCAAGCCTTCCATATGGAAGCCTTTGGGGGACATTTTAGTGTATCATAATGGCCACATTTAGCTACTGAACACTTAAAATGTGTCTAGACCAAGCTCTCAAATTTTTATTTTATATTGAAATGATATTTTCATTATATTGCGTTAAATGTAGGAATTTCTTTTTTTGGTTTAAAATGGGCTACTAAAGGAACTGGAGAGCTGGCTCAGCAGTTAAGAGCATATAGAGAGGCTAAAGAGATGGCTCAGTGGTTAAGAGCACCCTCTGCTCTTGCAGAGGACCTGGGTTTGATTCCCAGCACCCACATGGCTGCTAAGAACCATCTTTAAGTCAGGCGTGGTGGTGCACGCCTTCAATCCTAGCACTTGGGAGGCAGAGGTAGGTAGATCTCTGTTGAAGGCCAGCCTGGTCTACAGAGTGAGTTCCAGGACAGCTGTCTCAAAAAAACCAAACCAAACAAAAAGAGCATGTAGAGGACCCAAGTTCTGTTCTCAGCACCCATGCCAGGTAGCTGATAACCTGGAATTCCAGCTCCAGGGCAGATGATATCTCTGGGCTCTGGGGTCACATGCACTCATGTGCACATACTCGAATTCAGGCTCACAGGCATACACATAATACAAAAAGAAAACTTGAAAAAGGTGAGTGCTAGAAAGTTTCAGCCTACACATATGCATTATATTTCTTTTGCACAGTACTGATCTGAGAAGCAAGTTCTGATATTCAAGTACTGAGAAATTTCAGCATTTTTAGAGGATAATTAGCCTTTAAAGACTGGCAAGTAAGGGAAAATTTAGGATGCATTATAAAGGCATTGACTTCTAAAAGAAAACAAACATTTCTTTGAGAGTTCTTTGCTAGCCTGTCTTCACCGCCACATTAATCCCAGCACTCAGGAGGCAGAGGCAGGAGGATCTCTGTGAGTTCAAGGCCAGCCTGGTCTATAGAGCGAGTTACAGGACAGCTGGGGCTACAGGGAGACCCTGTCTCAAAAAGACCAAAAAAAAAAAAAGTTCTTTGCTAAGAACATGAGCCGGTATTTGTATATCGACTTACTGACATCAGAGACACGGTTTTGGAAGGTAAATTTAGGTATCTGAAGGTTTTAAGAAAAGTTGCTCAGGCCGGGCGTGGTGGCGCACGCCTTTAATCCTAGCACTTGGGAGGCAGAGGCAGGCGGATCTTTGTGAGTTCAAGGCCAGCCTGGTCTACAGAGTGAGTTCTAGGACAGCTGGGGCTACAGGGAGACCCTGTCTTGAAAAGATAAAAAAAAAAGAAAAGTTGCCCAACCCCTTTACACATGCCTCTAAATATAAAATTCAAGTAAAAAAAAAAAAATCAACTGGAGTTTTTCAGGATAATCTGCCATGAATACTACTACATGAAAATTCCATGAAACACCAGAGGCGGAGAGGGGAGATGGCTCAGCAGGTAAAAAGGTGCTTGTGGCTGAGCCTGATAACCTGAGTCCAACCCCTTGGGGACCCAGATATTGAAATGAGAGTACTAACTCCTGTAAGTTGTCCTCTGACCTCCTAAAGAGCTCTGTGATGCCCCCTCCCCATAAATACATGAAATAAGAATAAAGAGAAAACATTTTTAATTTTACTAAGTTCTTATGTGGGGCAGGCCAGGAATTGGAAGTTAGTAAAAGTGAATTTTGTGACATACCTAAAATAAAACATTAAATCTTAAATGACAATGGAAAAATTTTCTAAATTAAATAAGTCAGAATTGATGCCTTATAATTTTCTAAGCTTCTGCAAGGTGAAGATTAAGGGTTTTTTAATTTCCACATATTTGTAGTACTCCTAATGTTTAGGAAGGTGTGAGGCACACCATAGACACTTGAATACTTGTGTGTATGTTAACGTCATTTAATTAATCTTGGTATATTTCATCATATTGTCCTTTGACATGACTGTCACAGTTAAAAGTTAAAAACTTTTATGAAAAATGTGATCTCTGCAAAAATACAGGAAATGATGCATTTTAGAAAGATTCAATTTATTGATATTTTCTACTTTGTAGATAGAATTCAGTTGTTAGGAGATGTAACCAATGATAATGTGAATACTAATCACATGTAGAAGTTTGCTGACTGATCTTCCAAATGTTAAGAGGAAACTATTTTTAGAGGTTTTAAGTTAGTCCGTCCTATGTTCTAATTATTTTTTCAAACATTTGATGTTTTCTAAGATATACTACAAAATCATATGTGTGCTTGTGGGTGTACATATGCAGAATTGCTCATAGCTGTTAGAAATTAGGATGAAGAAATTGCATTTCTTATGAAGGCCTTTGATGAGGCATGGAATTAAGCATCTAGACATTTTGAAATGTATGCTTGCATAGAGCTCATGTCCATAGGGAGGCATGAGGTTGCTCCTTTGTTAACTTTCAACTATGAGGAATGAAAAGCACTGTTTATTTGCTGCTGGTTAGGTCACAAAGTGTGTGCAATGGGCTTCTTGGTATTTCTCCTGAGTTTTACAGACTGAGAATACCAAGTACAGGCGACCCTTTCTGCCTCTGGCGATGGCCTTACTGATGGCAGAGTCCTTAGATGGTGCAGGGAACAGTATGGCACCAGCAGGGAGTATATGTGTGTATATATGTGTGTATGTGTGTGTTGTCTTTTTCTCTTATAAAACTCCTGGTACTCAATCATGGAGGTTTCCATCCTGATAACCTTATTAACTCCTTCTAATGGCCCTGCTCCAAAATACCATTTTATACCAAATTTCCATCCTTCTTAATACCTCAAAATGGAGATTATACTCTAACATGAGTTTTGAAAGGGAAAAACCATATTCAGATCACAGCAAATGAGGTTTGTGCAGGATTATGTTGGTTTAATTGCTTTTCTTAGTTTTACTTCTTGGGGCTGGATGGGGGAGGTGCTCAGAACATCTGAATGCAACATTTTTTGGGGGGGGTCTTTTTGAGACAGGGTCTCCCTCTAGTTCTAGCTGTCCTAGAACTCACTATGTAGACCAGGCTGGCCTGGAACAGAGATCTGCCTGCCTCTGCCTCCTGAGTGCTGGGATTAAAGGTGTACACTACTGTGCCAGGCTAGTTGCAACATTTTGAAGATGAAAAAGATGAGGATGTAGGTTTGTTTTTTTTTTAAGTTTGGTTGGGGCTGCTAATTTTTTGGCTACCTCTTTTGGTTGTGTTTTTTGTTTTTTACCATTTTTCTTTGATCATTTAATTAATACATATTCATCAGAAGTCTTTATAAGCACGTATTTCTTGGTAATTCAAAATTGATGCATATCGAAGGTTTAAAAAAATTTTTTTTAATTAATTTATTTTTTGAGACAGGGTTTCCCTGTAGCCCTAGCTGTCCTGGAACTCACTCTGTAGACCAGGCTGGCCTTGAACTCACAAAGATCCACCTGCTTCTGCCTCCCAAGTGCTAGGATTGAAGGCATGTGCACCACCACGCCCGGCATATTGAAGGTTAAAAACATGGCTATCAGCTGGGTGTGGTGGCGCATGCCTTTGATCCTAGCACTTGGGAGGTAGAGGCAGGCAGATCTCAGTGAGTTCAAGGCCAGCCTGGTCTACATAGTGAGTTCCAGGAGAGCTGGAGCTACAGACCCTGTTTCAAACAAACAAAACAAAAAACCAAAACAACAGCAACAAAAACCCATGGCTATCGGGTAGGTAAGCAAAGAAGTCACAGCTCTAGCTGAGGAAGAGTTGACCATTGATTGCTGCTGCTAAGAATTAGAGGATATAACGTGAGGGGGTATGGAGGTCTATTATTAAAAACCCATTATGGCTATACCAGTACAGGGAAATTTGAGTAGTCATTTCTGTGCCTGTGCTTACAATTTTGTTGGTACATAGTGGCTACTTAAACCAGCATTTAACTTTGTTGACAAACACATTTTTAGCTGTTCTTTGCTGCACAAACCACCAGTATTATGCTGATAGAATTTTCCTAGCATCTATGAAGACTTCTTTGGCAGAGGTAGTTCACAATTGAAAGATGTGTTTATATAATTAACAAATAGAGAATTTAAGTTGGAATTTTTATTTGTTATGAAGAACAGTAGTGTTATATATACTTGAACATGTATGGAGTAATGAGATTGGACTTAATGTTTAAATGATCATGACACAAATCATGGTCTACATACTGAAGTCTGACTGCCTCAAAAAGGGCAGCAGGACCTTGAATTTTGTTTATACTTATATGAATAAGTTTACACTTTCATGAAAAACTATACTTATGAACAAATATTTATATTGATATTAAAATGTAGGAACAGATTGAATATAAAACTGATGGAGGTACATACTATATTTTTAAAACTGCCCTGTGTTAGGTAGGTCAAAGGCTCAGTAGAGATCCCACAGTGTGGAGGATTCCTCCTCTGTCTTAAAACAACCTAGGATTTTGGGTCATTTCTGCTTTGTGGTTCCTTGTCTGTCCCCTTGCTGTTTCCAAGTGTGAGCCATAGACCACCACCTGGTGTCATCTGGCAGCTTGTCAGAATGGTAGACTCTGTCTGCTAATGATTCTGCACATTAAGGACTCTAGAATGTCATCATTGTCTTCATGGTCAAAGCTAAATGTCTGTCATATCTTAGTTTTACTTAGCAGGTAAGCCAAGGATAGACCAGAGCCCTAGTCAGTTCTTTTGAATTTTAATCTTATGTCCACCTGAAAGAGATTCTGAGAACTGTAGTCTAGTTCAGTGATTCTGAAGTTATCTGCCAGTTTAAGAAATTTCTAGTGTGTCACAGCTCATATCCTATAAATTATAAAATTGTGTGGCAGTGTTAGATTGGTCTGTTTCTAAGTGCTCATCTTAGTTTCTGTACCTGTTCCATCACACAGCAGTAAAACAGTTTGTGGGGTGGCATTGATCTGTGGGCTATACTTGAAGCAGTTCTGTTCTACCTGGACATATTTGAATATTGAATTGATGATACTGGTAAATTTTAATTATGGTGAATTTCAGTAAATTAGTATGAATAAGCAAAACCCTACTACTTCTTGGCCTTTTATACTTTTTGATTTAATTTATTTGATATTTTAGAAAGATTGTTTATGTTTATAAATGACTCTCGAGATTGCAAAGTCTTTCCTTTTTATCACATTTCTTAAACTATTAAGTAGTATATATTATATTTGCTTATAAAAGGGGATGTGGTTGGGTGTGGTGGTGGATGCATATAATTCCAGCACTTGTGAGATAGGGGTAGGAGAATTAGGAGTTGAAGGCCAGCCTCAGCTACATGAGACCCTGTCTCAAAACCCATAAATACATGAATAAATAAATATATATGGATTATAAGCCTTATTGACTTAGTCATATTGTGAATATCTAGTGTGTAAATAGGTTCATTTTGAGATACTATGTTCTTTTAGTATTTCATAACTCATATTTTTAGTTATGAATTTAGCTGAAAATTGGTATTATGAAATTTATCTGTGCCATTATCATATTGACTACTTGCTTGACATGATTTAATTATCATGTTTTCATAGAAACCTGAAAGACTGGATTGTTGGTGATCCTTTAAAACATTTACCCTATTGCAGTAGCTTTCATGTATAAATTGAATTATTGGTAATGATTTAAGGAAAAGTATCTATAAAATATTTTAGGTTCTTGTTCATCTAAGACTATTTATTTATTTATTTTTGAGACATCTCATTACATAGTACTGGCTAGTCTGGAACTTGCTGTTGTAGACCAGGCTGGCCTCAGACTCACAGAGATTCCTCTGCCTCTGCCTCCCCTATGCTGGAATTAAAGGTGTATACTACTATACCTGGATATACTTTCTACCAAGTCAGATGAGTTTTCAGCTAAAGAATCACCTGTGTTTGGCAAAATATAAAAATCTAAATCAATGAAAAAAAAAAGACATATACTTTCAAAGTAAAAAGAATAGGCTAATATTTGACAAAATGTTTTGGCTGTATTCAACTATCTAACTTTCTTGTTGCTTTTATGGCCTGTGTAGTCTTATCCCCTCGAGTCCCTTCTTTGCCCCTTTACTTTTTTTTTTTTTTTTTTTTTTTTTTTTTTGGTGCCTAAGTGCCCAGTGCAAATGAACTAACAGATCAGTAAGAAGTCAATACTATGAAAATGCATCTCAGAGATTGACTTGAAAGCTTAAACCAATTTTTGTTTGAAGCTGAGATTAAATTATTATGAATATGCATTTATTTTATGGTAAATTAGTTGTAGAGTTCTATCACAAAGTACATTATCATGAAAGATTACTGAGAAAAAGAAAATAGTTATAGAAGGGTCACTATGTAATTACTAATCTATTTTAAGTTAGATTTATATCCATTTCTTGAGAAGCATTGTGGTTGGTGATTAAGAGCATGGTCTCTAAAGCCCAGTTCTTCTAAGCTGAAGTCAGTCCAGGTTTTGCTGGTAATTAGCTGTAGCCTTGGGAATATATCTTAACTGCCCACTTTCTCAGTATGAGCATCCATACAAAGGTCAGTAGTGGTAACCTCCATGTAGTATATTTGGGAATATTAGGGGTTAATCCATAGTCTGCTTAGAAAATTGCTTGCCATTTGCTGAGCACCAAGTAAATACTGTTTTGGTATCAAGCCTTGAATCTATAATTTGTTTCCACTTAACTAATTTCATATGACTTGCATATATATGGATTTCTGATCATGTGTCATTTTGGGGAAAAGCTATACCTTTTATTTCAGAGTATTCCATTGCTTGAGAGGATTATTTTAAGGCTTATGAGTCTCCTAATAACAAATGTCTTACACTAGCATTTGGTAATCTTATCAAAGATGAAATGGCACAGGAAGATGGGGCTATTTCATGTATTATTTCACTTGCACAAGAAAAACATTGATTTGATAGGAAATTATTAATATCCAGTCTCTTATTATGAGTGTGACTTTCAAAAATCTCAGAAGTTGAAGGCAGGTAATTTCATATTCTCATTGAAATGTTGGATTATTAAGTATTTGTATTTTATTTATGTAAATAGAATTTTCCCTGATTTGAGGGATTCTGTCCTTAAAAATGAAATGTGTGGAACCAATGAAAATTTATGGGACATTAATTTTTTTAAAACATCAGGTTTTTTTTTTTTTTTAGGGTATTTTTTGTTTTAATTTTGTGTTTGAGTTTATTGCCTATATGTAAGTGCACCCATGTCATGCAATGCCTACAGAGGTCAGAAGAGGGTGTCAGAGCCCCTTGAAACTGGAGTTAGCAACAGTTGTTAGCTACCATGTGTGTGTGTGCAGGAAATTGAACCCAGATCCTCTGTAAGAGCAGTCATCTCTTCAACCCAAGACATAATTTTTAATTGAGAAAAACAATGTTTTGAGGAAAAAGAGATTATGTAGTTTTATCATAAATAAGGAATTAGAAGAATATGGCCACTTGGCCAAATCTGGCCTGGTGCTTGTTTTTGTCAATAAAGTTTTATTAGGACACATTCATAAGCATTCATGGATATCACATCCATAAGCATTCATGGTCTGTGTCTCCTTTTCTGTGACAGGCAGAATTAAGTAGTTGTGACAGAAAACAGATGGGTTGTAAAGTCTACAATTTGTCTTTTGTACAAATTTATAGAAAGTTGGCTGATCTCTGCTTGTAAGTAATTAGTGGCTTATAAAATAATAGATGTATTGGTCCATTATTAGAAAAATGCAGAGGATAGAACAAGTAGCACATTCTTATTTCAGTATTAGCAAAAAATAGTATGGCAGAACAACCACAGTCTTTGTTCTTAACCTTATTTGTTCTTACCCAACAGTCACTGTAGTGATGGGGCTGCATTACAGATTAATAAATTCTAACTTTGTAACTTCCCTACTTAAGTTGCCTGCGCTTGCATTGGGGCTTTTGTCAAACAGATTTGTCAGTGGCTTTTGAAATGGTCTACTGGTTTTAATAGAACTTTCCCATTATGCCCTGGGGCAGATACATATCCTTCATTGCCTTCACTTGAGATTGATATCACATGAACAATTTTGGATACTATATCAAGTTTATAACATAGACGGTTTTCTTTTGAGGAAAATCACTGTCTTTTTGTTTTTGTTTTTGTTTTTTGGTCTTTTTGAGACAGGGTCTCCCTGTAGTCCCAGCTGTCCTAGAACTCACTCTGTAGACCAGGCTGGCCTTGAACTCACAAAGATCCAAGAGAAAGAAGTGCACAAGTCAGTCTCTCTCTCTCTCTCTCTCTCTCTCTCTGTGTGTGTGTTTGTGTTTGTATGCACATGTACATACTTGAAAGCCTTTTTCAATACATCAGTCCTGAATAAAATTTTTTGTTGTTGTTGTTATTGAGCATTTGTACAACTCATACAGTGGTTCCCAATCAAACCTCCATCAGAACTCATGCATTACAGTTTCCAAGCTAAGCCCTAGCCAGTCAAGCTCCCAAACCCAGATGTCTTTCCGTGCAAACAGATCCGCTGGATTCTAGTCCGCATATCTAGGAATCCTAGGTAAGGCGTATTCTTCCTTACCCAATAGCACACAGTCTCTTACAGTTTTCAGACAAGGGTCAGTCCCCCACCCATTTCTCTTGCTCTGCTTTGAGACCTTGTCCTCATTGGTATGGGTCCCAAGTCTGATGCCTACATTGCCACAGGTTTACATGTGAAAGTTTACAGCTGATTGTTAAGTCATTGCTTCTCTACACTCATGCACCAGCCCTGGCTCTTATAATCTTTCCACTCCCTCTTCCACAATGATCCCTAAGCCATGGGTAGGTAAGGTTTAATATAGGGACTCCATCCAGGAGTTTGTTTTGTAAATAGCAAAACAAAAATAGCTACCACCTTTCCTACTTAAGTTTCCCATAATTGACATAATCAGAATGTTTATTAGAAATTGGACCTAAGAAAAAAAATTAATGTCTTGATTTGACAAAGATTGATGAAATTTTGTGAAGGAGTTTAGAGACTACCACAAAGAGCCTTTTAAAGTACGTGACCCACTTTTTTTCTTTTTCTTTTTAAATGTACATCCTTCAAACTTCCAGGATTACTAATTTTAGCATGTAGAGATTTATATACTTTGGGGTTCAATCCATAATTTCCATTTTTAATTTCATTCTGAATGTAGAAATTATGGTAGTGTTTCATCAGAACTTTTATTACCATTTTGATATATTGAGGCTGTAACAGTGATAAAAAGCAAACTTACTCCTTCAATAAGTGTAATCAATATTAGGAAACTACTATTGGAAAAGCTGTGTCTCGAATTTACTAACTTAAGGAGACCAATGAATATGAGAAATTTGGAGACTATCTTTTCTGTATAAATTATGATTAACTTTACATGTTAAATTGTGAGATGTATGAAAATAAAATTATTTTATTTTCTCAGTTGCCAAACTTTGCACAGATACTAGATTGGTCCTGTGATCCTGAAAGCTTTAGATAGTTTCCATGAAAAGGATCAGATTTGTTAAGCTTATAAACATCATTCAGGCCTTTACATCAGGGTTGGTTAAGGGAGAAATTTAAGGATAATATAAATAAAATAAAACTTTTTTTTTGGTCTTTTTGAGACAGGGTCTCCCTGTAGCCTGGAGCTTGCTGTGTAGACCAGGGTAGCCTTTAACTCACAGAGATCTGCCTGTCTCTGCCTCTCCAGTGCTGGGATTAAAGGTGTGGACCACTACACCCAACATGAATTTTTTCTTAAAGTAATTAAATTTTGTATGACTTACAGTGTCTTAACTTGGCTCCTCTTATCCCCATTTAAAAATAAAATTAGATGATAGTACTTACTCTTAGTGCTGGTATTTCTGAATGTCTTTTAACTGTTAACTTTGTAGGATGGCTCAAAAACTGCATGTTAAGATTCAGTGTTGCTTCATATTAGCTCAGTAAACATGAGCTATTGTCAGATTTCACTGGGTATCTACAATAGATACCTCAAAGTGCAAAGATTTTAAGGCAGACAAGGAGGCTGGAGAGATGGCTCAGTGGTAAAGTGCTTCCTGCACAAGCATGACAACCTGAGTTCAGATCCTTAGCATCCATGCAAAAAGCCAGCTATGGCAGTGTGCTGGTAATCCCAGTGCTGGAGACGCAGTGGCAGGAGGATCCCTGGGGCTCACTGACCAAACAGCCTAGCCAAATTGGTGACCTCCAAATTCAGTGAGAGACCTTGACTCATAAAATTGGTTTATTTTTCTTAATCATAAAGAAAAAATGTTTTTATTTTTCCTTATAAAGAAAAGACCTTACTCTATACCCCAGGCTGGCCTAGAATTTGGGATCCTCCTATCTCAGTCTCCAAAAGGCTATGATTACAAGTGTGACTAGGACTTTGGCATCATATGTCTCTTAAAGAAAATAATTAAATATGGTTTGAAATAAAAACTTTGCTTACTAATTGTCCTGTATATAATTTAGTTGTCTTCCTCTCAGATGTCTATAGACTTTCCTCAATGATTTTAAACTCCAGTCTATTCCTTACAAAGACACTTGATTTCTTTTTGGAATGTTGCATTCTCAAATTATTAAAGTTACAAAAACGTTTTTTAAAAAAGGTTCTTTCTGCTTGAATTATTCCTCTTGTGTAGATTATCCTCAATGGAAATATATAATTTTATTAAAAAAAAAAAAAACAAGTTGGAGAAGCAATTGAAGGAGACACCTGACTTTGACTTCTGGCCTCCACAGGTGTACATACACTTGCACATGTGCACACTTATCCATATCCCCAGCTGTCCTGGAACTTACTCTGTAGACCAGGCTGGCCTTGAACTCACAAAGATCTGCCTGCTTCTGCCTCCCAAGTGCTAGGATTAAAGGCGTGCGTTACCACGCCCGGCTACATGCACTCTTTAATTGCTGAGCCATCTCTCCAGTCCTCTACTACAGTTCTTAAGCAAATGTAAAAAGTTACAGGGATTATTTTTTTTTTAACTTAGGAAGTTTTGTGAACATATTTACAAGCAACTAACAGTAGCTGACAGATGAGAATACTTATTCTTTCTTCCCCAGTCTAAAAGTCTTCCTCTGGAAGCTGCTAATGCTTTTCTGTCTTTTTGAAGACCAGACATCAACTGTATCAGAAGTCTTTTTGTGGAAGGAAGTAAGTGTTCCTCCAAGCTCTTTTCCTGTTCCATCTCCAGCTCATCATGCAGTACTTGTCTGTCTCCTGAAGTAAACCAGTCTTTATGGGGATTTAATTTATTTAAGGTCAGCTACCACATTCTTTTCACCTTTTAAGTCCTGGACCTAACATAATATCTGTGACATAGTAAGGTTTCAACATATATATAGACTTTAAAAGTCTTTGTTTAAGTAGTATATATTAAAATACACAGCTTTTATGGGCTTAATACAGTAGATTTTGAATGATGTGACCACTGTGCCAAATAAAATATAGGCTTTTTTATATGTCTTTGTGGTAAGTGGGTTCAAATTGGACAGTAAGTGTTTCATATATAGTTGTCTCTCCATAGCCATTGGTATCCTTGAATTCTACCAACTGTAAATAAAAAATATTTTTTAAAAAGCTTGTGTACCATTCCCAACATTTTCAGATTATTTTTCTTTGTCATTATTTGGTAACAATACAATAAAGCAGTCACATAACACTTTGTATGAGGTGTTATAGTTTGGAGATTATTATAGTGTACAGTAGGAGGATGTGTGCAAATACTATACCATTTTAAATAAAGGGCTTGTACATCATCAGATTTAGAATACCTGGAATCTTGGAACTAATCCCCTTTGTACACTGGAAGATGACTGCACAGGCTGGTGTATATTTAAGAATCATTAACAGAAAAATTAGACTAAGAAAAGTTAATTGAGGCAAAGAAGAATGAAAAAGTGGACTAAAGTTAGAACATTGTTAGTACCAATTATGGAAGATAGGAGGAGGGTAGGAGAAGGATGCTTAATAAAGATAGCCAGTGAATGATCAGAAAGGGATGGAAAGAATGTACAGTGGGGACTGGAGAGATGACTCAGTGGTTAATAACAGTCCTGCTCCTGTAGGTTGGTTCCCAGTGTCTTATCAGGCAGCTCACAACTGCCTACAACTCCAGCTCCTTGGGATATAACACCCTCTTCTGGCTTCTGAGGATACCTGCACCCACCCCTCATCCCACCACATAGACATAATAAAAAAGAATAGAGTGTTTAGGGGACACCAGGAATAGAGAATTTCAAGAATTATGTATTTCAAGGTTTAAAATTACTATATAATGATACAGCAATGCGATGAGAAAGAAAAGGCTTGGAAGTTATGCCTCAGCTACTTCAGTAAAAGCTTTTCAGTAGTGTGGAAGAAATGCAAGGCAGATCACACAGACAGTGAGTCAAGGAGTCTATCTATGAACATAGCAATTCAGGTGCTCAGCATTAAAGCAGCAAGTTTCAAATAAATCTTAGTTAATAAATATTTGTTATCCTGGGTGGCATAATGCCTTTAATACCAACACTCAGGAGGCAGAGGCAGGTGGATCTCTGTGAGCCAGCCTGGTCTCTATAGCAAGTTTCAGGCCAGCTGTGGCTACTGGGAGACCCTGTCTCAAAATAAGTAAATAAATACCAATTAAATCATGTTTTAGTACAGCTTCATTCACATACTGGTTTGGAACCATCACAAACAGGAGTGTAACTAGTAATTGATTGTATTATCTGTGATACATGTGCTGGGAGTTTTATTTTAGTATATGGCTTTGTTTTTTCTTTTCATTATTTCTAATACATAAAGGATCCTTCAAAATTAAGCAAATGACCAAAAGCTAGGAGAGTAGGGAAAATATGCAAGGACAGTTCACAAACAGATAAAAATAGGCCTAAACAATTTAAAATGAGGGAGGAAGAAAATAGAGGGTATGCTAGAATGTATGCATAAGAAAGCAGAAAAGAAACTAAGGAAAAGAGAATCATCAGTTGGGAGTGAGGTGGGGATGAAAGGAAAATACAGTCATCTGTGAGCTGTGATGAAACCCATTTGTAGTCTAGCCTAAAACTTACTCTTAAAAAGTTTTAAATAAAAACAGTCAACTTCCCCATGGAGAATATTGAGAAGGACTGAGAAAGAGTTGAATAGCATGTTTGGCAGAATGCATGAGCTCTGGAGGGGTGGGGGTATGGGGGGGACATGGGTCTAGATTTGATAAAATTATGTATAAATAAATATTAAAAAAAGTTTAAAATAACAGATTTGTCACAGTGTGACAAAAGTTTGTGATCAAACATACTCATATACTGCTGATATGCATGCAGATTGGTATAATTATTCTATTTCAGAGTTTATAACAGAAAATACCATAGACTAAGTAGGGTAGGTAATATTTCTCATAGTTCTGGAGGCTGGGGCATGCAAGAACAATGTGACAGCATATTTGGCTTCTGGTAAGGACCCTCTTCCTGGGTGGAAATAAACACCTTAATGCATCCTCACATGGCAGAGGGCAGGGAGAAAAGAAACAAGTTCAATGTATATAACTGCACTAACCCATCAGGAGGACTCCACCATCATGCACTAAGTATCTTTCAAAAGCCATATTTATAGTTACCAGCACACTGGACAGTAGAGTTTTAACACAAGAATCTTGGGAGGACATAAGCATCCTGTTCATGCTATTGCAGAGAGATTTGTACCTGCTGCTTTCCCTGGCCTTCTCCAAAGCCTGGAATGTCTTCCAAAGCTTTCTCTTTAGTTTTCTTGAGAACCTTAAGGCCTTGGTAGCTGAGCAACTTGAGTATCAGAAACTTTTCTCAGTTCTTAAACACTTATGATTTCAGTAGTTAAAAACCTGGAATGTTTAATTCATTATATAGGATAATTATTGGTGTGGCTAATTTTTTTCTTTTTTACCTCGTTTACTGTAATTACTGATTTGTTTGGTTGGTTTTAGTGTCTCAGTTTTTATCCTATTCGGGGGAACCTCCTTTGCTATATTTTTGAAGTTTTTTGTTTTAAGTATTCTTCTTTTCCTATTTTACTGACTTTTACTTGCACCTGTTTATATTATTTTTTAAGTGATTGCTCTTCTAGAGATTTGTTCTGGTTTGGTTTCTGTTGCTGGGATAGAACACTGATCAAAACAACTTGGGTTTATTTGGCATACAGCACAGTAAGGGAAGCCAGGAACTTGGAGGCAGGAACTGAAGCAGAGACTATGGAGGAATTCTGTTTTCATGAGTTGCTCACTGGTTCACTCATCTAGCTTTCTTTTTTTCCCATTATTACTATTACTATTATTATTATTATTATTACTATTGTTATTATTAAATTTTTTCAATAGGTCATACATCATTTCTTGATCCAATCTATAGTCGCTTCTCTTTCCGTGGCTCCCACCCCACCCAAGTCCTTGCACTCTGCCATACATGTCCTGCATTTTTTTCCCAGTCTTTCCAGAATTTTTTTTCCAGTCTTTTTTTTTTTTTTTTTTTTTTGTTTTGTGTTTGTGTGTATATATACATAATACATAGTTTTATATATCTATATTATCTATATCTATATATATATACATATACATATACATATATATACACACACACGCATATCACTTGAATGGGAGGATTTTTTCTTTCTTCCCTAAAAGATGTTATGTTTTCCTTAAGGAAGTGCTCGAAGGTTCCTCCTTGGCAATCCCAAGCAACCATCAATCCTGCACTTTTGCTCCTCATTGGGGTCTTCCCTTCCATGGTCCCTCAAATGAAGTCCAGTAAGCATCCTGCTTGATCCCTCTGCACAGGCCTCCATGATACAGCCCAGGTAGTCCAACAATGGCAGTCTACACTCTGACGAGGCTGACATCCCCTTAGCTGTTTAGTCCACAAGCTGGTTATTTCAGTAGTACTTATCTTGCACTGAAGGTTTGGAGGATTCTTGGCGAGACGTGAGTCCTCAGTCCATATTAGGAGGTTAAAAAGCTGTGTCTCATGTCTTTGTGGAGTACAAAAAGTGGTGGCAGCCACAGAGTAGATATACTTGCCAGTAAGAACTGGAGATAGGTGAAACAACAGTACTCTCTCTTTATTCTTTTTGTGTTTTTGCTAAGATTTCAAGTTCTGTGTCTGCAGTACAGTTTTTCTGGTCTTACTGATTATTTGTATCTGGTTGTACTTTCCTTTTGGATGCTTAAGGCCACACAGTTTCAACTAGCTTTCTTTATATACCCCAAGCTCACTTGCTCAGAGATGGCAGTGCTCACTGTGGATGGGACCTTGCTGTGTCAATTGGCAATAAAGAAAATGCCCATAGATATGCCCACAGGGCAGCATGATACAGGAAATCCCTCAGCTGAGGTTTCCTCTTTCCACATGTTTCAATTGGCAACCAAGATTAGTCATCACAAATTTACCCCTTGCCAACTTGACGTACAAGCACATCACTGTTAAACTACAACCTTTCTTGTTTCTCTCAAGATCACATGTTAATATTAAATACAGTACAACTTCAGAAGTCCCACAGTCTTTTAAAAACTCCAGTGGTTTAAAAGGTCAGGCTCTTAAGAATTTCTGAAGTCTCTCACCTGTGTGTGTGTGTGTGTGTGTGTGTGTGTGTGTGTATTAGTCAGGGTTCTCTAAAGAAACAGAAGCAACAGGATGAATATATAACTATATACAATTTATTGATTTGCTCATGTGACGGAGCTCAACAGTAGGGCCAAACTGGAGAGGCCGGGAATCCAGGGAACTGCTCAGTCCACAAGGCTGGATGTCTCAGTAGTCCCAGTCTAGTGCTGAAGGCCCGAATGGATTCCAGGAGATCTGCCAGTCTCAGTACACGCTGGGATCCGAAAGGTTGATCACAGCAGCAAGACCAACTCACCAGATGAGAGAAGCAAGCTGCAGGAGGAAAAGGGACCAGCTCCCGCTGCCATGGCCTTAAATACGGCAGAAGGTAACGCCCACATGTGGGGTGGGCCATCCGGGTTGAGGTGGTCCAATCAGAAGACCCTTTTCCTCTTATTTGTTCCTTAGTCCAGTCAAGTTGACACCCAGGATTAACCATCACTCTGTGTGTGTGTGTGTGTGTGTGTGTGTATACAAATATATTTGTATAGAATATTTCTGGATAGAACCAGATCATACAGCAGCCACTCTTAAGCAAAACCGGAGCCCAGTAGCTCCAAATCTTGTAGCATAGTTTCTGACATCTGGTACTCATCATCTTCTGGGCTCCAAAGGGCTTGAACAGCTCCTCTTCTCCAGCTCTGACATCTGTAACACACAGCTTGTTTTATAGCCTTGTTTTATTGCTCAATGCAATACCTTTTGCTGTCCTTGGTGCTCATTGCCTGGTCCCGACATCCACAGTATGTTGGATTCTCCATCACAACTGAACCTGTACCTTCAACAATGGCCTCCCCTGGCCTCGTCAGGAACTCTGACCCTGACACATGATGTCAAGCTTCAGCTCTCCATGACCCCTTCAGTCCTGGGGTTTCCACTCCAACTGAGGGTACACTGTCTTTGGACTCTCCTGTTATCTCATAATGCCAAACTTCAGCTGTTTTCCATGACCCCTTTATGCTTTCATCCAGTCCCTCATGGGAGACTCTTAGACATTATTTGCCAGGTTCTGCTGTGGTGGTGCACGCCTTAATCCTAGCACTTGAGGAGGCAGACGGCAGGCGGATCTTGTGAGTTCAAGCCAGCCTGGTCTACAGAGTGAGTTCCAGGACAGCGGGGCTACAGGAGACCCTTCTCAAAAAAGACAAAAAAAAAAAAATATATATATATATATATATATATATATATATACTATTATATATAATGCTGGGCGTGGTGCGCATGCCTTTATTTTTTATTTATTTTTTTAATTTTTTTTTTTATTTGATGCTTTGTGCATTTCGTACATCATTTCCAATTCAGATCAGGCATTTTCCCTTTCCTTCCCCCCCACCCCACCCCATCCCAGATCATGTATTCTGCCATAACTGTCTTGCATCTTTCTCTGTTTTTTTTTTTTTTTTTTTTTTTCTTTTAGCTATAAGTGATAATCCATGAGTACAAGCATCCTTCGTGCAAACCAATCTACAGGCTGTTGTGTCCAACCCCCACCAGCCCCACCATCCAGTGGGGGTGACATGTTGTTTGTTTAATCAAGTTTGATCAAATGAGTGTCCAAGACTACATCGCTGTAGTTTCACCATTCACCCCAATCGGAGCCTTTACATTCTACCACGCCCCCTTCTTCCGCAGGTTGTTCCCTAGGCTTAGAAAAGGGGCACAGGTGGATGAGAAGTAAAACAGTCCACTCTCTCTGGAGCTGGTGACTTGGATCTGGTCAATTCTGGCTGTTTCCTTTCATGGGCTGACAGTTGTCCAGGGGTAACCTTTCGATCCTACTAATGAAGCCACAAGCAATTAGATATATAGGTATTTAAGCAGCACTAATAGTTTATGGTAGGTAACTTTGGCATAGACACATATGTTTGGATGATATGTTAATCCATGAATTACATTTTTTCCCCCTGTTAAATAGGACAGGGTCTTACTGTGGCTTATAACATTCCTAACTCTGTAAAGGATGTAAGCTTGTGTGCATCAGCCATGGGTTATTCCTCCAAGGAGAGAGCCAATAGCCAATTAGATTTGGGATATACAGGCAATGGCCCTCCGCTGCACAGTTATTCCAGGCAGGTGAGGTGTAGCTGGTGCTGACGGTGGAGCCTTGCTTGACTCAGTAGACCCGTTATTTGCTTTATTGGTTTAGTGGACTTTGGTAACTACTCTCTGGCATTCCAGAGGCCATCTGTACACTGCATGTGCGGTCTCAATACATCCCTCCATGTTAACGTCAGGTCTTGGCAGCAGGGTCTTATCAACCTCTCCTCCTGCAGGTATCCAACACTAGGGGCAAGGAGCCCTTACCTTTTGTGGGGCCTTGGATCCCCTGGTCAACATCCCCCTGGTAGAACAACCATTGCTGATGTCAGAGCTCCTGCATTAATATACTTCGCCTAAAGTGCATAGCCTAAGGACTTTAGTATTATATTTTGTTCTGAACAGAGTATAATCCTTTTCACAGTTCTTATGTCTATTTAGTCAATTAAAGAAGGCATTTTTACCGGTTTTATAAGAGATTACCTCTATGATAGTTGTCTCCAATTTACAGTTGGAGAACGACCTCATCATCATCATATTTCTCCTTGTTCTATGGGGGGGGAAGGCAAGAAAGTCTCTCATATCAAAACCTTTGTGGCACCTAGAAGGTAAGTTTTCATTAGGACTCATTATAAATAGTTGTTACATGTAGGATCCACAGAAGGGTTCGATGTTTATGGCAATCTGAGGCTTTCCTTCCTTTTCAATGTTCAGATGAGTCAACCTTTCAGTTGCCACTTTTTGGTACATCCTACTCAATGCAAAGCTGTATCTTTTCTTTCCTTTTCATTAGTTCTTTCTAGCTTCGTTGGAACAAACATATTTTTCCCGTGTTAGTTTTAAGATTTGAATTGCAAGGTTTTTGAAAAAAAAGTTTTCATGTCTGTCTGTATCCCCCCCCTTTTTTTTTAATCCATGAGTCTCCGAAGACAGTTTGTATTTATACATAACTATAGGGTGGAATCAAGGCACGATTTCATCAAATTCACCATGATTCATCAAATTCACCATGTTGTTTTGGGTGACTAATATGAATTAACTTGGAAAGCAAACTTAAATTTTACGTTAAATCATCTTAATCATGCCTTTTAATCCTAGCACTTGGGAGGCAGAGCAGACGGATCTTTGTGAGTTCAAGGCCAGCCTGGTCTACAGAGTGAGTTCCAGGACAGCTGGGGACATACAGGGAGACCCTGTCTTGAAAATACCAAAAAAAATTATATATATATATATATTGCCTTGGGCCCTCCACTGGACACAGCCTCTGCATGCTGGCCCTGAGAAAATATCTAGAAGATTTTGCCTCAGTGATCCTGATCTCTTCTTAATACACACTGATTTTTCACTCCAGCTAACCATCATTGATTGTCCTAGTAAAATAAAGGTTTCATTCAATGGATTCAGCAGTCCTGATAGTCTTTGAGGGATTCTCAAACTTCTCTGAAACTTCACATATGCTTTGCTCTCAGCATTATCTTCCAGGTTCTCAAAACAGCTCATTAAGCTCTGAGAGGTCAATGGCTTTTCTAGCTAAACACTCCAAAATTCTTTTATAATCCTTCCCTAAAATCAACATGGTCAATTCCATTACAGCAAGAGCACACTCTTTGGTACCAATTTCTGTCCTAGTTTGATTTCTGTTGCTGTAACTAGACACTGACTAAACCAACATAGGGGAGGGAGAGTTTATTTGACTTAAAGATTGCATTAAAGATTCATTGAGGGAAGCCAAGGCAGGAACCTGGAGGTAGGAGCTGAAACAGAGACTAGGGAAGAGACTGCTTAATGTCTTGCTTCCTCCTCCTTGGGCTTAGCCAGCTTTCTTATACAACTCAGGACCAAACTATCCAGGAATGGCACCACCTACATCTGGCTAGGTCCCGTACAGCAAATAATAATCAAGAAAATACCACTACAATATGCCCACAGGCCAATCTGATGGAGGCTGTTTCTCAGTTAAGGTGCCCTCTTCCCAGGTGTGTCAAGTTTGACAACTAAGTTAACAATCACAAGATGATAGGGTGAGTCTTTAAGTTGTCCTAGTCTATTTGCGTAGTGGCCCTTCATGAACAGGGTAAAAAATTTCAATAATAATTTTGCTATCTTTTTTCCTGCTCATATACTGGTAGTCTTTAAAAAAATTTTCATATGTAGTCGATAAACAAATCATTTATAATGTTCTAATTTTGCTTTAAGGTAGTCTTAAATTTATCTGTGTAACTAATGGCAGTTTAAATATTTCTGTTATATCTAAAGAAATTTTCTATTTATATATTTTCTTCTTTTAGATGATTTTAATTCTTCATATCTGTGGTTTTATCTTGTGTTATTTACTGAAGACTGAATAATTTCTTTCAATGTTGAGGCTGCTAGTAGTCAGTGCTCTTAGCTTTTACAATGAAATGTCCAGTCCACTTAATTTACATTTTTTTTTGTAATTATAGATTGATAGGTTGACTGTTCTCTCAGTACCTTATACATGGATTTTTTTTTTTCTATCTCTTGGTTGAATTATTTCTCATAGGAAATCAGGAGAACTGGAATGTCATGCGTGCTTATACTCTCAGTGCTCTAAGATATGTTGATTTTCATTCTTAGTATTTCATGATGTGTCTTGCTGTGTGTTTCCTGAGCTGCTTTCATCTGTAGGTTGGTATCTTTCGTTACTTTTTGAAACCACACAGATATTTTTCCTATGTTTCTTTTGCCTCATTTCTCTACTATTTCTTTATTTTTTTTTTTTTTAAATTTTATTGACTTGGTTTGTGCATTTATACGTCATCATTTTCAATTACAGACAGGCATATTTCCCTTTCCCTTCCCCCCACCCCCCCCCATACCCAGGATCACCTGTATTCTGCCAGAAACTGTCTCCTAGCATCTTTCAGTTTTTTTTATTTTTTCATTTTTTTAGCTATAAGTGTATATCCATGAGTATAAGCATCCTTCGTGCAAAAAACATCTATAGACTGTTGTGCCCAAACCCCCACAGTCCCACCATCTAGTGGAGGTTTGAACAGGTTTGTTTGTTCAATCAAGTTGATCAAAATGAGTGTCCAGACTACATCGCATGTAAGTTCACCGTTCACACCCAATCGCGAGCCTTTACATTCTACAACTAACCACCCTCTTCCGCAGATTGTTCCCTAGGCTTAGAAAAGGGCACAGGTGGATAGAGAAGTAAAACTGTCCTCTCTCTCTGGAGCTGTTGACTGGATTCTGGTCAATTCTGGCTGTTTCCTTTCATGGGCTGAACAGTTTGTCTCATGATAACCTTTCGATCCTACATAAAATGGCCAGAGGCAATTAGCACGTGATATATGTATTTAGCAGCACTAAATTTATGGTTAGGTTACTTTGGCATAGAACACATTGTTGGATGATTGTAATTCATGAATTAACATTTTTACCCCTGATAAATATAACAGGTCTTACTGTGGCTTATGACATCTCCTAACCTGTAGAGGATGTAGGCGTGTGCGCATCAGCCATGGGTTATATTCTCCAAGGAAGAGAGCCAACAGCCAATTAGAATGGGATATTCAGGCACATGGCATGCCTCTGCTGCACCCAGTATTTCCAGGCAGGTGAGGTGTACTTGGTGCTAATGGTGGAGTCTTGCTTGACTCAGGAGACCCGTATTTGCTTATAACTGGTTAATGGCCTTGGAACACTCTCTGCATTCCCAGAAGGCCACTCTGTACCCTTGCATGTGCTGGTCTCAATATATCCTCCCATGTTAACGTCAGAGTGTCTTCGGCAGCAGGTCTTATCGCCTCTCACTTCCTGCAGGTATCCCAACTTAAGGGCAAGGAGCCCTTACCTTTGTGGGGGCCTTTGGAATCCCCTGGCCAACATCCCCTGGTAGAACAATCCATTGCTGATAGCAGAGCTCCTTGCATTAATATATTTTTGCCTAAGTGCATAGCCCCAAGGACTTTAGTTTATATTTTGGTTCTGAACAGAGTATAAAATCCTTTTCACAGTTCTTATGTCTAATTAGTCAATTAAAGAAGGCATTTTTACGGGTTTTATAAGAGATTACCGTCATATAGTTGTCTCCAATTTACCAGTTGGAAAATGACATCATCATCGTCATATTTTTCCTTGTTCTAATGGGGGGGAGGCAAAGAAAGTCATATCAAACCTTTGTTGCACCTAGAAGGTATAAGTTTCATTAGGACTCATTAATAGATAGTTGTTACATTAGGATCCACAGAAGGGTTCGGATGTTTTGGCAATCTGAGGCTTTTCCTTCGCTTTCAGTGTTCAGACGGGTCAACCTTTCAGTTGCCACTTTTTGGTAACATCCTACTCAATGCAAAGCTGTATCTTTTCTTTCTCAGCCGTTAAGTTGGTGAATTTTCCTGTTTTGGAACAAACAAATCTTTTCCCATAAGTTAGTTTTAAGAATTTTTGAATTGCAAGGTTTTTGACTAGAAGGTTTCAATGTCTGTCTGTACCGCCACCCCCTTTTTTTTTTAACCCATGAGTCTCCAGAAGACAGTTGGTATTATACATAACTATAGGGTGGAATCAAAGCACAGATTTCCAATCAAATTCACCCAATGCTGTTTTGGGTGACTATATATGGAATTAACTTGGGAAGCAAAAACTTAAATTTTTGCTTTAAATCATCTTAAAGAGAATGCTACAAGGTGATACTGTACAACCAGAGACAATTATAGAGAACATTTGTAATGTGCCAATCCCAAAGTTATTGCTCTAGAGATTTTGTTGTAAAACAAATGTGGACAACAGCAAAATTATATCTACATTAAACTCAGATGCATTACCCGTTTTATCGAGTCTGTAAACCAATGTTGTTTACATATACACATAATTTACTTTTACTAAGTCCTAAAAACACCAATGTATCCTGTAGACAGTGTCTAGGATGGAAACTGAGACTTGCTGAAACTCAAATCAATTAAATATCCCTTGATTGAATATACATCCGTGTCCCTCTCCCCATCCCATCCCCCTTCCATTCACCATTTCAGTCCATTTTCTGATGCAGTATTTCTGTTGTTGGTTCTTTTTACTATGCATCCCTCTCAATGAGAAATATTTATATCTGGTTGTTGGTACTAGCATCCACATATGAGGGACACCATTTGTCGTTTGTTTTTTCTGGGACTGTGTTACTTCACTTAAAACATAAATGTCTTTCCCAGCTCCATCCATTTTGCCTGCAAAGTTCATGAATGTTGTCCCTCTTTACTGCTGCAAGAACTCCATTGTATAACCATGTACCACATTCTCTTCCCCAACTCGTCAGTTGAGGGGCACCTGGGCTGGTTCACAGCTTTTTTGCTATTGTGAACAGACTGCAATAACATAGCTGTGCATGTATCTTTGCAGTAAGTTGTGTCTTGTGGTATATACCCAGGAGTGGTATGACTGGTCAAATGGACGGCTCATTTTTGAGTCTTTTTTAAGGGTTCTCCACACTGTTTTCCAAATGTGGGCTGTACTAGTTTACATTCCCACCAAGCAATGGATGAGTGTTCCCCTTTCCCCGCAACCTCTCCAGCATTTGGTAACATTCGTGTTCCTGATCCTGCCAGTCTTATTGGAGTAAGGTGGATATCTCAAAGTGGTTTTAATTTTGCATTTCTTAATTATCAGAGATGACAGTTTAAGATGGTTTCTCAGCCATCTCTAAATTCTCCTCTGTGAAGTCTCTATTCAGATCTTTGCTCCATCTTTGAGTGAATTCATTTGTTTTCTTTCTTCTTTGTTTTTTGAGTAGCTTGTTATACTCTGGAAATTAATGCCTTGTTCAGATGTATCTGCTGTGAAGGTTTCCTCCCACTCTGTGGGTCTTCTCCTCACTTCCTTTATTGCTTCCTTTGATGTACAGAAGCTTTTTGAGTTTAATGGAAGGTTCCCATTTGTCAATTGTCGATCTTATTTCCTTGTGCAGCTGCTGTCCTGATTTAGGAAGTCTCTTCCTACACCTATGTCTTGTAGTCTGCTGCCAAGCTTCTCTTCTATCAACTCCAGAGTTTGGGGTTTCACAATGAGGTCTTTGTCCATCTGGAGTTGACCTTATGTTAACACAGGTGAGAGGTAGGGGTTTAATTTCATTCTTCTACAAGTGGTGATCCAGTTTTGCCCCAACAGCACTTGCTGAAGATGCTGTCCTTTCCTCCATTGTGTATTCTTGGCCCCTTGTCAAAATATGAGGTGGCTGAATTGTATGAAGCTCAAGTTTGGATCTTTGGTTTTATTCAATTGATCTATTTATCTGTTTCTGTGCCAGTACAAAGCTTTTTTATTAGCCCTGTTTATGTTTGTTTAGGTAGCGTACACCCTTGTATTGCTCTTTTCACTCGGTGTTGTTTTGGCTATTCGGAGGTCTTTTGTTTTTTCCAATGATTGAGGATTTTTTTTTTCCAGCCCTGTGAAGAAACTCTTAGAAGGGTTATGTTGGAGGGAGGGGGATTGCATTAATCTGTACATTACTAGTTGGGTAGAATGGAATTTTTAACTATATTAATTTTCCCAATCCTGCATGGAGGTTTGTCCATCTTCTGATGTCTTCCTCAATTTCCTTTTCAGGGGTTTAATTTTGTTGTAGAGACCTTGGTGTCCTTGGTTAGGTTTGTTCCTAGTTATTTAATTGTTTTTGAGGCTATTGGAGTGGGAAGGTCTCCTGTATTCCTTTCTTCATTGCTTGTTGTTGGTGTAAAGAAAGGCTACTGATTTTTCTAGATTTATTTTGTATCCTGGCCACTTTTACAAAAGCTCTTAATCATTTCTTGGAGTTTCTGGTGGAGTTCTTAGCACCCCTTAGGTAGACATTCATATCATCAGCAAAAAGGGTAGCTTGATTTCCTCTTTTCAATTAGACTCCTTTATTTCCTTTTTCTTTTGCCTTATTGAGCCCTAGCAGGGTTTCAAGCACTATATTGAGGGGGAGTGGTGACAGGGGGCAGCCTTGCCGAGTTCTACCTTTAAAGGGAATGGCTTTCTGTATTTCCCCCATTTAGAATGATAATTGGCTGTGGGGTTTCCTGTATAATGGCTTTTGTTACATTGAGGAATAATCCTCTAGGCAATTCCCTCCAGGACTTTAACATGAAAGGATGCTGTATCTTGTCAAGGCTTCTCCGCATCAATTGAAAAGATGGTGTGGTTTTTGTCCTTCAGTCCATTGATATGTTTTGATGATGTTTATTGATTTCGTATGTTGAACATCCCTGCATCTCTGGTATGAATTCCAACTTGGTCATGGTGGTGATTTTCTTGATGGAGATCTGTATGCGATTTGCCAATCTCCTGTTTAGAATTTTGGCCATCTGTGTTCATTAGAGAGATGGGTCTATAAGTCTCCTTTTTGGTTGTTCTTTTTCCTGGTTTGGGTAGTAGCGTAATTCTGGCCTCATAGAAGGAATCCGGGAGAATTCCTACCGTTTGTATCTTCTATTCAATTAAGTAGTATGGTTGTATGTCTTTTGAAATATTAAAATAAAATTCTGNTTGTATGCACATGGTACATACTGAAAGCCTTTTTCAATACATCAGTCCTGATATAAATTTTGTTGTTGTTGTTATAGCATTTGTACAACTCATACAGTGGTTCCCATAAAACCTCCATCGAACTCATGCATTACAGTTTCCAAGCTCAAGCCCTAGCAGTCAGGCTCCCAAACCAGATGTCCTTTGTGCAAACAGATCCGCTGGATTCTAGTCCGCATATCTAGGAATCCTAGGTAAGGCGTATTCTTCCTACCCCAATAGCACACAGTCTCTTACAGTTTTCAGACAAGGGTCAGTCCCCACCCCCACCCATTTCTCTTGCTCTGCTTTGAGACCTTGTCCTCATTGGTATGGGTCCCAAGTCTGATGCCTAACATTGCCACAGGTTTACATGTGAAAGTTTACAGCTGATTGTAAGTCATTGGCTCTGCTACACTCATGACACCAGCCCTGGCTCTTAATCTTCCACTCCCTCTTCCACAAGATCCCTAAGCAAGGGTAGGTAAGGTTTAATATAGGGACTCCATCCAGGAGTTTGTTTTGTAAATAGCAAAACAAAAATAGCTACCACCTTTCCTACTTAAGTTTCCCATAATTGACATAATCAGAATGTTTATTAGAAATTGGACCTAAGAAAAAAAATTAATGTCTTGATTTGACAAAGATTGATGAAGTTTTGTGAAGGAGTTTAGAGACTACCACAAAGAGCCTTTTAAAGTACGTGACCACACTTTTTTTTTTTTTCTTTTAAAATGTCATCCTTCAAACATTCCAGGATTACTAATTTTAGCATGTAGAGATTTATATACTTTGGGGTTCAATCCATAATTTCCATTTTTAATTTCATTCTGAATGTAGAAATTATGGTAGTGTTTCATCAGAACTTTTATTACCATTTTGATATATTGAGGCTGTAACAGTGATAAAAAGCAAACTTACTCCTTTAATAAGTGTAATCAATATTAGGAAACTACTATTGGAAAAGCTGTGTCTCGAATTTACTAACTTGAGACCAATGAATATGAGAAATTTGGAGACTATCTTTTCTGTATAAATTATGATTAATCTTTACATGTTATAATTGTGAGATGTATGAAATAAAATTAATTTTATTTTCCTCAGTTGCCAAACTTTGCACAGATACTAGATTGGTCCTGTGATCCTGAAAGCTTAGATAGTTTCCATGAAAAGGATCAGATTGTTAAGCTTATAAACATCATTCAGGCCTTTACATCAGGTTGGTTAAGGGAGAAATTTAAGGAATAATATAAAAATAAAATAAAACTTTTTTTTTGGTCTTTTTGAGACAGGGTTCTCCCTGTAGCCCTGGAGCTTGCTGTAGACCAGGGTAGCCTTTAACTCAACAGAGATCTGCCTGTCTCTGCCTCTCCAGTGCTGGGTTAAAGGTGTGGACCACTACACCCGACATGAATTTTTTCTTAAAGTAATTAAATTTTGTATGACTTACAGTGTCTTAACTTGGCTCCTCTTATCCCCATTTAAAAATAAAATTAGATGATAGTACTTACTCTTAGTGCTGGTATTTCTGAATGTCTTTTAACTGTTAACTTTGTAGGATGGCTCAAAAACTGCATGTTAAGATTCAGTGTTGCTTCATATTAGCTCAGTAAACATGAGCTATTGTCAGATTTCACTGGGTATCTACAATAGATACCTCAAAGTGCAAAGATTTTAAGGCAGACAAGGAGGCTGGGAGATGGCCAGTGGTAAAGTGCTTCCTGCACAAGCATGACAACCTGAGTTCAGATCCTTAGCATCCATGCAAAAAGCAGCTATGGCAGGTGCTTGTAATCCCAGTGCTGGAGGCAGTGGCGAGGAAGATCCCTGGGCTCACTGACCAAACAGCCTAGCCAAATTGGTGAACTCCAAATTAGGGAGAGACCTTGACTCATAAAATTGGTTTATTTTTCTTAATCATAAAGAAAAAAATGGTTTTTATTTTTCCTTTAAGAAAAGACCTTACTCTATACCCCAGGCTGGCCTAGAATTTGGGATCCTCCTACTCTCAGTCTCCAAAAGCGTATGATTACAAGTGTGACTAGGACTTTGGCATCCTATGTCTCTTAAAGAAAATAATTAAATATGGTTTGAAATAAAAACTTTGCTTACTAATTGTCCTGTATATAATTTAGTTGTCTTCCTCTCAGATGTCTATAGACTTTCCTCAATGATTTTAAACTCCAGTCTATTCCTTACAAAGACACTTGATTTCTTTTTGGAATGTTGCATTCTCAAATTATTAAAGTTACAAAAACGTTTTTTTAAAAAGGTTCTTTCTGCTTGAATTATTCCTCTTGTGTAGATTATGCCTCAATGGAAATAATAATTTTATAAAAAAAAAAAAAAAACAAGATGGAGAAGCAATTGAAGGAGAACACCTGACTTTGACTTCTGGCCTCCACAGGTGTACATACACTTGCACATGTGCACACTTATACATACATCATACAAATTAAGAAAGTGAAAATGAGCTCTATATTTCTAATGTTCTCTTTTTAAGATTCATTTTTAATATTTTAATTATGTGTATGTGTGTATTTGTGTGTGGTGCCAAGGGGGTCAGATCCTCCTGTAGTTAGAGTTACAGGTGGTTGTAAGCTGCTTGATGTGGGTGCTGGGAACTGAACAGGCTTCTGAGCATTAGCACTCTTTTTTTTTTTTTTTTGGTCTTTTCAAGACAGGGTCTCCCCATATCCCCAGCTGTCCTGGAACTTACTCTGTAGACCAGGCTGGCCTTGACTCACACAAAGATCTGCCGCTTTGCCTCCCAAGTGCTAGGATTAAAGGCGTGCGTTACCACGCCCGGCTACATGCACTCTTAATTGCTGAGCCATCTCTCCAGTCCTCTACTACAGTTCTTAAGCAAATGTAAAAAGTTACAGGGAATTTTATTTTTTTTTTAACTTAGGAAGTTTTGTGAACATATTTACAAGCAACTAACAGTAGCTGACAGATGAGAATACCTTATTCTTTCTTCCCAGTCTAAAAGTTTCCTCTGGAAGCTGCTAATGCTTTTCTGTCTTTTTGAAGACCAGACATCAACTGTATCAGAAGTCTTTTTGTGGAAGGAAGTAAGTGTTCCTCCAAGCTCTTTTCCTGTTCCATCTCCAGCTCATCATGCAGTACTTGTCTGTCTCCTGAAGTAAACCAGTCTTTATGGGGATTTAATTTATTTAAGGTCAGCTACCACATTCTTTTCACCTTTTAAGTCCTGGACCTAACATAATATCTGTGACATAGTAAGGTTTCAACATATATATAGACTTTAAAAGTCTTTGTTTAAGTAGTATATATTAAAATACACAGCTTTTATGGGCTTAATACAGTAGATTTTGAATGATGTGACCACTGTGCCAAATAAAATATAGGCTTTTTTATATGTCTTTGTGGTAAGTGGGTTCAAATTGGACAGTAAGTGTTTCATATATAGTTGAAATTCTATGCATTGGTTCTTATTTTAAACTGTAAAAAAAATATTTTTAAAAAGCTTGTGTACCATTCCCAACATTTTCAGATTATTTTTCTTTGTCATATTTGGTAACAATACAATAAAGCAGTCACATAACACTTTGTATGAGGTGTTATAGTTTGGAGATTATTATAGTGTACAGTAGGAGGATGTGTGCAAATACTATACCATTTTAAATAAAGGGCTTGTACATCATCAGATTTAGAATACCTGGAATCTTGGAACTAATCCCCTTTGTACACTGGAAGATGACTGCACAGGCTGGTGTATATTTAAGAATCATTAACAGAAAAATTAGACTAAGAAAAGTTAATTGAGGCAAAGAAGAATGAAAAAGTGGACTAAAGTTAGAACATTGTTAGTACCAAATTATGGAAGATAGGAGGAGGGTAGGAGAAGGATGCTTAATAAAGATAGCCAGTGAATGATCAGAAAGGGATGGAAGAATGTACAGTGGGGACTGGAGATGACTCAGTGGTTAATAACAGTCCTGCTCCTGTAGGTTGGTTCCCAGTGTCTTATCAGGCAGCTCACAACTGCCTAACAACTCCAGCTCCTTGGGATATAACACCCTCTTCTGGCTTCTGAGGATACCTGCACCCACCCCTCATCCCACCACATAGACATAATAAAAAAGAATAGAGTGTTTAGGGGACACCAGGAATAGAGAATTTCAAGAATTATGTATTTCAAGGTTTAAAATTACTATATAATGATACAGCAATGCGATGAGAAAGAAAAGGCTTGGAAGTTACGCCTCAGCTACTTCAGTAAAAGCTTTTCAGTAGTGTGGAAGAAATGCAAGGCAGATCACACAGACAGTGAGTCAAGGAGTCTATCTATGAACATAGCAATTCAGGTGCTCAGCATTAAAGCAGCAAGTTTCAATAAATCTATATTAAATACAATTAAATATTGTTATCCTGGGTGGCATAATGCCTTTAATACCAACACTCGGAGGCAGAGGCCAGGTGGATCTGTGAGCCAGCATGGTCTCTCTAGCAAGTTTCAGGCCAGCTGTGGCTACTGGGAGACCCTGTCTCAAAAATAAGTAAATAATACCAATTAAATCATGTTTTAGTACAGCTTCATTCACATACTGGTTTGGAACCATCACAAACAGGAGTGTAACTAGTAATTGATTGTATTATCTGTGATACATGTGCTGGGAGTTTTATTTTAGTATAATGGCTTTGTTTTTTCTTTTCATTATTTCTAATACATAAAGGATCCTTCAAAATTAAGCAAATGACCAAAAGCTAGGAGAGTAGGGAAAATATGCAAGGACAGTTCACAAACAGATAAAAATAGGCCTAAACAATTTAAAATGAGGGAGGAAAAAAATAGAGGGTATGCTAGAATGTATGCATAAGAAAGCAGAAAAGAAACTAAGGAAAAGAGAATCATCAGTGTGGGAGTGAGAGTCGGGGATGAAAGGAAAATACAGTCATCTGTGAGCTGTGATGAAACCCATTTGTAGTCTAGCCTAAAACTTACTCTTAAAAAGTTTTAAATAAAAACAGTCAACTTCCCCAGGAGAATATTGAGAAGGACTGAGAAAGAGTTGAATGCATGTTGGCAGAATGCATGAGCTCTGGGGGTGGGGTATGGGGGGGACATGGGTCTAGATTTTTTAAATTATTTTAATAAATAAATATTAAAAAAGTTAAATAACAGTTTGTCACAGTGTGACAAAAGTTTGTGATCAAACATACTCATATACTGCTGATATGCATGCAGATTGGTATAATTATTCTATTTCAGAGTTTATAACAGAAAATACCATAGACTAAGTAGGGTAGGTAATATTTCTCATAGTTCTGGAGGCTGGGGCATGCAGAACAATGTGACAGCATTTTGGCTTCTGGTAAGGACCCCCTTCCTGGGTGGAAATAAACACCTTAATGCATCCTCACATGGCAGGGCAGGGAGAAAAGAAACAAGTTCAATGTATATAACTGCACTAACCCATCAGGAGGACTCCACCATCATGCACTAAGTATCTTTCAAAAGCCATATTTATAGTTACCAGCACACTGGACAGTAGAGTTTTAACACAAGAATCTTGGGAGGACATAAGCATCCTGTTCATGCTATTGCAGAGAGATTTGTACCTGCTGCTTTCCCTGGCCTTCTCCAAAGCCTGGAATGTCTTCCAAAGCTTTCTCTTTAGTTTTCTTGAGAACCTTAAGGCCTTGGTAGCTGAGCAACTTGAGTATCAGAAACTTTTCTCAGTTCTTAAACACTTATGATTTCAGTAGTTAAAAACCTGGAATGTTTAATTCATTATATAGGATAATTATTGGTGTGGCTAATTTTTTTCTTTTTTTTACCTCGTTACTGTAATTACTGATTTGTTTGGTTGGTTTTAGTGTCTCAGTTTTTATCCTATTCGGGGGAACCTCCTTTGCTATATTTTTGAGTTTTTTGTTTTAAGTATTTTTTTTCCTATTTTACTGACTTTTACTTGCACCTGTTTATATTATTTTTTAAGTGATTGCTCTTCTAGAGATTTGTTCTGGTTTGGTTTCTGTTGCTGGGATAGAACACTGATCAAAACAACGTGGGTTTATTTGGCATACAGCACAGTAAGGGAAGCCAGGAACTTGGAGGCAGGAAACTGAAGCAGAGACTATGGAGGAATTCTGTTTTCATGAGTTGCTCACTGGTTCACTCATCTAGCTTTCTTTTTTTCCCATTATTACTATTACTATTATTATTATTATTATTTTGTTATTATTAAATTTTTTCAATAGGTCATACATCATTTCTTGATCCAATCTATAGTCGCTTCTCTTTCCGTGGCTCCCACCCCACCCAAGTCCTTGCACTCTGCCATACATGTCCTGCATTTTTTCCAGTCCTTTCCAGAATTTTTTTCCAGTCTTTTTTTTGTTTGTTCTTCTGTATTCTTTATATATACATATATACATAGTTATATATTATATATATATATATATATATAATACATATACATATATATATACACACACACGCCATATCACTTGAATGGGAGGATTTTTTCTTTCTTCCCTAAAGATGTTATGTTTTCCTTAAGGAAGTCTCGAAGGTTCCTCCTTGGCACCCAAGCACAACATCAATCCTGCATTTTGTCCTCATTGGGGTCTTCCCTTCCATGGTCCCTCAAATGAAGTCCAGTAAGCATCCTGCTTGATCCCTCTTGCACAGGCCTCCATGATACAGCCAGGTAGTCCAACAATGGCAGTCTACACTCTGACGAGGCTGACATCCCTTAGCTGTTTAGTCCACAAGCTGTTATTTCAGTAGTACTTATCTTGCACTGAAGGTTTGGAGGATTCTTGGCGAGACGTGAGTCCTCAGTCCATATGTAGGAGGTTAAAAAAGCTGGTGTCTCATGTCTTTGTGGAGTACAAAAAGTGGTGGCAGCCACAGAGTAGATATACTTGCCAGTAAGAACTGGAGATAGGTGAAACAACAGTACTCTCTATTCTTTTTGTGTTTTTGCTAAGATTTCAAGTTCTGTGTCTGCAGTACAGTTTTCTGTCTTACTGATTATTTGTATCTGGTTGTGTACTTTCCTTTTGGATGCTTAAGGCCACACAGTTTCACTAGCTTTCTTTATATACCCCAAGCTCACTTGCTCAGAGATGGCAGTGCTCACTGTGGATGGGACCTTGCTGTGTCAATTGGCAATAAAGAAAATGCCCATAGTAATGCCCACAGGGCAGCATGTACAGGAAATCCCTCAGCTGAGGTTTCCTTTCCACATGTTTCAATTGGCAAACCAAGATTAGTCATCACAAATTTACCCCTTGCCAACTTGACGTACAAGCACATCACTGTTAAACTACAACCTTTCTTGTTTTCTCTAAGATCACATGTTAATATTAAATACAGTACAACTTAAAAGTCCCACAGTCTTTTAAAAACTCCAGTGGTTTAAAAGGTCAGGCTCTTAAGAATTTCTGAAGTCTCTCACCTGTGTGTGGTGTGTGTGTGTATTAGTCAGGGTGTCTCTAAAGAAACAGAAGCAACAGGATGAATATATAACTATATACAATTTATTGATTTGCTCATCATGACAAAGCTCAATAGTCCCAGTGCCGAACTGGAGAGGCGGGAATCCAGGGAACTGCTCAGTCCACAAGGCTGGATGTCTCAGTCAGTCCCAGTCTAGTGCTGAAGGCCCGAATGGATTCCAGGAGATCTGCCAGGTCTCAGTACACACTGGATCCGAAGGTTGATCAAGCAGCAAGACAACTCACCAGAATGAGAGAAGCAAGCTGCGGAGGAAAAAGGGACCAGCTCCGCTGCCATGGCCTTAAATAAGCCTGCCAGCAGAAGGTAACGCCCACATTGGGGTGGGCCATCCGGGTTGAGGTGGTCCAATCAGAAGACCCTTTTCCTCTTATTTGTTCCTTAGTCCAGTCAAGTTGACACCCAGGATTAACCATCACTCTGTGTGTGTGTGTGTGGTGTGTGTGTGTATACAAATATATTTGTATAGAAATATTTCTGGATAGAACCAGATCATACAGCAGCCACTCTTAAGCAAAACCGGAGCCCAGTAGCTCCAAATCTTGTAGCATAGTTTCTGACATCTGGTACTCATCATCTTCTGGGCTCCAAGGGCTTGAACAGCTCCTCTTCTCCAGCTCTGACATCTGTAACACACAGCTTGTTTTATAGCCTTGTTTTATTGCTCAATGCAATACCTTTTGCTGTCCTTGGTGCTCATTGCCTGGTCCCGACATCCACAGTATGTTGGATTCTCCATCACAACTGAACCTGTACCTTCAACAATGGCCTCCCCTGGCCTCGTCAGGAACTCTGACCCTGCACACATGATGTCAAGCTTCAGCTCTCCATGACCCCTTCAGTCCTGGGTTTCCACTCCAACCTGAGGGTACACTGTCTTTGGACTCTCCTGTTATCTCATAATGCCAAACTTCAGCTGTTTTCCATGACCCCTTTATGCTTTCATCCAGTCCCTCATGGGAGACTCTTAGACATATTTGCCAGGTTCTGCTGTGTGGTTGCACGCCTTAATCCTAGCATTGGGAGGCAGAGGCAGGCGGATCTTGTGAGTCAAGCCAGCCTGGTCTACAGAGTGAGTTCCAGGACAGCTGGGGCTACAGGAGACCCTGTCTCAAAAAGACAAAAAAAAAATAATATATATATATCTATATATATATATATATATCTATATATATATAATGCTGGGCGTGGTGCGCATGCCTTTATTTTTTATTTATTTTTTTAATTTTTTTTTTATTGATGCTTTGTGCATTTCGTACATCATTTCCAATTCAGATCAGGCATTTTTTCCCTTTCCTTCCCCCCACCCCACCCCATCCCAGATCATGTATTTGCCATAACTGTCTTGATCTTTCTTCTGTTTTTTTTTTTTTTCTTTTTTAGCTATAAGTGATAATCCATGAGTACAAGCATCCTTCGTGCAAAACCAATCTACAGGCTGTTGTGTCAACCCCCACAGCCCCACCATCCTAGTGGGGGGTGACATGTGTTTGTTTAATCAAGTTTATCAAATGAGTCCAGACTACATCGCTGTAGTTTTCACCATTCACCCCAATCGGAGCCTTTACATTCTACCACGCCCCCTCTTCCCGCAGGTTGTTCCCTAGGCTTAGAAAAGGGGCACAGGTGGATGAGAAAATAAAACAGTCCACTCTCTCTGGAGCTGGTGACTTGGATCTGGTCAATTCTGGCTGTTTCCTTTCATGGGCTGACAGTTGGTCCGAGGGGTAACCTTTACGATCCTACTAATGAAGCACAAGCATTAGATATATAGGTATTTAAGCAGCACTAATAGTTATGGTAGGTTACTTTGGCATAGACACATATGTTTGGATGTTATTTTAATCCATGAATTACATTTTTTCCCCCCTGTTAATATGGACAGGGTCTTACTGTGGCTTATAACATCTCCTAACCTGTGAAGGTGTAAGCTTGTGGCATCAGCCATGGGTTATTCCTCCAAGGAGAGAGCCAATACCAATTAGATTTGGGATATACAGGCACAGGCGGCCTCCGCTGCACAGTATTTCCAGGCAGGTGAGGTGTAGCTGGTGCTGAGGTGGAGCCTTGCTTGACTAGGTGAGACCCTATTTGCTTTATTGGTTTAGTGGACTTTGGTAATACTCTCTGGCATTCCAGAGGCCATCTGTACACTGCATGTGCGGTCTCAATACATCCCTCCAGTTAACGTCAGGTCTTTGGCAGCAGGGTCTTATCAACCTCTCCTCCTGCAGGTATCCAAACTTAGGGGCAAGGAGCCCTTACCTTTTGTGGGCCTTGGATCCCTGGTCAACATCCCCCTGTAGAACAATCCATTGCTGATGTCAGAGCTCCTGCATTAATATACTTCGCCTAAGTGCATAGCCTAAGGACTTTAGTTTATATTTTGTTCTGAACAGAGTATAATCCTTTTCACAGTTCTTATGTCTATATTAGTCAATTAAAGAAGGCATTTTTACTTGGTTTTATAAAGAGATTACCTCTATGATAGTTGTCTCAATTTACAGTCTGGAGAACGACCTCACATCATATATTTCTCCTTGTTCTATGGGGCGGAAGGCAAGAAAGTCTCTCATATCAAAACCTTTGTGGGCACCTAGAAGGTAAGTTTTCATTAGGACTCATGATAAACAGTTGTTACATGTAGGATCCACAGAAGGGTTCAATGTTTATGGCAATCTGAGGCTTTTCTTCCTTTCAATGTTCAGATGAGTCAACCTTTCAGTTGCCACTTTTTGGTACATCCTACTCAATGCAAAGCTGTATCTTTTCTTTCTCAGCCATTAAGTTGGTGACATTTCGTCCTGTTGGAACAAACATATCTTTTCCCGTGGTTAGTTTTAAGATTTGAATTGCAAGGTTTTTGACGAAAAGTTTTCATGTCTGTCTGTATCCCCCCCCTTTTTTTTTAATCCATGAGTCTCCAGAAGACAGTTGTATTATACATAACTATAGGGTGGAATCAAGGCACAGATTTCATCAAATTCACCCATGATTCATCAAATTCACCCATGTTGTTTTGGGTGACTACATATGATTAACTTGGGAAGCAAACTTAAATTTTACGTTAAATCATCTTAATCATGCCTTTAATCCTAGCACTTGGGAGGCAGAGGCAGACGGATCTTTGTGAGTTCAAGGCCAGCCTGGTCTACAGAGTGAGTTCCAGGACAGCTGGGACTACAGGGAGACCCTGTCTTGAAAATACCAAAAAAAATTTATATATATATATGGCCTTGGCCCTCCACTGGACCACAGCCTCTGCATGCTGGCCCTGAGGAAATACTACCTAGAAGATTTTGCCTCAGTGATCCTGATCTCTTCTTAATCACAGCTGATTTTTCAACTCCAGCTAACCATCATTGATTGTCCTAGTAAAATAAAGGTTTCATTTCAATGGATTCAGCAGTCCTGATAGTCTTTGAGGGATTCTCAAACTTCTCTGAAACTTCACATATGCTTTGCTCTCAGCATTATCTTCCAGGTTCTCAAAACAGCTCATTAAGCTCTGAGAGGTCAATGGCTTTTCTAGCTAAACACTCCAAAATTCTTTTATAATCCTTCCCTAAAATCAACATGGTCAATTCCATTACAGCAAGAGCACACTCTTTGGTACCAATTTCTGTCCTAGTTTGATTTCTGTTGCTGTAACTAGACACTGACTAAACCAACATAGGGGAGGGAGAGTTTATTTGACTTAAAGATTGCATTAAAGATTCATTGAGGGAAGCCAAGGCAGGAACCTGGAGGTAGGAGCTGAAACAGAGACTAGGGAAGAGACTGCTTAATGTCTTGCTTCCTCCTCCTTGGGCTTAGCCAGCTTTCTTATACAACTCAGGACCAACTATCCAGGAATGGCACCACCTACATCTGGCTAGGTCCCGTACAGCAAATAATAATCAAGAAAATACCCTACAGATATGCCCACAGGCCAATCTGATGGAGGCTGTTTCTCAGTTAAGGTGCCCTCTTCCCAGGTGTGTCAAGTTGACAACTAAGATTAACAATCACAAGATGATAGGGTGAGTCTTTAAGTTGTCCTAGTCTATTTGCATAGTGGGCCTTCATGAACAGGGTAAAAAATTTCAATATAATTTTGCTTATCTTTTTCCTGCTCATATACTGGTAGTCTTTAAAAAAATTTTCATATGTAGTCGATAAACAAATCATTTATAATGTTCTAATTTTGCTTTAAGGTAGTCTTAAATTTATCTGTGTAACTAATGGCAGTTTAAATATTTCTGTTATATCTAAAGAAATTTTCTATTTATATATTTTCTCTTTTAGATGATTTTAATTCTTCATATCTGTGGTTTTATCTTGTGTTATTTACTGAAGACTGAATAATTTCTTTCAATGTTGAGGCTGCTAGTAGTCAGTGCTCTTAGCTTTTACAATGAAATGTCCAGTCCACTTAATTTACATTTTTTTTTGTAATTATAGATTGATAGGTTGACTGTTCTCTCAGTACCTTATACATGGATTTTTTTTTTCTATCTTCTTGGTTGAATTATTTCTCATAGGAAATCAGGAGAACTGGAATGTCATGCGTGCTTATACTCTCAGTGCTCTAAGATATGTTGATTTTCATTCTTAGTATTTCATGATGTGTCTTGCTGTGTGTTTCCTGAGCTGCTTTCATCTGTAGGTTGGTATCTTTCGTTACTTTTTGAAACCATACAGATATTTTTCCTATGTTTCTTTTGCCTCATTTCTCTACTATTTCTTTATTTTAATCTAATGACATTATCATTAACTTCTTTGTTATACTGTATTTTCTTTTTTGTTAATTTTCTTTTTAAATTTTATTTAGAACAGACTGGCCCAGAACTTGGAGATACCTGCCTCTCTCTGCCTCCCAAGTGCTGGGATTAAGAGCATGCACCACCATGCCCTGCTAGCTACTTCTTTACTTAATTTCACATTCACTATCCTTTTTCTTTTGTGTCTTCACTGCTAAAACTTACCTGTTGAATTCTGATCTTGTATTTTCCATTTTAGCATTTGTTCTTCATCTTTCCCACTTACCGTCCATTTCTTCTGAGTTTTTTTTTTTAATGTCATAACTAGTTTCAGTTCCTGTCAGTTTCAAAATTTGGCTGTCTGCTTCTACTCAGCTATCTGCCTCCTACCCCCGTATGTATATGTGTATGCTTGTGGTACATGGAATGCTGTGCAATTTTTAAAAGCATCCTAGTCATTTTGTATAATTGAGGTTTTAGACTGAAATAAATAGCATTTATTTCTATGTCCCCTTGGAGGTCTCATGGACAGAGGGTTGAGTTGATTAGACTTGAGGTCATAGTGAGCTCCATTTGCTGTTTGCTAGATTCAGGTTGCCACTTGTTTTAGATGTTTTGATGTTAAGGCCTTAACTTTCTCATCAGTAGAATATGGGATATAAGCACTGGCAGATTCCAGAGATTTGCCTTTGTTTGACAGCTGAGCTGCCAGCTTTGAAACTATGTGAGATCTATTTCTCTTGAGTTTTACTAGGTTCATGGTTCATGGGTACAGACTCATTTGAGAGTTCTGCTTTTTGTGCCTAGATCTCAACCCTGTTGTGTGTTTGCTCAGTTATAATTTGGAGTATCTTGGTGTGGTTTCTTGTAGCTCGCCTAAGCTTTTGGCTGTTCAAGTCCTAGAGTGTCTAGAAGAATTTCTCTCAGTTTTCCTAGGTTTACTTTTCAAAGTTGGAAGTGCCTAGGAGTGCAGGAGTGTGAAGAATGGAGAGAAAGTTCGTTTATATAGTCATTTGCAGCCAAAATCCTTACTTGCTCAAGGGATACTTCTCTATCCTCTGACCTGGACTGGGCTTTCTGTTAAGTAAACACCCAGAATATAGTTTGACCAACCCTCCCTCCCTCCCTTCCTCCCTCCCTTCCTCCCTCTCTCCCTTTCTCCCTCTCTCCGTCTCTCTGCATGTGGGTGTGATACTAGCTTTTGTCACAGAACACTGGCACACTTGCTACAGACCCCTGTGAGAGGTAAGTAGTTGCTGACTTGGTTGTGGATGGACAGCCTGAGGATTGTGAACTGTTAAGCCAGACTGAGTCTTAAATATGGCTGCATTTTCCTTACATTGTGGTCTTTTCCTCTTCCTTTAGCAAGAATGGAATAGCTATGTCCTGTCCTTTAAAGTACCCACCACCTTCCAGAGTTTAGTTCACACATGCTTCTTTGTGGTTTCAGCTCCCTAGTGTGTTTTTTTTTTTTAATTTGTTTTTTTAATTTTATTTATTTCTGTATGTGTATGAATGTACTGTCTGCATGCAGGTTTGTGCACCCGTGTCGTGTAATGCCGCGGAGGTCAGAAGAGGGTGTCGGATTCCCCTGGAACTGGAGTTCTCCTGGAATTGGAGTTTCGAACGGTTCTCGGCCGCCATGTGGGTGCTGGGGATCGAACCCGGGTCCTCTGTAAAAGCAGTCAGCGCTCTTAACCACTAGGCCATCTCTCCAGCTCTCCCCAGTGTGTTTTAAATTCCATGATTTTTCACACTCTAGCTGTAACAATGTATGCATTTCATCCGCTTCTTTCAACTTGTGCTCTAGAACCTTAACCGCCTCTGAATCTGAAGTCCCAGCTATATATTCTTTTGCCTTTTTTTCAAATCCATGTAACCATTCACTATAAATCAAATTAGAAGGAACAGATACCCTTGGAAACAGTCTTTTGAGTAGTTCCTTAGCCTCCAACTCAACAGCTTCCACGTGCTGCTGTCTTTCCTTGGAAGTCTTGCTCACTCTGTCCTGCAGCATTTTTTCGGTTGATGCCAATGCTTCCATTGCTTCCCAGTTTTTCTCCCGAAGGTCATTGTTTTTCTTCCNTTGTATGCACATGTAATACTGAAAGCCTTTTTTCAATACTATCAGTCCTGATCATAACATTTTGTTGTTGTTGTATAGCATTTTGTTACAACTCATACCGTGGTTCCCCCATAAACCTCCATCCGAACTATGCATTTACAGTTCCAAGCTCAAGCCCTAGCAGTCAGGCTAAAAACCAGATGTTTTGTGCAAACAGATCCGCTGGATTCTAGTCCGCATATCTAGGAATCCTAGGTAAGTAATACTCTTCCTACCCCATAGCACACAGTCTCTTACAGTTTTCAGACAAGGGTCAGTCCCCACCCCCCCCATTTCTCTTGCTCTGCTTTGAGCCCTTGTCTCATTGGTTGGGTCCAAGTCTGATGCCTAACATGCCCCCCAAAAGTTTTACATGTGAAAGTTTTACAGCTGCTTGTAAGTCTGCTTCCTCTACACTCATTGACACCAGCCCTGGCTCTATAAATCTTCCACTCCCTCTCCACACGATCCCTAAGCAAGGGTAGGTAAGGTTTAATATAGGGACTCCATCCAGGAGTTTGTTTTGTAAATAGCAAAACAAAAATAGCTACCACCTTTCCTACTTAAGTTTCCCATAATTGACATAATCAGAATGTTTATTAGAAATTGGACCTAAGAAAAAAAATTAATGTCTTGATTTGACAAAGATTGATGAAGTTTTGTGAAGGAGTTTAGAGACTACCACAAAGAGCCTTTTAAAGTACGTGACCCACTTTTTTTATTTTTTCTTTTAAATGTCATTCCTTCAAACTTCCAGGATTACTAATTTTAGCATGTAGAGATTTATATACTTTGGGGTTCAATCCATAATTTCCATTTTTAATTTCATTCTGAATGTAGAAATTATGGTAGTGTTTCATCAGAACTTTTATTACCATTTTGATATATTGAGGCTGTAACAGTGATAAAAAGCAAACTTACTCCTTTAATAAGTGTAATCAATATTAGGAAACTACTATTGGAAAAGCTGTGTCTCGAATTTACTAACTTGAGACCAATGAATATGAGAAATTTGGAGACTATCTTTTCTGTATAAATTATGATTAACTTTACATGTTAAATTGTGAGATGTATGAAAATAAAATTATTTTATTTCTAGTTGCCAAACTTTGCACAGATACTAGATTGGTCCTGTGATCCTGAAAGCTTTAGATAGTTTCCATGAAAAGGATCAGATTTGTTAAGCTTATAAACATCATTCAGGCCTTTACATCAGGGTTGGTTAAGGGGAGAAATTCTAAGGATAAATATAAAATAAAATAAAACTTTTTTTTTGGTCTTTTTGAGACAGGGTTCTCCCTGTAGCCTGGAGCTTGCGGTGTAGACCAGGGTAGCCTAACTCAAAGAGATCTGCCTTCTCTGCCTCTCCACGTGCTGGGCTTAAAGGTGTGGACCACTTACACCCGACATGAATTTTTTCTTAAAGTAATTAAATTTTGTATGACTTACAGTGTCTTAACTTGGCTCCTCTTATCCCCATTTAAAAATAAAATTAGATGATAGTACTTACTCTTAGTGCTGGTATTTCTGAATGTCTTTTAACTGTTAACTTTGTAGGATGGCTCAAAAACTGCATGTTAAGATTCAGTGTTGCTTCATATTAGCTCAGTAAACATGAGCTATTGTCAGATTTCACTGGGTATCTACAATAGATACCTCAACGTGCAAAATTTTAAGGGCAGAACAAGGGGCTGGCGAGATGGCCCTCAGTGGTAAAGTGCTTCCTGCACAAGTATGACAACCTGAGTTCAGATCCTTAGCATCCATGCAAAAAGCCAGCTATGGCAGGTGCTTGTAATCCCCGTGCTGGAGGCAGAATGGCAGGAAGATCCCTGGGCTCACTGACCAAACAGCCTAGCCAAATTGGTGAACTCCAAATTAAGGGAGAGACCTTGACTCATAAAATTGGTTTATTTTTCTTAATCATAAAGAAAAAAATGTTTTATTTTCCTTATAAGAAAAGACCTACTCCTACCCCAGGCTGGCCTGAAGTGGTGCTCCCTCCACTCTCATAATCTCCAAAAGCGATGATTACACGGTGGACTAGGACTTTGGCATTCCTATGTCTCTTAAATAAAGAAAATAATTAAATATGGTTTGAAATAAAAACTTTGCTTACTAATTGTCCTGTATATAATTTAGTTGTCTTCCTCTCAGATGTCTATAGACTTTCCTCAATGATTTTAAACTCCAGTCTATTCCTTAGCAAGACACTTGATTTCGTTTTGGAATGGTGCATCGCACATTATTAAAGTTACAAAAACGTTTTTTTAACAAAAGGTTTTTCGGCTTGAATTATTCCTCTTGTGTAGATTATCCTCAATGGAACCATATATAATTTTATAAAAAAAAAAAAAAAAAAAGATGGAGAAGCATTGAAGGTCATGGGAAACAAAATTAATGACTTTGACTTTGGCCTCCCACATGTGTACATACACTTGCACATGTGCACACTTATACATACATCATACAAATTAAGAAAGTGAAAATGAGCTCTATATTTTCTACTGTTCTCTTTTTAAGATCTCATTTTTAAATATTTTAAATAGTGTATGTGTGTATTTGTGTGTTGTGCCAAGGGGGTCAGATGCCTCCGTGCGTTAGAGTTAAGGTGGTTGTAAGCTGCTTGTGTGGGTGCTGGGAAACTGAACCCAGGTCTTCTGTGAGAGCATTCAGCACTCTTTTTTTTTTTTTTTTGTCTTTTCAAGACAGCCGGTCTCCCCATATCCCCAAGCTGTACTGGAACTTACTCTGAGACCAGGCTGGCCTTGAACTCACAAAAGATATGCCGCTTTGCCTCCCAAGTGCTCAGGATTAAAGGCGTGCGTTAACACGCCCGGATACATGCAACTATTTAATTGTGAGCCATCCTCCAGTCCTCTACTACAGTCTTAAGCAAATGTAAAAAAGTTACAGGGAATTTTTTTTTTTTTTAACTTGGAAGTTTTTGTGAACCTATTTACAAAGCAACTAACAGTAGCTGACAGATGAGAATACCTTATTCTTTATTCCCAGTCTAAAAGTTTCTCTGGAAGCTGCTACTGCTTTCTGTCTTTTTGAAGACCAGACATCAACTGTATCAGAAGTCTTTTTGTGGAAGGAAGTAAGTGTTCCTCCAAGCTCTTTTCCTGTTCCATCTCCAGCTCATCATGCAGTACTTGTCTGTCTCCTGAAGTAAACCAGTCTTTATGGGGATTTAATTTATTTAAGGTCAGCTACCACATTCTTTTCACCTTTTAAGTCCTGGACCTAACATAATATCTGTGACATAGTAAGGTTTCAACATATATATAGACTTTAAAAGTCTTTGTTTAAGTAGTATATATTAAAATACACAGCTTTTATGGGCTTAATACAGTAGATTTTGAATGATGTGACCACTGTGCCAAATAAAATATAGGCTTTTTTATTATTTATTTGTGGTAAGAATATGTCAAATGATCTTAATGACTATATTTAAAAAAAGATTTGCCTTAGATATATAGATTTGAAATTTTTTTTCTTTTTTAAATAAAAAAATATTTTTAAAAAGCTTGTGTACCATTCCCAACATTTTCAGATTATTTTTCTTGGTTCAGTATTTGGTAACATACAATAAAAAGCAGTCACCTAAACACTTGTATGAGGTGTTATAGTTTGGAGATTATTATAGTGTACAGTAGGAGGATGTGTGCAAATACTATACCATTTTAAATAAAGGGCTTGTACATCATCAGATTTAGAATACCTGGAATCTTGGAACTAATCCCCTTTGTACACTGGAAGATGACTGCACAGGCTGGTGTATATTTAAGAATCATTACAGAAAAATTCAGCTAAGAAAAGTAATTGAGGCAAAAGAGAATAAAAGTGGACTAAAGTTAGAACATTGTTAGTACCAATTATGGAAGATAGGAGGAGGGTAGGAGAAGCTGTTAATAAAGATCGACAGTGACATGATCAGAAAGGGATGGAATGAATGTTACCGTGGGGTTGGAGATGACTCAGTGGTTAATAACAGTCCTGCTCCTGTAGGTTGGTTCCCAGTGTCTTATCAGGCAGCTCACAACTGCCTACAACTCCAGCTCCTTGGGATATAACCCCCCTCTTCTGGCTTCTGAGGATACCTGCACCCACCCCTCATCCCACCACATAGACATAATAAAAAAGAATAGAGTGTTTAGGGGACACCAGGAATAGAGAATTTCAAGAATTATGTATTTCAAGGTTTAAAATTACTATATAATGATACAGCAATGCGATGAGAAAGAAAAGGCTTGGAAGTTACGCCTCAGCTACTTCAGTAAAAGCTTTTCAGTAGTGTGGAAGAAATGCAAGGCAGATCACACAGACAGTGAGTCAAGGAGTCTATCTATGAACATAGCAATTCAGGTGCTCAGCATTAAAGCAGCAAGTTTCAAATAAATGTAATTAAAATAAAAACAATTACAATATTGTATCATGGGTGGCATAATGCCTTTAATACCAACACTCCGGAGGCAGAGGCCGGTGGATCTTTGTGAGCCAGGCATGGTCTCTCTAGGCAGTTTCCAGGCAAGCTGTGGCTACGGGAGACCCTGTCTCAAAAATAAGTTAAATAACTACCAATTAAATCATGTTTTAGTACAGCTTCATTCACATACTGGTTTGGAACCATCACAAACAGGAGTGTAACTAGTAATTGATTGTATTATCTGTGATACATGTGCTGGGAGTTTTATTTTAGTATATGGCTTTGTTTTTTCTTTTCCTTATTTCTAAATACATAAAGGATCCTTCAAAATTAAGCAAATGACCAAAAGCTAGGAGAGTAGGGAAAATATGCAAGGACAGTTCACAAACAGATAAAAATAGGCCTAAACAATTTAAAATGAGGGAGGAAGAAAATAGAGGGTATGCTAGAATGTATGCATAAGAAAGCAGAAAAGAAACTAAGGAAAAGAGAATCTCAGTTGGTGAGTGAGTTGGGGATGAAAGTTCGAAAAGAGGAGAGGAGCGAGGAAAGGAGGAGGGGGGGGGGGATGGGAAAAAGGGGGGAAAATACAGTTCATCTGTGAGCTGTGTGATGAGAAACCCATTTAGTCTAGCCTAACATTACTCTTAAAAAGTTTAAATAAAAACAGTCAACTTCCCCACGGAGAATATTGAGAAAGGACTGAGAAAGAGTTGAATCGCATGTTGGCAGAATGCATGAGCTATGGCGGGGTGGGGTATGGGGGGGACATGGGTCTAGATTTTTTTTTTAAATTTTATTTTAATAAATAAATATTAAAAAACGTATCAAATAACAGCTTTGTCACAGTGTGACAAAAGTTTGTGATCAAACATACTCATATACTGCTGATATGCATGCAGATTGGTATAATTATTCTATTTCAGAGTTTATAACAGAAAATACCATAGACTAAGTAGGGTAGGTAATATTTCTCATAGTTCTGGGCGGCTGGGGCATGCCACGAACAATGTGACCGGCATCTTCGGCTTTGGTAAGAGACCCCCATTCCTGGGTGGAAATAAAACACCTTAATTGCCTCCTCACACCTGGAAGGGGCAGGGAGAAAAGAAACAAGTTCAATGTATATAACTGCACTAACCCATCAGGAGGACTCCACCATCATGCACTAAGTATCTTTCAAAAGCCATATTTATAGTTACCAGCACACTGGACAGTAGAGTTTTAACACAAGAATCTTGGGAGGACATAAGCATCCTGTTCATGCTATTGCAGAGAGATTTGTACCTGCCTCTTTCCTGGCCTTCTCCAAAGCCTGGAATGTCTTCCAAAGCTTTCTCTTTAGTTTTCTTGAGAACCTTAAGGCCTTGGTAGCTGAGCAACTTGAGTATCAGAAACTTTTCGTCAGTTCTTAAACACTTTATGTTTCAGTAGTTAAAAAAGCGAATGTACTTCATTATATAGGATAATTATTGGTGTGGCTAATTTTTTTCTTTTTTTACCCGTTTACTGTCATTTACTGATTTGTTTGGTTGGTTTTAGTGTCTCAGTTTTTATCCTATTCGGGGGAACCTCCTTTGCTATATTTTTGAAGTTTTTTGTTTAAGTATTATTTTTTCCTATTTTACTGACTTTTACTTGCACCTGTTTATATTATTTTTTAAGTGATTGCTCTTCTAGAGATTTGTTCTGGTTTGGTTTCTGTTTCTGTGATAGAACACTGATCAAAACAACTTGGGTTTATTTGGCATACAGCACAGTAAGGGAAGCCAGGAACTTGGAGGCAGGAAAACTGAAGCAGAGACTCTGGAGGACTTCTGTCTTTCCATGCGTTGCCTCACTGGTTCACTCATCTAGCTTTCTTTTTTTCCCATTATTACTATTACTATTATTATTCTTATTATTTTTGTATTATTAAATTTTTTCAATAGGGTTCATAACCATCATTTCTTGATCCAATCTATAGTCGCTTCTCTTTCCGTGGCTCCCACCCCACCCAAGTCCTTGCACACTGCCATACATGTCCTGATTTTTTTTCCTAGTCTTTCCAGAATTTTTTTTCCAGTCTTTTTTTTTTTTTTTTTTTTTTGTTTTGTGTTTGTGTGTATATATACATAATACATAGTTTTATATATCTATATTATCTATATCTATATATATATAATTACATATACATATACATTATATACACACACACGCCTATCCCTTGAATGGGAGGGAATTTTTTCTTTTCTTCCCTAAACGATGTTATGTTTTCCTTAAGGAAATACTCGACGTTCCTTCTTGGCAAGCCCAAGCAAACATCAATCCTGCATTTTGTCTATTGGGGTTTCCCTTCCATGTCCCTCAAATGAAGTCAGTAAGCATTCCTGCTTGATCCCTCTTCACAGGCCTCCCATGATACAGCCCAGTAGTCAACAATGGCAGTCTACACTCTGACGCGGCTGACATCCCTTAGCTGTTTAGCCACAAGCTGGTTTATTTCAGTAGTACCTATCTGGCACTGAAGGTTGGAGGATTCTTGGCGAGACGTGAGTCCTCAGTCCATACTGTAGGGTTAAAAAAGTGAGTTTTCATGTCTTTGTGGAGTACAAAAAGTGGTGGCAGCCACAGAGTAGATATACTTGCCAGTAAGAACTGGAGTAGGTGAAACAACCGTACTCTCTATTCTTTTTGTGTTTTTTACTAAGACCTCAAGTTCTGTGTCTGCAGTACAGTTTGTCTGTTCTTACTGATTATTTGTATCTGGTTGTTACTTTCCTTTGGATGCTTAAGGCCACACCGTTTCACTAGCTTTCTTTATATACCCCAAGCTCACTTGCTCAGAGATGGCAGTGCTCACTGTGGATGGGACCTTGCTGTGTCAATTGGCAATAAAGAAACTGCCCATAGCTATGCCACCGGGCAGCATGTACAGGAAATCCCTCAGCTGAGGTTTCTCTTTCCACATGTTTCAATTGGCAACCAAGATTAGTCATCACAAATTTACCCCTTGCCAACTTGACGTACACGCACATATCACTGTTAAACTACAACTTTTCCATTTTTTATCATGAAGATCACATGTTAATATTAAATACAGTACAACTTCAGAAGTCCCACAGTCTTTTAAAAACTCCAGTGGTTTAAAAGGTCAGGCTCTTAAGAATTTCTGAAGTCTCTCATGTGTGTGTGTGTGTGTGTATTAGTCAGGGTTCTCTAAAGACACAGAAGCAACAGGATGAATATAAAACTATATACAATTTATTGATTGCTCATGTGACGGAAAGCTCAACAGTAGTGCCGAACTGGAGAGGCGGGAATCCAGGGAACTGCTCCGTCCACAAGGCTGGATGTCAGTCGTCCAGGTCTAGTGCTGAAGGCCCGACTGGATTCCAGGAGATCTGCCAGTCTCAGTACACGCTGGGATCCGATCAGGTTGATCACAGCTAGCAAGACAACTCACCAGATGAGAGACGCAAGCTGCGGAGGAAAAAGGGACCAGCTACCGCTGCCATGGCCTTAAATAATGCCTGCCAGCAGAAGGTAAACGCCCACATGTGGGGTGGGCCATCCGGGTTGAGGTGGTCCAATCAGAAGACCCTTTTACTCTTATTGGTCTTTAGTCCAGTCAAGTTGCACCCAGGATTACCCACACTCTGTGTGTGTGTGTGTGGTGGTGTGTGTATACAAATATTATTTGTATAGAATATATTTCTGGATAGAACCAGATCATACAGCAGCCACTCTTAAGCAAAACCGGAGCCCAGTAGCTCCAAATCTTGTAGCATAGTTTCTGACATCTGGTACTCATCATCTTCTGGGCTCCACGGGCTTTGAACAGCTCCTCTTCTCCAGCTCTGACATCTGTAACACACAGCTTGTTTTATAGCCTTGTTTTATTGCTCAATGCAATACCTTTTGCTGTCCTTGGTGCTCATTGCCTGGTCCCGACATCCACAGTATGTTGGATTCTCCATCACAACTGAACCTGTACCTCAACAATGGCCTCCCCTGGCCTCGTCAGGAACTCTGACCCTGCCACATGATGTCAAGCTTCAGCTCTCCATGACCCCTTCAGTCCAGGGCTTTCACTGCAACCTGGGGTTTTACACTGGTCTTTGGGGGCCTCTCCTGTTATTCATCATGCCAAACTTCAGCGTTTTCTCTATGACCCCTTTATGCTTTCATCCAGTCCCTCATGGGAGACTCTTAGACATATTTGCCAGGGTTCTGCTGTGTGGTTGCCAGCCTTCATCCTGCATTGGGAGGCAGAGGCAGGCGGCTCCTTGTGAGTTCAAGCCAGCCTGGTCTACAGAGTGAGTTCCAGGACAGCTGGGGCTACAGGGAGACCCTGTCGCAAAAAGACAAAAAAAAATATATATATATATATTATATATATATATAATATCTATATATATATAATGCTGGGGTGGTTTGCGCATTGCCTTTCCTTTTTATTTATTTTTTTAATTTTTTTATATTGCTGCTTTGTGCAATTTTCGTACCGTTATTTCAATTCAGCTCAGGCATTTTTCCCTTCCTTCCCCCCACCCCACCCCATCCCAGATCATGTATTTGCCATCACTGTTTGAATCTTTCTCTGTTTTTTTTTTTTTTCTTTTTTAGCTATACGTGATAATCCATGAGTACAAGCATCCTCGTGCCCCAAAACCAATTTACAGGCTGTTGTGCCTCAAACCCCCACAGCCCCACCCACCTAGTGGGGGGTGACATGTGGTTTGTTCAATCAAGTTGACAAATGATGAGGGTCAAGACTACATCGCTGTAGTTTTCACCATTCACCCCAATCGTAGCCTTTTAACATTCTACCACGCCCCCTCTTCCCGCAGGTTGTTCCTAGGCTTAGAAAACAGGGGCACCGGGGATGAGAAATAATAAAACAGTCCACTCTCTCTGGGGCTGGTGACTTGGATTCTGGTCAATTTCTGGCTGTTTCCTTTCATGGGCTGACCGTTGGTCCAGGGGGTAGGTGGTAACTTTTAGATCCTACTAATGAAGCACAAGCAATGAGATATATAGGTATTTAAGCAGCACTAATAGTTATGTAGGTTACTTTAGCATAGAAACATATGTTTGGATGTTATTTTAATCCATGAATTACTTTTTTCCCCCCTGTTAATATGACAGGGGTTTTACTGTGGGCTTATAACATCTCCTAACCTGTGGAGGTTGTACGCTTGTGGCATCAGCCAGGGTTATTCCTCCAAGGAGGAGCCAATACCCAATTAGATTTGGGATCTACAGGCACAGGCGGCCTCCGCTGCACAGTATTTCCAGGCAGGTGAGGGGTGTGAGCTGGTGCTGACGGTGGAGCCTTGCTTGACTAAGGTAGACCCGTTATTTGCTTTATTGTTTTAGTGGACTTTGGTTAACACTCTCTGCATTCCAGAGGCCATTGTACACTTGCATGTGCAGTATCAATACATCCCTCAGTTAAGTCAGTCCAGGTTCTTTGGCAGCCAGTGGGTTCTATCAATCCATCTCCTCCTGTAGGTATCCAAACTTAGGGGCAAGGAGCCTTACCTTTTGTGGGCTTGGATCCCTGGTCAACATCTCCCCCGGTAGATAGAACAATCCATTGCTGATGTCAGCGCTCCTGCATTAATATACTTCGCCTAAGTGCATCGCCTAATGGACTTCTTTAGTGTTATATTTTGTTCTGAACAGAGTATAATCTTTTCACAGTTCTCTATGTCTATTATTAGTCAATTAAAGAAGGCATTTTTACGGGTTGGTTTTATAAAGGATTACCTCTATGATAGTTGTCTCAATTTACAGTTGGAGAACGGGACCTCATCATCTATATTTCTCCTTGTTCTATGGGGCGAAGGCAAGAAAGTCTCTCATATCAAAAACCTTTGTGGGCACCTAGAAGGTAAGTTTCATTAGGACTCATGATAAACAGTTGTTACATGTAGGATCTACCGAGGGGTTCGATGTTTAGGGCAATCTGCTGCCTTTTCTTCCTTCAAGTTCAGATGGGTCAGCCTTTCAGTTGCCACTTTTGGTACATCCTCCTCAATGCAAAGCTGTATCTTTTCTTCTCAGCCATTAAGTTGGTGACATTTTCTCCTGTTGTTGTAACAAACATATCTTTTCCCCCGTTGGTTGGTTTTAAGATTTGAATTTGCAAGGTTTTTGACAAAAATTTTCCTGTCGGTCTGTACCCCACCTTTTTTTTAATCCATGAGTCTCCAGAAGACAGTTGTATTATACATAACTATAGGGTGGAATCAAGGCACAAGCTTTCATCAAATTCCCCATGGATCTCCACTCAAAATTCACCATGTGTCTTTGTGTTTTTTCTGGGTGACACATATGATTAAACTTGGGAAGAAACTTAAATTTTACAGTTAAGAATCATCTTAATCAGCTTGCCTATTACCTAGCACTTGGAGGAGGCAGACAGCACCGGATCTTTGTGAGTTCACGCCAAGCCTGTCTACAGCAGTGAGTTCCCAGGACGCTGGACTACAGGGAGGACACCTGTCTTGAAAAGTACCAAAAAAAATGTATTATCTATAATGATATATATAATATATATTATATATAATATATAAGATAATGTACTATATATTTTCCGTCCCTCCACGTGGACCACAGCCTCTGCATGTGCTGGCCCTGAGGAAAAATGACGTACCAGAAGACTTTGACTCCGATGCTGCCTGATCTCTTCTTCATCACAGCTGATTCTTCAACTCAGCAACCATCATTGATTGTCCCTAGATAAAATAAAGGTTTCATTCAAGGATTCACAGTCCTGATAGTCTTTGAGGGATTCTCAAACCTTCTCTGAAACTTCACATATGCTTTGACGTCTCACGCATTTCTTCCAGGTTCTCAAAACAGCTCATTAAGCTCTGAGAGGTCAATGGCTTTTCTAGCTAAACACTCCAAAATTCTTTTATAATCCTTCCCTAAAATTCAACATGGTCAATTTCCCATATACAGCAAAGCACACTCATTTGGTACCAATTTCTTCCATAGTTTGATTTTCTGTTGCTGTAACAGCACACTGACTCAAACCACACATAGGCGGAGGGAGATTTATTTGAACTAAGATGCATTAAAAGATTCATTGACGGGAGGCCAAAGCAGGGAACCTGGATGTAGGAGCTGAAACGAGACTAGGGAAGCAGACTGCTTAATGTCTTGACTTCCTCCTCCTTGGGCTTAGCCAGCTTTCTTATACAAACTCACGGACAAAAACTATCCAGGAATGGCCACCACCTACATCTGGCTAGGTTCCCGTACAGCAAATCAATAAAGAAAATACCCTAAGATCAATGCCACAGGCCAATCGATGGAGGCTGTTTCTCAGTTAAGGGCCCTCTTCCCAGGTGTGTCAGATTGCAACACATATACAATTCACAGATATAGAGTGATCTTTAAGTTTCCTAGTCTATTTGCATATGGGCCTTTCATGAACAGGGTAAAAAATATTCACTCATTATATTTTGGCTTACTCTTTCTGCTCAATACTGGTAGTCTTTAAAAAAATTTTCATATGTAGCTGAAAAACAAATCATTTATAATGTTCTAATTTTGCTTTAAGTATTCTTAAAGTTTATCCTGTGTAACTAGATGCAGTTTAAATACTGTTATATTAAAGAAATTTTATTTATATCTTTCTTCTTTAGATAAGATTTTTAATTCCTTCATATCTGCGTTGGTTTATCTGTGTTATTTACGTGAAGACTGAATTAGATTTCTTTCAATGTTGAGTTGCTAGATAGTCAGTTGCTATTAGCTTTCCAGAAAGTTCCAGTCCACTTAATTACATTTTTTTTATTAAATTATGATTGATAGGTGACTGTTCTCTCAGTACCCTATACATGATTTGTGTTTTTCTATCTTCTTGTTGAATTATTTCTCATAGAAATCAGGAGAACTGGAATGTCGATGCGTGCATTATACATCTCAGGCTCTAAGATAGTTGATTCATTCTTAGTATTTCATGATGTGTCTTGCTGCTGTGTTGTCCTGAGCTGCTTTCATCTGTAGGTTGGTATCTTTCGTTACTTTTTGAAACCATACAGATATTTTTCCTATGTTTCTTTTGCCTCATTTCTCTACTATTTCTTGTATTTTAATCTAATACATTATCATCTAACTTCTTTGTATACTGTATTTCTTTTTTGTTTAATTTCTGTTTTAAAATTATATTAGAACGAGATGGCCCGAACTGAGATGGAGATACTGCCTCTCTCTGCCTCCAAGTGCTGGATATAAGAGCATGCCCCCACCATGCCCTGCCTGTCCTTCTTTACTTAATTTCACATTCACTATCCTTTTTCTTTTGTGTCTCACTGTTAAAACTTACCTGTTGAAGGTCTTGATCTTGTTATTCCATTTAGCATTAGTTTCTTTCAATTTTCACACTTAGTCTGTCACATTTCTTCTGAGTTTTTTTTTAATGTCATAACTAGTTTCAAGTTCCTGCTCGAGTTTCAAAATTTGAGTCGCTTCTATCAGCGTATCTGCCTCCTACCCACTATGTTATATGGTATCTGTGGTACGAAGGCATGTTAGCAATTTTAAAAGCTCCTAGTCCATTTTGTTAATTGAGGTATTTAGACTGGAAATAAATAGCATTTATTTCCTATGTCCCCTTGGAGTTCTCATGGACAGAGGGTTGAGTTGATTAGACTTGAGGTCATAGTGAGCTCCATTTGCTGTTTGCTAGATTCAGGTTGCCACTTGTTTTAGATGTTTTGAATTTAAGGCCTTAACGTCTGTCTCATTCAGTTAGAATATGGATATAAGCACTTGGTAGATTCCTAGAGAATTTGCCTTTGTTTGACAGCTGAGCTGCCAGCTTTGAAACTATGTTTGAGATCTATTTCTCTTGAGTTTTACTAGGTTCATGGTTCATGGTACAGATTCATTTGAGAGTTCTGCTTTTGTGCCTAGATCTCAACCCTGTTGTGTGTTTGCTCAGTATAATTTGGAGTATCTTGGTATGTGGTTTCTTGTAGCTCGCCTAAGCTTTTGGCGTTCAAGTCCTAGAGTGTCTAGAAGAATTCTCCAGTTTTCCTAGTGTATTTTTCAAAGTCTGGATAAAGTGCCTAGTGAGTGCAGGATGCTGTGAAGAATGGAGAGAAGTTCGTTTTATGTCATTTGCAGCGCCAAAATCCTTACTTGCTCAAGGGACTTACTTCTCTATCCTCTGACCTGGACTGGGCTTTCTGTTAAGTAAAACCCCAGAATATTAGTTTGACCAACCCATTCCCTCCTCCCTTCTCCCTCCATCATTCCCAACTCTCTCCCTTTCCCTCTCTCCGTCTCTCTGCATGTGGGTGTGATACTAGCTTTTGTCACAGAAACACTGCGCACACTTGCTACAGACCCCTGTGAGAGGTAAGTAGTTGCTGACTTGGTTGTGGATGGACAGCCTGAGGATTGTGAACTGTTAAGCCAGACTGAGTCTTAAATATGGCTGCATTTTCCTTACATTGTGGTCTTTTCCTCTTCCTTTAGCAAGAATGGAATAGCTATGTCCTGTCCTTTAAAGTACCCACCACCTTCCAGAGTGAGTTCACACTGCTTCTTTGTGGTTCAGCTCCCTAGTGTGTTTTTTTTTTTAATTTGTTTTTTTTAATTTATTTATTTCTGTCATGTGTATGAATGTACTGTCTCATGCAAGTTTGTGCACCCCGGTCTGTGTAATAGCCGCGGGGGTCAGAATGAGGGTGTCGGATTCCCTGGAACTGGAGTTCTCCTGGATTGGATGACTTTCGAACGGTTCTCGCCGCCATGTGGTGCTGGGGATCGAACCCGGGTCCTTTTAAAAGAGCAGTCAGCGCTCTTAACCAGCTAAGGGCCATCTCCACCCCCCAGTTAGAATGTATTTAATTAATTCCATGATTTTGTTCTTCATGTAGTTTCAGTTGTTCATTGAGAATGATAGTCTTTAGCTGCCTTTGTAGTGTAGAACTCTGTATTTATTTTCTTAGTATTTCTACTTTTATAGGGCTTTCTCTCTTATAGTGGGGAAAAATCTGCATGGAATTAGTAACTGGGAAATCGTCTTCCTCTTTATTTTAAATTGTCTTTCAAATTTCCTTAAATTTTGTGATTTTTATACATTGGAGATAGAATATTGACTTGATTCTTACTTGAGTAGTAAAACCTAGTGTGTTGCCCCAGACCAAAGATTCTTTGAGTGTACCTCTTTAAAAAAAAAAAAAAACAAACTTTTGTATTAAGAATTTGTTTATTTTATTTTTTATTTATTTTTTTATTATTTATTTTTGTATTTGTATGAATGTACTGTCTACATGTAGGTTTGTGCTCCCGTCATGCAAAGCCGTGGAGGTCAGAAGAGGTTCTTGGATTCCCCTGGAACTGGAGTTCTCCCGGAATTGGAGTTACAGACGGTTCTTAGCCACCATGTGGGTGCTGGGGATCGAACCTGGGTCCTCTGCAAGAGCAGTCGGTGCTCTTAACCGCTAGGCTATCTCTCCAGCCCAAGAATTTGTTTATTTTTTTCTGTATGAGCGTTTTGCCTGCACGTATTTAAGTATATTCATGGCATACAAAGCCTGTGGAGGCCAGAGGAGGGCGCCAGATCCCCTAAACCTTGAGTGGCTTAGGTTTGATACAGGCGTCTATTCAGGGATAAGCACGCTTCAGTTTCTTATTCTCTGCGTTTTGAGCAGTTGTCACTTTCTGAGTTAATTACTATATGCTGCATGAGGAGGCTTCACTAGGGAGAGTTGAGAGTTGCACCAGTATTCTTTCCACCCTCCCTGGTGTACATTGTTCCTTGAGTCTTAGATGTAGACATTACATTGTAGATGTGTCACTTAGGGCTAGGCACCTAACACACACTTATTTTCTGCATTTGATTAGCTGTGGAACTTTGCAATAGTCTACAATGGCTGCAAAAAGATGCTTAGATGAGTGGTGAGGTGAGTGTACTTCAACATTGTGCTGTGGAATTGTTGGGAGGGAAACTATATGGTATTGTATGTAGTCCAACCTTTTGGTTTTACTGCTGGTGAAATATTACTGTGTTGTAGCAAGTGAGGCATTATGAAGTTCAGTATGCTTCTTAGTTATCTGTAGTAATTGAATTTTATTTGTCTTTTAGCATAGCATTTTCTTTTTTGCAGTAACATATATATTTTTTAAGGGATTCACAATATAAGAGCACAGTTGCTTTCAGATCACATTAATGTTGCTCAGTTTGCCATACAATTAGGTAATTGGTGCTAGTGTCCACAGATGAGGGATACCATTTGTCGTTTGTTTTTCTGGGACTGTGTTACTTCACTTAGCATAATATCTTCTAGCTCCATCCATTTACTTGCAAAGCTCATGATGTCATCTTTCTTTACCGTTGCATATAACTCCATTGTGTAGAAGCATTTTCATGATTTAAATTTCTACCTCCTCATTTATTTATTTTTGATTTATTATGTTTTATATGCATGAATGTATTTCCTGCATGTATGTAAGTCCACCTGTGTCATGCAGTGCCCCAGGAGGTCAGAAGAGAGCTCAACTGGAGTTACCTTTCATTAGCTGCCATGTGGTTGCTTGGAATCAAACCCAGATCCTCTGCAAGAGCAGCCAATGCTCTTAACCTCTGAGCAATCTTTCCAGCCCCTACTTCATCATTTTTAGTCTGTGGTGGTTATCTTATTGTTTTAGATTTTAATATGAAATTAAAAAATATTTAGAGAAACATTCTTTAGGGTGTTTTTGTTTCTTTGAGATAAATTACATTGTAGGTAGGATTTAATGTTATTGACATTAACTCAAACTGTTGATAATATTGTGAATACAGTGAGTTATTTAAAGTGTAGAGTAGTACTTAGGACTGTTTCTACTTAAATTATTTTAAGTGGCAGAATTTTTTAAAATAAACCTTGTGCTTTAATAATTTTTGAAGAGTGGCATTCTAGTGCAAGTAATTTAATTTTTTTTAAAGTGTGAAGATAATTCTCATTTCAGATATATAGCAGGTAGTTAGGAATTAATAGCTATTCATTTAGCTGGAGAAATATAAATATGTTCATTGTAGTCTCCCAGGGACAGATTCCAGCACATGTTTAGTTTACCATTTTTAGAAAATGATTAGAAAGATAAAAGGTGCCAGGAGGCAATGTACACTTCCTAACTGGTAAATGCTAAATTTCATTACTACATTTTTGAAATTAAAAGTTAACAAAAATATAATATAGATTATTTTCTTATTAAAAGTATAGACCAAGTAACTTTTTTTTCTGATCTTGTCTAAGAAACCACAATCCATTCATAAGTGGTCTCAGATAAGGACTTCTGCCTTACTGCACTATTTCCTTTGTGTTTGGCATACAGATATTACTGTTGTAGGACTTAAGGTTTCCATCTAGTTCTTTCTGCCCCCCTGCTGATTGCATTCTATTTCCTTCTGCCTCATTCCTTTATGGCATGACGAGAGGAGACTGATTACTGAATCTGTGCTTGGAGCTCTACATTGTTCCCAAGGCTACTCTTTTACCAAGCTTCTCATTTCTCTCAAATGCTATTCCACTGTTTTTTCTGTAACTTTGGGCAGAATTGATTAACGTGAATTTGTTATACATAAAATGATGGTAAATTTGGTAAATTTTACCACCATAAATGATGGTAAAAAAATGGTTATTATGATGATTAAATGAAATAATATTTAGCAAATGCTTAGAATGATTATCTGGCACTTAAGGGTAGAGTAAATATTTGGTAGTGTGTGGTCATCAGAATTATAATCTTCATTATCATCCCCACTGTGATAGCATCTTCTGCCCACAAATGTCTTGCTACTTTGCACTGAAAGTTGGGCAGCAACTTCCTCATATTGGTGCCTGCAGTTTTGGGTTATATACTCCTTCCATACTAATTTATCTAAAATAGAACTTTTTTTTTTGCTTTTAAGATTGAGATTCTTTTCACTGTATGATTTTATCAAATTTTTGTGCATCTCATGCAAAAAAAACCCTTAATCATTTTTATGTCCCCTCCCTTATCCATACCACCCCATAAGTCCCCTACCACCACTGGATTTCATGTATTCTTTTTTTTGGATTTCATGCATTCTGTCATATATGTTAAGGCCTATCCAGTCAAGTTTGTGTATTCATATGTCCCTCAGTGCAAGTTCATCCATTGGAGCCTATTCTGTCTATTTTAGTGTCACTCCCTTAAAGAAAATCAACTTTCCCTCATGCAGAAGTAACCAGCCACCAATGGCTCCTTGGCTAAGGTTGGAGTCTGCTGCCCATTTCCCTAGTTCTATGCTGAGATATTGTCTGATTAAGTTTGTATGGGTCTTGTGCATGCTGTCACCATTGCTGTATGTTCATATGAGCAAGTTTCCAGAAGCCTGGAAGACTCTTTTTCCTTATGGTCATGCTCTACCCTTTGCTCTTAACAATCATTCAACCTCACTTCCATAATAGTCCCTGAGATATGGGAGAGATTTAATATAAGTTCTATCCAGGGAGACACACTACTCTTTGGACAGTTGTAGCCTTTTCTGTTCATTATCCTCTGTTTCATGAGAAAGCTTTGCTGGTGAGAGTTGAGAGATGTGTTAGTATTCTCTCTAACCCCTGTTCCACTATGTTCCCTGAGCCTTAGTGTAGAAGTTCCATTGTTGATGTGTTACTAGGCATCTCAAAGATATGTATTTTCTGTTGTGACCAGTGGTAGAATTCTGTTATTTTCCATCTGTTGCAAAAAGAAGCTTCTCTGAAGTGGCAACTGGTATACTTGTCTGTACATACAAGGCTACATATTTAGCATACAGTAAGAAATTGTGTGACAGATGTAAGGGTTTCTCTAGGTTATGAGTGTGCAGCTGAAGCCATTGACTCTTTCTGCCCAAATCTATTGGTAGCCTCTTGTTCAACAGGAAGGAGTTTCCATGAGCTCATTCATCCTTGGTAAATTTTTTCAGTCTGTCTTGTGCAGACCCCGTACAGGTAACCATAATTGCAGTGAGTTCCTGATTGTAATGGCTGTGTCATGCTCAGAAGATGGCATTTTACACCCTCTCAGCTTTTCTGTTCTTTCCACTTGCTTCTCCCTAAGTCTTAGAAAAGGAGGTATAAATGTGTTATTTAAGGATGAGCATCACTTATTCTTAGCACCTTGAGCAGCACTGAATCTCTTTGCATCCCTTGCCATTCACTGCAAAGACTTCCCTGATTAAGGGTATGAGTTGCATTTGTTGATGGATATAAATATTGCTGTTTTAATATAAGACTCCTGTCCAGGGACATACATTCTGCAGTCTCTTATTCTCTACTGCTTGGTGAGGGAGAGTAGACCTTCCTAAAGACCTCTAGATAGGCTGACTAGATTCCAGTGGATAAACTTGCACTGAAGGATATTTGGGTACAAATGTTTGACCAGATAGGACTTAAACATATATGACAGAATGTATGAGGTCTGGTGGCGGGAGGGGTATATGAGGGTATGGTTGGGGAGGGAGTCTAAATTTGATTAAGAATTGTTATGAAATGCACAGAAACTCAATAAAATATGAAAGACCTCTGCACACACACAAAGATAGCCTTTTTTTAACTTAAAAATTTATTTGATATTTATGGTTGTTTGGCCTACATGTATATAAGTACACCTTTGTTTTGCAATGAATTCCCATGGAGACCAGAAGAAGGATTTTGGATCCCTTGAAACTGCAGTTACAAATGGTGGTTTTCCACCATATGGGTTCTGGGAAGAACTCTGCAAGAGCAGTCAGTGCTCTTAACTACTGTTGATCCATCTTTCCAGCCACTAAAAGTAGCTTTGTAAAAGGCAGTATGGTATCAGTTTAGCTAACCCTGTGGTAGTATGTCCCTCCCCACTTTCAACCCCCGCCCCCGATACACCTGGGGCCTATGACTTTCCCAGCCATGTTATGTTTCTGACTCGGTATGTAGTATCTGGCATGAATTCTCTCCTCTGGATCCAATGGGAGACTGGAAGGTTATCTCCTTATCATGCCATGGTTACAGAAGTGCTTGTTTATTGCCTGGAAGATTGGTATTGTAGTTACAGTGTTCACAGATGAGTAAGACCATTAGTTGCCACAGACCGTCCCAACGGTGGGCTCACTCAATCTGCAGGATCCAGAATCTTGGAAGGATGGCACGGATTAGGTGAATGACAGACAGAGACCACACCAGAGATGGCTTATGAATCTGCTGCACTTTACTGAGAGCAAATCAAAGTTTTTATATCACAAGCAGGGAAAGCAGGCCGGGAAAGCAGGCTGGGAAAGCAGGCTGGGGATTTGCACTTCCCCGAGAACAAAAGGCTCATTACTAAAGGAACTCGAACCTGGGTTTACAAGGACAGCAAGTCAGATAAAGTTTACACATCAATGGAAGTTTACACATAGTATACTGCTCACACTGTCTTGGCAGGGGAGATAAGCAACAAAACAGCAGTCCTAAAATCACAAGCCATAAACAGTTTTTCTTTGTTTCTTTGAAGTTCCAATTCGATGTTTCTCATCCTTCCTGGGGCTCGATTTTCCCAAGGCCACTAGTTATCTCCAGGTTGTGATTCAAGCCAAAAGCCTGGAAAAGCCTCTTCTGTTTTTCTTAAAGGAGAAAGCCCGCCGTGTGCCTCTAACTAAGTGTTACACTTTAACATGCATAACTGTAACTAAAACTTTATCTTACTAATTCTATCAGATGTAGCTTTCTGCTTAAAGGACCGAGCCTTTATTTTTATTAAATCTGGAAGAACACTTTTATTATTTGTAACTGTGATATGATATCACTCAGTGTAATGTTTTTCATTCATAATATCTTTGTGGGGACTTCTAGGACAAAGGAACCTTTAGTTACTGTTTCTCTGTATGATTTTACTTAGGTTCGTGAAACTTATGTTTGTCTGATTTATTTCCAGACACATTTAACTGTCCCTTGTCTGGGACTGAGGTTGTGCTGAGCTCAGGAAAAGAGTCAAAAGACAGTGTACAAGGTCCAACACTCATGAAGCATAACATCTTTGTAGTGCATCGTGATCTTGAAAGCTGAGGCCGAGTACTCTGCCAGGGACCACCAGGGAGCCTAGCCTCGGAAGGCACGTATCTCCCATCTGTTATTATGACTTTCGTCATTGCTCACACAGACGACACTGGAGTTGGTGTGGCAATTAGTGGCTTTTTCCCCCTAGTAGCCTGCATAGCCCCTTTAGTCTGCATACAGCCTGCATAGCCCCTTCAGCCTGCATTCAGCCTTAGTCCCTTCAGCCTGCACACAGCCTGCGTAACACTTTCAGCCTGCATTCATCCTGCATAGCCCCTTCATTCTGCAGACAGCTTGCATATAGCCTGGATAGCCTCTTCATTCTGCATATATCCTGCATAACCCCTTCAGCCTGCATAGCACCTTTAGGTACTATGAAAGCTACCCAGCAGTGAGGAATTTTCTAGCTCAATTCCAACTTGATTTCTTTATATCTTGCAAGCAAGATATGTGATTATCTAGCAAAAGGGTCTTATTATCTACTTCTTGTGAGCAGCCAAGAGATGTAGTACCAAGATCCTGCATTTGTTTTAGAGGCTCTTGGTACTACATCTCTTGGCTGTTCACAAGAAGTAGCAGCATTTCTACCCTGGCATCTCCCTTCTAACTTTATTATTTTTAAAATTAGATTTTTTTCAATGTGGTTACATGATAATAGGCTTCTATATGGCTTTTTCATACCCCATTCATGAAACATCCATCTTACTCTTTCCATAGTGTTCATTCTGTTCTGTCAAATGAATTTTTTTAAGTTTCAGAAACAATTTTCTACTCTAGAATTTCTATTTGAGTAAAAATAGAATTTCTATATTGAGTTGATCATACATCTCTATGGAGATGTCTTATTTTTCTGCTTTGTATATATTGAAGACATTTTTGTTGTTGTTGTTAATCACAGTTATGCTGTATACCCAAATTTTTGTCTGTTAGTTGTAGCATGTGTTTATCTTGGGGCCAGATAAATTTTTTTTTTCCTAGAACACACGTCCAGTTGTTGTTTTTGTATATGTTTTGTGATGTTGGGTTATATTTTGGATATCATAAATTTTAACACGGGAACTTTAGCTCTCTCGATTTTCAGTGATTATTATTATTTCCTGTATGTTATAAAATGTTCCTTTGTAGTCTCTGGTTGGACATGAACTGACACCTCTTACCTTGTACAGCAGCATCAGTTTGTGTGTGTGTGTGTGTGTGTGTGTGTGTGTGTGTGTTTCAGCTGAGGTACTTTGTGTCTGTTCTACATGCATGTCATTTTGATGCCAGTAGGAGGAATGGGGTAGACTGTACTAGAATATCCTGTCTGCATCTTTGTTGTGCATTGTTTGTCCAGATTCTTTGGTGTTCCTGGTTACCCTCTTCTATTTCTGCATAATAAAAAGGGGACACTGTCATTTTTATTGTACCACTTACAGTGTTTGTATTGGTTACTCTTCTGTTCCTATGATAAAACTCAATGGCCAAGGAAACTTACAGATGGAAGAATTTTTTTGGCTTATGGCTCAAGGGCTAAGAATCCAGCCAGAGCAAAAGCTGAGTACTCACATCTTTAAGCAGTCATCGAAAACACTGAAACTCCAAATGGGACATGGCTGTGACCTCTCAAAGCCCACCACTAGCCATGTGCTTCCTCCAAAACTGCACCTCCTGAACTTCCACAGACATGTCACCAACTGAGACCAAATATTCAAACACTCAAAGCCTATGGGGAAACTTCCTCATCCAAATCACCACGGTATATATGTTATTTAGAGGCTTACACCAGCCAAGACTTAATAAATAGACTTGAAAATAGCCCTCTCAGAGCTGAAGAAATGGCCTTAATCCCTTTTAGATTTAATTGAATCAGTACTTTGCAATAATTAAATTAATGGATGTATTAGTTTCTTATGGCTGCTGTAATGCATGACCGCAAATGGTGGTTTAAAACAACAAAAATTATTTTCTAAAAGTTTGGAATTGGGGCAGGAGAGATGGCTCTTCCAGAGGATCTGGGTTCGATTCCCAGCACCCACATGGTGGCTAAGAACTATCTTTAACTCCAGTTCCAGGGGAATCTGACGCCCTCTTCTGACCTCCGTGGCTTTGCACGACGTGGGTGCACCAGCCTACATGCAGACAGTACACTCATACATATAAAAAAAAGAAATAAAAAGTTTGGAGTTAAGGGGTCCACAGAGCGGAACTTCCACCAGAGCCTATGGAGCAGAGTCAGTGTCCTGCCTCTGGGTTCCAATGACTGCTGACTTGTGCTGCATTAGGCTTCCTCACTCCAGGATGGCCTTTTGCTCTTCTGTGTGTCTCTTTCTTCTGTGTGTCTGTCTTAAAACACTCTGTCTCTTTTGCAACAGTTGTCATTGGATTGACACCTAAATCATCACCTGGATGACTTAGGATGATTTCTTCATTTAAAGATTCCTTAGTAAAGATTCTTTTTTTTTTTTTTTTTCATTGGTTTTTTTTTTTTATTTATTAGTTAGCTCACAAAGAATGTCAATTGGCACGAGTCTGAAATTGTGGAATAAAAATGAAATGATTTTCAGCATTTCAATTTTAGAAATTTATTCAACATTGAATATTTTATATTTAAGGTACATTTTAAAGACATTAAATATATTATAGTGTATGGACTACTCACCTTTCAGCACAAATTATTTAATTTAGTAGCATATTTAATCTTTACTCTATTGAGTTTAATATGGTGCTTTTTTTTTTTTTTTTTTTTTTTTTTGAGACAGAGTCTCTCTGCAGTTCAGCTGGCTCTGGAACTTGCTTTGGAGACCATGCTGGCCTCAGTCTCACAGAGATCCACTTGTTTCTGCCTCAAAAGTGCTGGATTAAAGGTGTGTGCCACCACCCCGGCTTAATATTGTGCTGTTTATGGAAGGCTTTAATTTATGGGAGTTGTGATGGTTAATCCTGGGTGTCAACTTGACTGGACTAAGGAACAAATAAGAGAAAAAGGGTCTTCTGATTAGACCACCTCCACCTGGATGGCCCACCCCACATGTGGGCATTACCTTCTGCTGGCAGGCAGTATAAAGGGCCATGGCAGAGGGAGCTGGTCCCTTCTCCTGCGGCTTGCCTTTCTAATCTGGTGAGTTTGTCTTGCTGCTGTGATCAACCTTTCGGATCCCAGCGTGTACTGAGTCGGCAGATCTCCTGGAATCCATTCGGGCCTTCAGCACATATTGGGACTACTGGGACATCCAGCCTTGTGGACTGAGCAGTTCCCTGGATTCTCGGCCTTTCCAGTGTGGCTGGTACTGTTGGACTCCTTGAACTCTTTCATGTGAGCAAATCAATAAATTGTATATAGCTATATATTCGTCCTGTTGCTTCTGTTTTCTTTAGAGAACCCTGACTAATACAGGAGTCTTTCATTTAATTTTGTCTATGATAATTGAACTAGTAGATTTTCATTTTGAAAATGATCAATGCTGGGATTAGTATAAACATATTGTAAATGTATATTGCACAATGTCTAATTTTAACTGTTGCTATAGAATTTTAAACATTGTTTACTATCTATTTCTTGTATTAATTGTTCACATACATGGCTGTATTAGTCAGGGTTCTCTAAAGAAACAGAAGCAACAGGATGAATATATAACTATATACAATTTATTGATTTGCTCCACGTGACGGAGCTCAACAGTAGCGCCGAACTGGAGAGGCTGGGAATCCAGGGAACTGCTCAGTCCACAAGGCTGGATGTCTCAGTAGTCCCAGTCTAGTGCTGAAGGCCCGAATGGATTCCAGGAGATCTGCCAGTCTCAGTACACGCTGGGATCCGAAAGGTTGATCACAGCAGCAAGACAAACTCACCAGATGAGAGAAGCAAGCTGCAGGAGGAAAAAGGGACCAGCTCCCGCTGCCGTGGCCTTAAATACTGCCTGCCGGCAGAAGGTAACGCTCACATTTGGGGTGGGCCATCCGGGTTGAGGTGGTCCAATCAGAAGACCCTTTTTCTCTTATTTGTTCCTTAGTCCAGTCAAGTTGATACCCAGGATTAACCATCACAATGGCAGATCAGACAATAATTAAGATGAGGTATTTTATATAAGAAATTGGGACAGAAACAATTTTATAGTTTAATGGAAAAACTAAATATCTTGAAATCAGCTTGAGAGACAGAAGAGTCTTAAGTTTGAGGACACCCTAGTGTATAGAATGATATAGTGAGTTGGAGGTCAGCATGGACTATGGGAAGAAGACAGTATCTTCAAAAACCAAAACAACAACAATGAAACACAACAAAAAACCCAATCAACCAAAGAGATAAAGTTGAAAGAATTAAATAAGTAATCATCTAGTCAATATTTCTTTTGTTCTCAGTGAGCTGCATGTGAGTAAAATTTAAGCAGTATGTAGTTCAGAGTTTAAAAAAGAAGTGTGTGCATTTTAAACCATATTTTAGTAGTTGAAGAAATTCCCTTCATTGTTTAGCAGAATAAGTTCTTTTCTCATTAGTGCTAAATGATCCTTTTTGTGGCAAATTTTGAAAATGTTTTCCAAACTAAACATAAGGAAGAAAGCTAGTATTTATTTAGCATCTGCTTTATGCCAGGCATTTTATGTTCCATTTATATTTGTTCCGTATTTTCAGAATTGTGTCTTTTTTTGTAGGAGAGAAGTTGAGACCCAGGCATATGAGAGGGGTGAGGCTTGCACCTAGTTCTGACTCATAGATTAGATGAAAGTCTTCACATCAGAAAAATGTCCTCCACATTTTGGCATGTTACATTTCTATGCAAGCTGAACTGAGTATGTAGCCTCCTAGTCATCAATCCTGGAAGGCCTTGCTTTCTGGGGCCCTGCACAGAGATCTGTAGTCACTGATGCTGTATGGCTGTAGTCAATTTACAGATTGCAGGGTATTTAGCTTTAGGTGAGCTTTTTGACCTGATGTCGGATTTTATCACTCTTGCCTTTGTGCTGAATAAAAGGACAGAAATACCAAATAATCTCACATGTTAAAACATGACTTATTAAAAAATAAACACAATTCTTGTTTCTAAATTAAATTATGAAGTTATAAATTATAACCTCCATGAAAGCAAAAATACCCAGTCCTTTATTTAATACTTTAAATTCATACAGAAGTTTGTGAAATGAGTAACTGTGCTAGATTATGTTGGCCTCTATATCTTATATCAATTGGGAAATTCAGAATATTCCCTCAGCTCTTATAATGATGCCAAATAATTACATTCCAGGGTTGTATCTTCATGGGTTGGTTTGGGCTTGAAAAATGTTTCAATATTTTAATATAGACCAAAATAGAGTTAGATTTATTGTTACCTATCTTTTTGTTAATTTTTAAATTCTCTTTATTTATTTATTTTTTTAAATTTTAGACAAGGTCTCACTATATTAACCAGGCTGGCCTGGAACTCACAGAGATCTGTCTCCTGAGTGCTGGGATTAAAGGTCTGTGAGACCACATGTGACCAAATTGTGTTTTGGTATCTAAAGAAGCAGTTTTTGAAACAATATTAAAAGAATTCTTTGTAACTATTCCTCATCAAAAAAAGAATTCTTTTGGGCTTCTGAGATGGCTCATACAGTGAAGCACTTGGTGCACAGGCTAAGTACCAGAGTTTGAATCCTTAAAACCCACATAAAAGCAGCGTGGACATGGCCATTTGTCTTTAGTTTCAGCACTCAGAGACATGGGATCCCAGTAGCATGTCTCTAGTGAGTCAGACTAGCTGAGAATGTGAGCTCTGATCAGTGAAATACTTTGTCTCCACATATAAAGTGGAGAGCAATCAAGAAAATACTCAGGGGTCAACCTTGAGCTTCCACATGAATGCATGTACACCACATGCAGAGACAGACACACAGACTGCGTGCACGCACACACACACAACTAGTCTGTAATGCATAATAATTATGTAGTTTAGTTTTGTATTTCTGTATTTCCAAAGGGTAAATGTAGGAAAAAAAGATACGAAATTAGCTTTTGTTACACATTTTTTTGTTATGTGACTGTATCTTTTAATGCCCACTGAGTTTCTTCTAAACTTTGAATGATTTTTCCGTCAAAAACAAAAACAAAAACAAAAACAAATTCTAATAGTATATTTAATTTCCTCTGTCCTGATAGGGACAGCAACATGTCATTCATAAACCTGGTTTAGTGCATCTCTGGGGCCTTGGTTTCCACCAGCTATGTGAATTTTACTTGTGAAGTGCGGTTACCATCTAGTGGTGTTTTCTGGTAGTACAGCCTTCGGAATTAGGTACCTAAAAAATGTCAGCTTGTCCAAGAAAGTCCTTAACAAAAACAAATTTTGGTTTAGTTTTCAAAATTTAAATACTGTTAAATGTTTTAAAATTAGATATAGCTAGAAAATATTTTCCCTAGAACTTTTAAATTGCTTTTAGGTCACTTCAAATACTGAAAGTTGCCTAGTGGGAATGCTAATTACTTTGTATAACAAAGTGTTTCATGTTGTTTCACATCTCCAGAAATTATTTAGGGTAATAGATGCTCCAGTGTTGTTAAGTGACTATTACTTAAGTGTTTGCATATCCATCCTTTATTGAAAAGATGAAACATTTGCCTTTAGTATGATCATGATTTTCATGATGATTTCTTTGACTTTTCTTCGATTTTGGTCTTTCTCTTTTTGTAATTCAAAGCTGAAAAATTGATATAGAAGAAATAAAAAAAACTGAGAGGAAGATGCAGGACAGTTATGGCAGAATGCAGGATCTGGGATGGGGTGGGGTGGGATGGGGGGAAGGGAAAGGGAAATATGCCTGAACTGAATTGGAAAATGATGTATGAAATACACAAAATAAAAAAAAGAAATAAAAAAAAGAAATCAAAATAAATTTTGTTGTGTTTATGTACATCCGCAAAAAATTACTATCATAGAGTAGCAAAATGGTGAAAATAGTCTACAATTTTACATAGAAATCATATAAGGAAACACTTGAATAATAATTCTAAAGATATTATTGAATAAAATAAATCGTGTATGCATTTACAATCAAGGATCTCTTGTAACACTATTTTCCTTTCTTATTAATTTTTTTAATTATTACTTTATGTGTATGAGTGTATTGCCTGCATGTGTGTAAGTGTACCCATGTCATGCAATGCCCATGGAGGTCAGAGATGGTGTTGGAGCTCCTGGAACTGGAGTTATGGATGGTTGTTAGCTGTCATTGGGTGCTGGGAATCAAATCCAGTACCTCTTCAAGAGCAGCTGTTGCTCGTAACTGCTGAGCCATTTCTCTAGTTCCTACCATTTCCTTTCTTTAGGAACAGTAGCCACCTACTATCCACAAATGAATGCCTATCATTTTTGGGTGGTAGGGGGTCAGGGTCTCATAGAGATACCTTTTACCGCATTGACGTCTGGAAGTGCTGGGATGACAAAGGCCAAGTGCCACCAGTACCCAGTCACTAATGACATTCTTAGTTCCAATGATTATAGTACGTGTGACTCAGTAGCTGTTCTTTATTATTGGGTCTTATATATAAATTGAATCCTCTCAAACATTTAATCCCCAGAAGTATCCTTCCTTATTTCATATGATAAATGTCCTTCTATTCCCAACCCCTTAAGAAAATACTTTTATGAGTTTTATAGAATATTTTAATGTAATCTTTGACATTTCTTAATGTATGCCAACATTCTTGATCAATATACACTGACCAACTCAGCCCTCCTACTCCCCACCAAAATTCAAACTCCAAACACGACCCCGACCCCATCCCACCCTCATATCCTCTTCTTTTAAAAATACCCACTGAGGGGCGGGAGAGATGCTAGTGGTTAAAGAGCGCGACGCTCTCTTACAGAGGTCAAACCGCGGGTTCGATCCCCAGCCCCACAATGGTGCCCGAGAACCGTCCTCGTAAACTCCAATTCACAGGAGAACTCCATTACAGGGGAATCCGAGACCCTCTTCTGACCTCACACGCGGCCGTTGCACGACCACACGGGTGCACAAACCTGCATGCACGAACAGTACATTCATACCATACAGAAATAAATAAAATTAAATAAAATAACCCACTGAGTTTTAATTATTGCTTCCTGTATGTCCATGGATGTGTGGCCAACCGTCAGCATGTGGGCAACCTAACAGCTACCAAACCCCTAAAGAAAAATGACTCTCTCCTTTTGTAAACATCACTTGCCAGTTCTCAGCTGAGAGTAGAGTTTCATAAGCCTCTCCCTCTTCCTGCTAGAATGTTGGGCTGTTTGATACTTGTGCAGGCTTTGACAGGCAAGGCCTAAGCTGCTGTGATTTCAGTGTAGTGGAGTGGCCATGATATGTCCTAGCATTCTTCCCCATCCTCTGGCCCTTGCATTTGTTTTGTCCTGTCTGTCTTGATGTTTCCTGAACCTTGGTGGTGGTGCTAGTGGGGTGTTGACATAGGAGTGCACACCTCAACATTTGCCTATTCTTTGGACTTTTACTGCTCATCTTGTTACAGAGTCATCCTAACATTGCTCGCTCAAATGCAAAAAGAGCCTCTTACCAAGGTTGAGAGCAGCGCTAAGCTTGACCTCATGTCTATTTAGCAAAAAGAACAGTAGTAGTAGGTTTCCCCCTAGGGATTTAGGGAGTGAATCTCTCTAGCCATGAGCTTTTGACGAGATTTATAGTACCAGACATGAATTTCTTCCTGTGCATTGAGTTTCAAGTCCAATCAGTATGAAATTGCTTACCACTGTAACAGTCATGCCACTATTTAGCCAGAGGATCATTTGCCAGTTTGTATGGAGATGTGCAGGGTCTGCACAGTTGGATAAGTAATTAGTAATTGTTCATCTCTAGTTGCTGCAAGAACTTAGCACTGTGAAAGCTAGCTAGCAATGAGTACCTTTTTTAGGGTCAGTTACAGCGCTTTTTTTTTTTTTTTTTTTTAGTATGGTGGTTACCAAAGCATTGACAATAGTCTTTGTTGTGTTGGGGTTGGGGAGTCTCTGACACTTCCCTTGCTGACTAGTGACTAGGGAGGTATCCCTCACCTGGCACTGGGATTTCCATTTAATAACCTATATCTTTCCTTTGTGGGAAGCCTTGTCCACCCATGCAGGGTACCTCTATTTAAACTCTTAAAAATGTTCCCCCCCTTCCCCCACACCCCCTGTATGTGTGTGTGTGTGTGTGTGTGGTGTGTGTGTGTTGTGGTGAGTTTTGAGTTTGAGATTCGTGAGACAAGTGTTACCTCTGTAGCGCCCCGCAGCTGACCTGAACTATACTGTGTTAATGTAGATACAGTCTGGCCTTTGATTACACTTACCAATCTGCCCACCGCTTATGTCTCCCAGAGTGCTGGGCTTGAAGGCATCACCACCATGCGTTTATTAGTATATATATTCATAATAATATATATATATATATATATATACACACACAGTGGACACGGTGAAATAAAAAAAATATATATTTTAATTGCATTTTTGTGTATTTCACACAGGGCATCCCAATTACCTCTATATCCCTTTTCCCTACTGGCCTTCCCCACCCAGAATTCATAAATTCTGTCATTTGTGTCAGGGCCCATTGTGTCAAGCTAGTGTCCCCAGATGTCCCTCAGTGCAAGTTCATTCACAGGTCTAGTCAGCCCATCCTGAATCCCTTCTATTAAGAAGATCAGTTCCTCCTCACCCAGCAGTAATCAGCTGCCAATAATTCTTCAACTAAGATTGGGGCCTGCTGCCCATTTCGATATCTCTGTGCTGGGTTTTTGTCTCCTTGAGTTTGAATGGATCTTGTATTTGCTGACACCATTGCTGTAGGTTGATATGAGCAAGGTCTCAGGAGTTTGTAGGACTGTATTTTGATATGGTCATGCACTTCCTCCCTAGCTCTTACAGTCTTTCCACCCTCTCTTCTGCAATGGTCCCTGAGCCCTGGGTGAGTGGAATTTAATATAGGAGTCCTGTCCAAGGACCCAAATTCTGCCAACACTTATTTTCTACTCTTTGGGCATTTGTGACCTTTTGTGTTCCTGGCCCTCTGTTGCATGAGGGAGTTTTACTGATAAGAATTGTGGGATGCATTAGTGTTCTCTTCACCCCTTGTTGTGTGTTCTGTGTACCTTAGGTGTAGAGGTTGCATTGTAGATATGCCTCTTACTCTTTATATATAATTTTATTATTATTATTTTTTGGTCTTTTTGAGACAGGGTCTCTATGTAGCCCCGGCTGTCCTGGAACTCGCTCTGTAAACCAGGCTGGCCTTGAACTCACAAAGATCCATCTGCCTCTGCCTCCCAAGTGCTAGGATTAAGGCTTTTTATATGTTTATATTTGTTAATTTTATTATGTATGTATGTATATGGGCACACAGTGTATGTTTAGGTTAGGGGACAACTCTCTGGAGTTGGATCGCTTCTTCCGCCTTTATATAGGTTCTGGGGACTGAACTCAGGGTTTCAGACTTGGTGGTAAGCACCTTTATTCACTGAGCCATCTCGCTGTAAACCCCCTCCCTTTTTCTTGAATTATATATTTTAATTACCTCACAAAGTAGTGGGTTTCTATAAGGCTTTTTAATACATCCTATTTGGTTAATGCATCATCCATCCTGCCACTCCTCCTCAACACCCTTGGCCCAATCCTCTCAAAGGATTCTCCCTTCTACTTTCATATCATATATGTTCTATTATTCCCAATCTCCTTATGTCTTCTGCTTTCCCCTCTTATGGGTCCTTTCTAATTTTTTGGCCTCTGTAGACATTCCAAATTAAACACACAAATCTAAACATTCGAAGTTAGAATCTATATGTGAGAGAGATCATGTGCCATTTGTCTTTCTGGGCCTGAACCATCATGAGACATATATTCAAGAGTGGAAATTAGGGCTGGAGAGATGGCCTAGCGGTTAAGAGCGCCGACCACTCTTACAGAGGACCTGGGTTCGATCCCCAGCACCCACAAGGCGGCTAAGAACCGTCTATAACTCCAATTCCAGGAGAACTCCAGTTCCAGGGGAATCTGAGACCCTCTTCTGACCTCCGTGGCATTGCACGACACGGGTGCACAGACCTACATGCAGACAGTACATTCATACACATACAGAAATAAATAAAAATTAAAAAAAATTTTAAAAAAGTGGAAATTAAATAGCAAATAAGAAATAAAAAATACTTATGGAGTTCGTTACTGTCATAGCTGCTTTTGTTGAAAGACAAAGTTCTCTAACCCCTCACTTAGTTTTACTCAGTATAATATTTTCCAGTTCCACATTTTTTTCTATAAATTTCAAAATTAAATTTTCTTTACAGTTTAATAAAATTCTATTCATTTATGGGAGGTAGCTTTGTTGGGTATAGTACATCATTCCTAAACCTTCTGGCTTTTAAAGGTTCTGTTGAATAATCTGTTGTTATTCTGATGGTCCTGCCTTTATATGTGGCTTTATTTTTTTTTCTGCTTTCCCTATATGTGCTGGATAGCTTTAGTGTCAACTTGACACACCTGGGTTTGAGGGAGCCTCAATTGGGGAATTGGCTCCATTGGATTGGCCTGTGGCCACATCTGTGAAGCATTATCTTGATGGTCGAGCAATGTGGGAGGGCCCAGCCCACAATGAGTGGTGCCACCCTGGGCAGGTTGTTGTGTACTGTATAATAAGGCGGGCTGGGCATGAGCCAGGGGAGCAAGCCAGTGAACAGCATTCCTCCATGGCTTGTGCTTCAGCTCCTGCCTCCAGGTTCCTGCCCTGAGTTCCTGCCTTGGGCTCCCTAAGTGATGAACTGTGACCCAGGAGATGTAAGCTGAATAAACCCTTTCCTCCCCAAGTTGGTGTCGGTCAGAGTGTTTTGTCACAGCAATGGAAGACAAACTAGAACAGCAATTGGTACCAGAAGAATGGGGTATTGTTGTGACAGACCTGACCTTGGTGTTTTGGGGAAAGGATTGTGGAGGCATTTGGAACTTTAGGCTGGGAAGATCATTGAATGCCTAAAGATCATTGCTGTGGAGCTTGGAGCAGTTTTGCTGAAGGAGTTGTAGAAGATGGAGGCCTGGCTTGTGAAGTTTCTAGTTTCAAAGGGGAGCAGAGATCATCAGGACTGTGTAATCTGTGGGTTCTGGTCAGCTGGGGCTGAAGAATCAGCTGTAAGTAACAAGAGACCAGAACCTGAAGTGAAATCTTTGTTGTACTGGGACAATTGATGCTGGTTAGCTGGGGCTGAAAAATCAGCTGTAAGTAACAAGAGACCAGCATCACTGTGGTGAAATCTTCTGGGAAGAATTTCTTCAGGGTCAGCACACAGAAGCTGTGATCCAGAAGGGGCCTGAGCCTCCATCTCAAGCCAGAAGCAGGACTTGGTAATGTGTAAGAGTCTCCTATATGGTTCTGGTGTTGAAATTTGAGGGGGTCACAGAGAGCAGCCGAGGCTTGGCACTGTGAGAGGTCAGGAAAGACCATTGGTGGAAGTGCACCTCGGTTGCAGTGAAGACCCCAGGATTGCAGGGGTCATGGAGAGAAGCTGAGGCTTTGCACCAGGAGAGGTCAGAAGAGACCATTGGTGAAGGTGCTGCCTCAGTTTCAGTGGCGACCCCAGCTTTTTGGAGATGCCGGTACCCTGGGACGACCACCAAGAGCAGCGGTAGGTGTAGAATGGAGTCGGCCTGGGCCTGCGAGATGAGTGTGCCACGGACGGCAGAGTCGGAGAGGGGGAGCTGCCGAGACCCTTTGGAGCCCAGAAGATCGTGAGTGAATCCCAGGTGTCCAGCCTTGAGCTACTTTGCTGGACTTAGGTTTTGTTTGAGAGTGCCTGATTCTTCCCTTTGAAATAAGACAGTACTTGTTTTGGATTTTACAGCAGCCCACAGTTAAGAGACTTTTAATAGACTGAACTTTTAAGCGTTTGGACATTTTAAGGACTGTGGGGCTTTTAAGGTTGTACTGTCTTAGGTTGTGATTAATGTTAACATCATACTTTGGGGATAAGAACTGGAAAGGTGGTGGTTTAATAGTGATGTGTTTTGTGTGTCAAGTTGACAAGGGGTCGATTGTGCTGGATAGCTTTAGTGTCAACTTGACACACCTGGGTTGAGGGAGCCTCAATTGGGGAATTGGCTCCATTGGATTGGCCTGTGGCCACATCCGTGCAGTATTGTCTTGATTTGATTGTCGAGCTGTGTAGGGAGGGCCCAGCCCACAATGAGTAGTGCCACCTGGGCAGGTTGTTATGTACCGTATAAGAAGGCAGGCTGGGCATGAGCCAGGGGAGCAAGCCAGTGAACAACATTCCTCCATGGCCTGTGCTTCAGCTCCTGCCTCCAGGTTCCTGCCCTGAGTGATGAACTGTGACCCAGGAGATGTAAGCTGAATAAACTCTTTCCTCCCCAAGTTGGTGTCTGTCAGAGTGTTTGGTCACAGCAATGAAAGACAAACTAGAACACTATATTTCCTTTGTTTTGTGTATTTAGTGTTTTAATCATAATGTGACAAGGGGAAATTCTTTTGTGGGCTTTTCTGTTCAGTGCCCTAAATGTCTTCCGTATTTGGATTGGGGTCACTTTTCCTAACTCTGAGAAATTACCTGTTATAATTCCTTTGAAAATGTTATTTATGCTGGGTGTGGTCACGCACGCCTTTAATCCCAGCACTCGGGAGGCAGAGGCACGTGGATCTCTGTGAGTTCAAGGCCAGCCTGATCTACAGAGCGAGCTCGAGGCCAGCTGGGGCTACCATGTCAAAAAAACAAAAAAAAAAAAAAAAAGTTTTTTATGATGTTAGAATGAGATTTTTCTCCTTCTTTGATGCCCACTTACCCATAGATTTATTCTTTTTAGAGTGTCATGTATATCTTATAATTCCTATGTATGCTTTCTTTTATATTTGTCCTTGTTTTTTAAAATTTTATTTATTTTTACTTTTATGTGTATGAGTGTATTCCCTACATGTAAGTAGGTGCACCCGTGTCATGCAGTGCCTGTGGAGGTCAGAAGAGGTGGTCAGATCCCCCAGTACTGGAGTTATGGATGGTTGTTAGCTGCCACATGAGTGCTGGGAATTGATCCCAGGCCTTTGCAAGAGCAGCCAGAGCTCTTAATTGCTGAGCTATCTCTCTAGCCCTATTGGTTCTTATTTGATTGTTCTAGTTCTTCTACCTTGTCTTCAAGCTCAATATTCTGTCCTGTCCTTGATCTGTTCTGTTGGTTAGACTTTCCACAGAGCTTTTTATTTGACTTACTGCGTTTTTAATTTCCAGCATTTCTGATTGGTATTTATTGTTTCTATCTCTTAGTTGAAGTCCTTTTTGCTATTTTGTATCAAAATAGAAGCTTGTTTTCTTCTTCTTCTTTTTTTTTTTTTAATATACTTGTCTTTTTTGAATTCTTGATCTTGGAATTTATCTCACTCTCACTAGATGCCATTATTGTAGGATTAATAAATTTGGATGAGTTATGTTGCTTTGTTTTTTTCATGTTATTGTTTTGAGATCTATGTATCTGGTTACTTTTTTTTTTAATCAGTCAGTTGAAGTATTTGCAGTGTTCTAATGGGACTTGGATGTGGTGGAATTGAGGTGCATAGCTCAGAAAATAGTTCCTCAGTGTAGGAGCTCAGGGTGTCTGGTGTGGACTCTATATTAATCTGTAAGTAGAATATTAACTGTGAGAACAATCACAGCCGCTTGATATTACCATTGTGCTTTTTTTTTTTTTTTTTGAGACAGGGTCTCCCTGTAGCCCCAGCTAGCCTGGAAACTTTGTTATATAATGGTAATGATAGCAGGTGTGTCTATCTCGTCCCTGATTTTAAACGTCTTATGAACACTGGCTACAGATTTCTTATAAATGGGCGGATTTTATGTTTAAGTAGTTTCCATGTGTTGATTTTGCTTTATGGAGTTACAGCAAATCTTTTTTGCAGCAGTAGCTTTTCTACTTTGACACCTTAGTTTAACAAATGATGATGAGACATTGACCCAACCTTGAATTGCCATAGGAAATACTAATTGACTTATTTTCCATGACTAGATGTAAACTACTGACATTCTATTTACAATTTTTACAACTATATTTATGGGTGAATTGACCTATAATTTTCAAAATGAAGCTGACTACACAAGTGCTCTCATTTCTTATAGGAATCTCAGGACCTTGGTATCTTATATCTGGAAATGTTTCATGGGAACCGTTCTCAAAGGCTAATTGAACAAATAAGTCTTTATCTTTAAATTCTTTTGAAGTCCTTGGCCAATTCTCTTATATTCAATTTAGGAGATTAAATGTTGATAGATGGCCATCCATTTCCTTTAGACTTTCAAAGTCGTTATGACATTACATTTTAAAACTCTTTTCTTCTATATCTGTAGTTATATTTCTCTGCTCTTATAATGTGAAACCACTTTAGATTTTTTTTTCTTTTAAACTTAACCAGAACATCCAGGGACTGTGCATTTTAGTATCCTATCAGGGAACTAAATTTGATTTAATTAATTTCAGCTCATCTCTTCTAAACTTCTTTTTGTGTTAAATTATTATTACCATCATGTTCCAAAAGGAAATAATGATGTTCTAACCTTTCATTCATGAACTACTTGGTAGTTTTTTCCAGTCCTTTCTTAAGTTTATTTAATTTTTCTTTTTGAGATGTTTCACTATGTGTCCCTAGCTGGCCTAGAACAAGCTACGTAGACCAGACTGGCCTGGAATTCAGAGAACACCAACTACCTCTATCTTCNTTATATATATACTTTTTTTTTTTTTTGGTCTTTTCGAGACAGGGTCTCCCTGTAGCCCCAGCTGGCCTGGAACTCACTCTGTAGACCAGGCTGGTTGAACTCAAAAGGATCCACCTGCCTCTGCCTCCCAAGTGCTAGGATTAAAGGAGTGTGCCACCACACCCGGCTTCCATGCATCTTACAGCTAGCCTGTAGACTCATGGATATATCAGCTTTCACCAAACAGATCCAGGGAAATTTGGATCTGTTTTCTTTTTTTCTTACTGGTAGACAAGAATATTAATGGAGATCCACTCTCTGATTCTAACATGATATTAAAATCATAGCTCGTTGTACCTTCTTATGGCGCTGAAGGTTAAGCTATAGTACTATAGCATGTTGCTTGTACATAAAAAAAATCATAGCTTGAGTTTAATACCAGTTTTCTGATGATTTGGATTCTCGAGCTGGTTTGGGCATGTCTGTCTCTGAACATGAGGTGAAGTAGTTCTGGTAGTGCACTTAGGCTGTGTGAATCTTTGTACTGAATGCTTTATCTGCAATAAGAAAAAAGTTCCCATCAATTTAGTAGATTATTATTATTTTTAAAGCTCTTATTTCTGAAGATAAGTTGCTTAGGATTTCCAATTAAGTGAGTCTAAGAATTTTAACATTTATTATGAAAAAAGCAGTAAAAGCCCACTTATTTACTTATTTTATTTTTGTGTGTTGTGTGTGAGGTCACTCATGTCCCACAGTGCTTGAGTGGATGTTCGAGGACAACTTGTGAGAGCTAGTTTTGGATTCTGGACGAGGGATCAAACTGAGATCAATAGCCTTTGTCCACTGAGCCTTCTTACCAGCTCTGTTTTACTTTCTTTTTTAGATAGGATTTTCTTATAGCCACAGCTGGCCTCAGTATGTAGACCAGGTTGGCCTCCATTTTACAGAGATCCACCTATGTTGGCCTCCTCTGGCTGGTGGTTGGTACCAAGGGTAAGTGCAGCAGAGCAAAAACCACTCTGGGAGCACCTGGGGTGGGGGATGAGACTCAAAGCTTTATTTTCCAGTACAGCTTATATACAATGCTTTTACCAATCAGCATAAAGGGCATCAGAGCATATCCAATCACTGTAAAGGGCAGGGGTGTAGCCAATCACAGTGCAGGGGCTGCAAGAAACCGGCACCAGGAAATGTTCCACATGGCTTTCTAATGGGGCCTGGAAAAGGCCTACGTACCTGCCTCTCCCTCCTTAGCACTGGGAATTAAAGGTGTGTGCTACCAATTCTGGCTCCAGGGAAACATAAAAAATTACCTTCCATTACAGAGATTTCCTTCTGAGAGATACAGCTGGCAATTGCCATCCTGGCTTGGCCTCTACCCAGTTACCAGGCAAAACAAGGAGCAGACTCTCTAATGTTAATTTTGGCATAACTAGAGAATTTATTCAGGCTTGCCTACAGAGTGTTAGGGGAAGCCTACACTTACAAGGCGCCATGGTTACCTAAAACCATGTTCATACTGGCTGCTCTCACACTGGACCCACTCCCAACATGGTGCCAGCAACTCCCCCAAGTTCTGTGTGCATTCTCAAGAGCATTGTGCGAATCTTGGTGTGGTCTTGGCTTTGCATTTAGCCCCTCCCTGTAAGTAAACTAGACTCCATGTTTGTAGTATGCAGCTTGTCTGATGATAAGTCCACTTCAAAAGAAGGTGTATTTTATCCCACACTCCACCCACCTTTTTTGGCCATTACAGTCTTGAAATGCCAACCTCTTCCACAAGAGTCCCTGGGCCTTGGGGGAGTGAGAGAGAGAGAGGATGATTTATTTTTCCTTTGAGGCGAGACATCAAATGCTCTGAGGTCTGTCCAAGTTCTGTTTCCAGTGGACTACTGCTTCATTTTAGGTATCTCCTTTTATTCTTACTCATAAAACACAAATAGCAAGAAGCACAAACATCTAAACAAACATTAACCATTATAACGAGTCACAGAATCACACTATGGATAGAAACACAAATGCTTAGTTGGGGCATCACAGCTCTTTAACAAAATAATGGCAATGGCTTTCAATGGAGCCTATAAAGTCTTGCCACTAGGGGTCAACCTAGCTTACAGCATCAGTTGGTACCCCCCCAATCAGTTGGAATTTTCTTGGGTACACATAAACCAGGCTGCTACTATTGCATTAAATCTTCTTTGGTCTGTTAAAGTGTAGCATGTGAGGTCTGTATTTGAACTTTGGGGACCATTCCTCCCCAGTGATCTGCATAGCACTCTCCAGCACTATGAATTCAGGCTGTCCAGTAGCAGGGCAAGGTTCTAGCATAATCTCTCTGTCTCATGCTTGGATCATGCCATATCTTCAGCAATAGGGTCTTACTATTGTTTCTTGTGTGCACCCAACGTTAGTGACAATAGCTTTTGTTTTGGGGGCCTCTAGAGCTTCCCTGAACAACAGGTCCTGGTAGGGTAGCTCACCCCTGGTCCTGAAGCCTTTACCAATACATCTTATCCAACCATAAATGCTCCCAAGATTTCCATGGTTATACCTGGCCTTGGTACCCCATTAATGAATTTACTCTTTATCTTTGTTTCTTCAGGTGTATTTGATATCTCTCCAACAGGTCTCACATTTGTAAAACACTCAGACATTAACATTCGATAGTAAATCAAACATAAATCAGGTCTAACATAGCATGGGAAGATTGTATCTATTTGTACCAGTTGTCTCAAAAGATCCATGTCCGGTATAATAGCACAAATAAGGGGCATTAATTCAGTTAGCTCTTCAGTGTCTGCAGTCATTTTCTCAAATCCATTTGATATCCTGGGGTGTTTATGTGCAGCTTCCCTTTAGTTTTGATAGACTCATCAGGTCTGGCTTAAGCTGCCTAGCTTCGCACAGGGCCAAGGAGGAATAGGTTTCCTTTTGTCTTTGCTGTTTTTGCTGGTTCTCTGGGACAGGCATACTCTGGGCTGTAGTCACAACACCTGCAATGTTTTCCTTGACACCATCTGGCTGCTGGGGGAGGCCCTAGCTGGACAAACTGCTCCCATCCCCAGTAAGAATTTTCTCAGCAGAGAAAGGTACTCTGTTTAACCTGGGGGAGGGTCATTATATTCCCCGCCCCTGCAGGATTTATTCTTTGTATGCCTTTTGTAAACTGTTCCTCATTCTTTAAAAGCCTTCCAGAGGTGTTTTAGTACGGACTTTGGCTTGTTGTCAGTTTTTTTCTTTGGGAACTTGGGCTTGACATAAATCTTGCCACATTTGCCTTCTAGTAATCCAAGCAGACTTATCCTCTATATATCTCCTTTAGGCTGCTTTACTCCTCTACAGACATATTTTACACGTTGATTTAAGTCACCTAGGTTTGACAAAGCCTCTCCTACTTTATAAAGACTCTGTCCTGTCAAGGGGCTCAGCATAGCCATTAAAGTTCCATACCAATTGCAAGGTCCTTTTTCAATCAAGCTTTTTATTACATCACTAGTAAACACGGCCCTGTCTGGCCTAGTGAACTGGTCACTATATATTGCTTTTCTTATACCTACCTCTCTCATTAATGCTTGCCCCACTCCTATCATTTTTACCCCCCTGGTATTTTATGGGAATCTCTATTGGGAATAATCACGTGTCTCTAATGGCTCTTATTAGTCAATCCACTAGGGATATTTTCCCCTTGTGCTGTCTCAGGCTATGCAGCCAATGTCTCCAGGAGGGTTGGGTGGTTATATTACTTAGCTTTTCTGCTTCTGCGTCACTTAAAATAGTTCCATCCAATCCCATTTCCCACAGCCTTAAAAGCCAAGTGGTGAGGGGCCCCTTTATTGCCTGTTTGAAAGTCTTTCCTAATTCCAACAATTCCAGTGCTGAGTATTTTCCGTTTTAGGTTCTGGCACTGGGCCATTGCTAAGGCCACCATTAGCTTGTTGAAACATGGATTTTTATTTTTCCTTTCTTTGTATTAACATCAGACTTAAGGAGCATCTGGCATTTTTCCTATGTCACTTTCCTCTTTATTATTATCTGCCTTTTCTCCTGGGTCTCCTCACTCTAACAGTGGCAGGCTGTCACTTTTACCTCATTTTCTCCTTTATGCAAGTCACTGGCAAGGTCGGAGCCCAATACGGAGGAGGGCAGTCTCTTATTTATTTAGTTATTTATTTACTCTAATTTTTCCTTTAAATCTTTAATCTCTCTTTGGACTATCTCTCCTACTTGGGATATATCCTTAATAACATGGAGTAATATCCAGAACACCTCGGCCATGGCTTGTCCCACATCTAACCCTTGGTCCTCTATTGCCAGGGCTTCTAAAGTCTGCTCTAGACCCTCTGTGGTTTTTAAAACATTCCCATATTCATGTAGAGTACCCCACTGGTCAATTAAGCATGCTACTTTGTACCACTTAGAAGCAGATGGCTAGCCAGGAATTTTTCCCAGTGACTCTATCAACCTGGGTGGTGTCATTTTAGTTATGCATCTTAAAGACTATTGCACAATCATACTGCCACTGGCACACTCATGAACACTATGCAGACAATCCCCACTGCCAGGATTCCCTTTGCATTTTCCCACAGCTTTATTTCAGTTAGCAGCAGCTTTCTCCATAACAGATAACATCCCATCACTTTTCCTGAGCTCTCGCTCTCACCTAATTCTGCCTAGACTATGCCAATTTGTCACAGAGATTTCCTTCCAGGGGATACCCATGCAGGTTGGTGTCCCGCCTCTGCCTCTGCCACTATCTGGTTCTCCCCTTACTAGGCAAATCAAAGAGCAGACTCCAATCTTGGTTTTGGGGAAACTAGAAAGTTTATTCAGGCTTGCCTACAAAGTGATGGGCATAAAATTTCACTCACTAGCCAAGCAGAGAGTGATTCTCCTTTCCCAACATGGCTGCCCAGAGTCCTGACAGGAACTCTGTGTTCTCTGCCCATGGTAGCAAAATGGTGAGCAAGCACCAGCCCCATGTGGCGGGCTTTTATAAACCACTAGCTCCTCCAACATGGTGCCAGTGGCTTCCCAGAGTTTTCAGCAAGTATCTGGACAATCTCACTGTGGGCTCAGCTTTGCCCTTAGCCCTTCCCTCTAAGTAATTTAGACTCCATCTTTGTAGTTCACAGCTCGTTTGAGGAGAAGTCCACTTCAAAAGTAGGTGTATTTACAAGAAAGTGTTCCACACTTTCTTGTAAACTTTGGGGGCTTTTTATGGTTTAAGATGGCATTATTTGAAGGTAAAATTAATGAGAAATATTACTATGTTTTCTGTTATGTAGCTTTTTGGTCCCCTGCCTGTCAATAAAATACATTCAGATGCATTTCAGTAGTTTAGTAATGAAGGGTTTTATATTGCAGTCCAAAAATCTCTGGTAGAGGAGGGATAAATGAGCACATTTGCTAGCTAGTAAGCAAGAATTCTCTGGGGTCTGCTTCTTTAGGGTTCATACTCTTGTGTTTTATAGACTCAAAGATGACACAAGGGAACTGATTATAATTCCTTTCCCTGGAGATCAATTGGGTAGGTGTATATAGGAAGGCTATCTGGTGTACGTGGTCCAATTTTCAGTTTTCTTTTCCTCATCACCACAGTTAAGACTAGCAAATATTATCTTGTATGTTCTTTCAGTTACTGTTTTTCTATGGTACATTTGGCATTTACTTTTATCAGTTGTATTTTTTATTATTAATGTTACTATTTTCAGTGTTTACAAAACAAAGATTAAGTCAGGCATGGTGGTGTACACTTTTTGTCCAAGCATTTGGGAGGTAGAGGCAGGTGGATCTGTTTTGAGTTCCAGGCCAGTGTGGTCTACAGAGTGAGTTCCAGGCCAGCTGGGACTACAGGGAGATACTGTCTCAAAAAACACCAAGTGGGGGGGGGCGGGGGGAGGATGACAACAAGTATTTATAAATGCCATATTATAACTCATTATAGTTAAATCCTTTTTTTTTTAAGTTTTTTTTAAGTTTTTTATTTATTTTCTGTATGTGTATGAATGTACTGTCTGCATGCAAGCTTGTACACCCGTGTCGTGCAAGGCCGCGGAGGTCAGAAGAAGGTCTCGGATTCCCCTGGAACTGGAATTCTCCTGGAGTTGGAGTTTCAGACGGTTCTCGGCCGCCATGTGGGTGCTGGGGATCGAACCCGGGTCCTCTGTAAGAGCGGTCGGCGATCTTAACCGCTAGGCCATCTCTCCAGCCCAGTTAAGTCCTTTTGTGGAAATGGTCCAGTATTTGACATTCTGAATTAAAACTTTAAGGTCTTCTTAGTTCTTTCAAAATAGAAAGTGTGAATAGGGGAGACCTGTTAACTTGAAAGTTGAGATACATTTTATAGTTTATTATACATAGAAACCATTATGTAGGCATTATTTGAAATAAATCACACATCTCACGAATTATGTGATGTTAACCTGTTGCCCTCCAGAGTTCCTGCCTTTTCCATATTGTTAGTGTTGTGGTTTGAATGTGAAATGTCACCCATAGGTTCATGTGTTCTTACACTTGTTCGCCTGCTGGTGGTGGGAAGGCTATGAAACCTTTAGGAGTCTTACTGAAGGAAGTAGTCACTCCGTGTGGGCCTTGAGGTTTTATAGCCTGGCCCCACTTCTTGTCCTCTCTACTTTCTGAGTGCACATGCATTGTGACCATCTCTCCCTCATGCTCTTGGTGACCATGTCTCCCCTGCCACAACAGCTTACATCCTTCTTAAACTGGAAGTCCAGTGAAACCTTTCCTCCCTTAAATTGATTCTCACCAAATGTTGGGTCCCAGTAATGGTAAATATATCTATTATAGTTGGATTGACTTTCCCTTTTGTGTTTTGTAGGAATGGGCACTTTTATTGTTACAACAACTTTCTCTCTCATCCTGAGATCCTATTGGTTTCCTGATCTTTTATTATAAAATGACAATTATATTTTGCTTACTGATTGAATTTGCTTAGGAGTGTGTGTGTGTGTGTGTGTGTGCGCGCACGCGCACATGTTGGTGAAGTATCAAGTTGATGAGGAAATTAATTTTTGTAAATATTGGATTTTGTGAGATCATATGCCCAAATAATTTGTTGTTTGATAAATAAAATGACAAATTACAATGGAAAGACTGCTAAGGTGGGAATTAGGGGGCATTTTTGGTTTCAACTTTGTATCAACTAAGTTTATGTTTGGGGGCAAGTTTAAGCAACACCTCCTGACTCTTCTTCATCTGTAAAACTGAATATGTGAACTTTGATTATTTTTAAAGATTTATTTTAGCTTATTTGATAGGCTATAGTCCTTTAGTTCTAAAGGGTAGCCTTTCTAGAAAACAAATCAATATTCTGTTAGTCATTGCCTACTATGACCCTATGTGTACAAGATTGGTAAATTGTGGTTTTGTAGTCTCTCAGTCAGTATTCAGTATGTCACCCATTTCCCTTTGTGTACTTACTGTTGCTTTTTAAATTGGGGTCAGCCTAGACTTTTCTCTTTTCTTCCTCATTCTCCAGCCAGAATGCTTGAGGATACTGTCTCTAGAATGTGTTTCACACCTTCTCTTTTCTATGCTTTGACTTGTAACATTCCCTTTCTATTTTCCTGTCCCCAAGCTGCCTTGACCTACCTTAACATTTCATTTGTAAGTATTTTGGCCTTGCAATCTGTCTATTATGTTGTGTAGGAGACAGTAAAACTTCTTGAAGAACAATGTCTTATTTTTTATCATTTTAGTAATTTTATTTTTCATTCACTTTTTACATAATAGGGATTAATATTTATAGATGTTAATTTAGATGATAATTAGAATTTTAGATAAACCTAGTGGCAATGAGCAAAGGGAAGAAAATAAGGAAATTACCTAATTTGATATAAGCATTGTTTTTAATATCTAAGTTCATTCTGTACATCTGCCTTCCATAGTCCCTCGTGCACTATTGTTCCTGCCTATTCACTCCTAGTGGCTTGTTTACGTACTTAAGACCTCTGTTTTCTCTGTTCCACATTTATTTTATTTTTTATTTTTATTTTTTTAATTTTCTTTTTTGCTTTTTATTTTATATATATATATTTTTTTTGTACAAGATTATCAAATCTAGACCCATGTCCCCCACCCTATCCCCCCACCCCACCAGAGCTCATGCATTCTGCCAAACATGCTTTTCATCTCTTTCTCAGTCTTTCTCAAAATTCTCCATGTGGAAGTTTCTTATGTGTATGAATGTACTGTCTGCATGTAGGTTGGTGCACCCGTGTCATGTAGTGCCATGGAGGTCAGAAGAGGGTGTTGGATTCCCCTGGAACTGGAGTTAAAGACGGTTCTTAGCTGCCATGTGGGTGCTGGGAATCGAACCCGGGTCCTCTGCAGGAGCAGTTGGTGCTCTTAACCGCTGAGCCATCTCTCCAGCCCTGTTCCACATTTAATTACTTGCTTTTATTCATCATTATAGTTTGGGATTGTGGTTGTCTTAAGAGTTAGTGCTTTCATTTATATACTAAACACTTGCCTTTTATTTCTTTAGTTTTGGTGCTCTTCTGTATGGTCCTAGGTATTCACATTTCTTATCACTGGCTATGTTAATCTTGAGAAAGTTTTATTCTTTGCTGTTTGGGGCTTCTTCCTCATCTACATCTTTTCTTCTTTTGTTTCATATTTGTGTTTTTGTTATATTGCCTAGCTTTGTAATTATGGTTAGCCTGGAACTACTATCTAGACCAGACTGGCTTCAAACTGCTGGCATTTTACTATCTCTGTCTCCTGAGTGCTGGGATTACAAGTTTGTGCTGCTGTATTAGTAGACTCTTTGCTTCTTAACAGCACATTCTTTCTGGTTTCTGTATTCAGATAAGATTTATGTTGAGGGCTGGTGAGATGACTCAGTAGGTAAAGGCACTTGCTCCACAAGCCTGGCTACTGGAGCTTGATCCCTAGAGCTCATGATGGAAGGAGAGAAACAATTCTACAAATGGTCCTCTGCCCTCTTCATATCCTTGGTTGCACAAGTATATACACACCTCATATGCATACCAATACATAAGTAACTTTAAAGTGTTTGCGTTAAGTATCTTAGAATAAGTGTGACATTGGAAGCTAATGACTCATCAAGAATGAGCTTGTGGTAGTTCCATGAGATTAGCTGTTAGACTAGATCTCTTAGACTAGGAGAATATAGGCAGTGATGATGGATGAATGTTGGTAGTGTTAGCTCTTTGGTGAAACAACTTGATGCTGATTGTAAAACCTTTGAGATGCTAATGGACATTTTTTACAAGTGGCTTATTTGAATTATAGAATTTATAAGATTTCAAAATGTTCATGTTGTATATGGGTGGATGGTAGAGATGGTTTTCCTCCCTTGGATTCAATAGTTTTTTCACTCTTGAATTATCCTCTCTGGTGAAAGGTTGGTTTGGATTGAATAAATGAACAAAAGGATAAAACAGTGATAAAAAAGCAAAACAGAAAAGAATCAGGCAAAGTAAATGATGTGCTGTAAAAAGTTATCTTTCCTCATATCCCATAGAGTCAGTAGCATTTGCTAAAGGATTTTTGAGAACATTATATTAGAGAAGCAATATGAGAAGATAAGGTGAGAAAGTAGCCAGAGAAGATTTCTGTTCAATTAAATTTAAAACTCTGGTTTTTTTATTCTTACTTTTGTGGTTCATCTCAATTTCTCTCAAGAGGTGACTGCATTACAAATATTTATTAAGTCAGATATTGTACTTATGTGATTGCAAAGAATAGCTCATGTATTCCTTAAAATATATTGACATTTAAATAGCTTTTCTCAGAAGGGATATGGACAACTTTATTGATATAATTTCCCATTAAGAGTACAGAGAAAAATGTGAATTGTTTATTCTATCAGAATAGCAAACAAACTGGATTCTTTATTCTTAACTAATATTTGTGATAAAAAACAAAATTTTATCTTTTAAAATTTTAGTTTACCATTGATTGAGTTTAAATAGTATTAAGCTGTTCATTTTATTTTAACAGGTATCTTTCAGATGAAGGCATTGAAGCTTGCACAAGTTCTTCTGACAAAGTCAACATAAATGACATCATCCTGATTGCTCTCAATGTAGGTTAAGTTTATTAACTTATAAACAGTTCTTAATTTAGACTTATACTAAGGAAAACTATACCAGAGCTTGCTATGTAGACCAGGCTGGCCTTGAACTCACAGAGATCAGCCTACCTGTGCTTCCCGAGAGCTGGAATTAAAAGTGTGTGCCACAGTGCCCTGCCCAAGATGGTTCTTAGCCGCCATGTGCATGCTGGGATTTGAACTTGGGTCCTCTGCAAGAGCAGTCAGTGCTCTTAACCGCTGAGCTATCTCTCTAGCCCCAATTTTTGTCCTTTTAAAGCTATGGAGGTGTTTGTTGAATTTAGCACTCTCATATTAGCCGGTTGTAAACATCTGTTATGCAGAATCCAATGAAAAGAGGAAAAAGTTTAATCAATACTTTTTCCCTATCCAATAATTAGTTGTAAACTTCATAGTATTTTTAGTACCTGTTCGATAGTAAAAATTGGTAGTTCCTTAAAACAATTTTCCATTTAAATTGTATGGAAACTTTTCATTTGTATTTATTGTTTTAAAATTACTTTTCCTGATGGTAAAAGTAATAGTTACTGTAGGATATTTTAGAGAGGAGAAATACAGACAACTAAATCTACTTAAAGTCTTAGTATCTTGATATGTTTTTTATTCCAACTTTATTTTTCCTGCTAACCTTGCAACTATATTTATCCTGTAATTAGATTGGACTTTTCAAATTAAAAAAAAATCTTTTATTTATTATTTTTATTTTTTATGTGTATGAGTGCATTGCCTACATATATGTAAGGGTACCTGTGTGCTGCAGTGCTCACAGAGGTCAGAAGAGGTCATTGGATTCCCTGGAACTGGAGTTACAGTTGGTTGGTAGCCACCATGTGGATGCTGAGAACTGAACCCAGTGCTCTTAACTATGAGCTGGACTTGATTAAAAGTTTTAAAAATTGTAATAAAATGTAAATAAACAATTTTTTTTAATTCCATAGTTATCCTATTATTTTTTTCTCCATCTTACTTTATAATAGAAGTATATCAATGGGCACATTTATACATTGTGATATATGATCATTGAACTTCTTGGAAGAACTGCTGCTGTATAGATATATCAGAAAACTTTGTAGTAGTCACGAAGAACAGGTATATGTAAATATATATATATATATATATATATATATATATAGTGATATATGATCAGTGAACTTCTTGGAAGAACTGCTGTGTATAGATACATCGGAAAACTTCGTAGTAGGCACTAAGAACAGTTATGTGTAAATATATATATTTATTTTTAATGTGCATTTTTACTGAGTTTTTGTGCATTTCATATAAAAGATTTTAATCAGACTTACAGCTCTTCCTCCATTGTGCCCCTCCAGTCTCCCACCAGATTTCATCCATTCTGTCATACATATTAAGTCCTATCTGATCAAACATTTGCACGTAGATATCCATTGGTGCAAGTTCATCCACTGGCTTCTAGTCAGCCTATCTAGAGTAACTCAGTTAAAGATCTGCTTTCCCTCACCCCATAGTAACCAGTTGTCAATAGTTTTTTGGCTAAGGTTGGAGCCTGCTGCCCTACCAGATCTATCCTGTCCAATTGAGTTAACATGAGTCTTATTCATGTTGTCACCATTGTGCACGTTCATATCAGCAAGTTCCCAGATGCATGAAATCCTCTGTTTCCTTATGATCATGTACCAATCTCAGTCCTTACAGTCTTTCTGCTCCCTCTTCTACAATGGTCCCTGACCCTTGTGTGGGTGAGATTTACTATAGGAGTACTATCCATGGACATGAATGAACTGTACAGTCCCTTATTCTCTAAAACTTAGCCAGGTTATGCCCTTCTGTGTACATCACACTATGTGTTATGAGGAAGCTTTGCTGGTGAGAGTTGAAGGATGTATTAGTATTCTCTGTACCCCCAGTTCTTCTCTGTTCCCTTAACCTTATGTGTAGAGGTTCCACTGTAGATGTGTTGGCTTAGGTCTGGGCATCTCTCAGACATACATTCTCTGTGTGTGACCAGTTCCCAAGAACATTTAAGATAGAAGCAAATATATATATGTATAACTTTTCCATTTAAAATCATTTACTGCTGGGCAAGGGTGACTTAATGCTTGACTTAAGATTTCTAGATCTGCTGACTAGACTCCAGTGGATGAATTTGCACAGAGGGATATCTGGATTCAAAAGCTTGACTGGATGGGACTTATCATAGATGGTGTAATGCATGAGTTCTGATGGAGGGTTGGGGCCATGGAGGTGGGGAAGGGGGGGACCAAATTTGAATGGGAGCCATTGTATGAAATGTACAAATGTACAATAAAAAATCAGTTAAATTTATACTTAGAGAATTAAACTTGAACTTAGAGTTTCTGTTCTAAACTATGAGCCATTTTTAAAATTAAACTTATTTTTTGACAGTTTCATTTGTGTATGTAATGGTTTCTAATCAAATTTACCCCTACCCTTATTTTATCTCCCTCCTACCTCCAAAATGTTCTTCCCTACAAGCCCTCCCTCCTACTTTTATGTCTTTTTGTTTTGTTTTTGCTTCTGCGTTTTTATCAACCAGTAAGTTTAACTAGGGCCAACCTGTGTGAACAAGGGTGTGGAGCTATCCACTGGAATAAGTGGGCCTCACCAGTGCTTATACCAGTGAAGACAGTGATTCTTCCTTCAGCAATGGCCATCAATAGCCAGTTGTTCCCCAGAGAGGAAAAGGGCCCCATGAGCTCTCTCCCCTATCTGTGATTGAATGTTGACAGGCCCAGTCTTGTGCAGGTCCTTTGTAGGCAACCAGAGTTCTATGAGTTTACAATTGTAAGGGCCATGTCACATCTAGAAGGTAGCATTTCATAGCCCTCCACCCTATCATCCAGCTCCTACACTCTTTCTGCCCCTTCCTCTGCAGTGTTCCTTGAGCCTTGGAGAAGGTGATACAGATATCTAGTGCTAAGTGCTCAACAATTACTTATTCTCAGGACTTGAGTAGTCATTAGTCTCTATATTCACCATTTTTTGCTGCCAAATGAAACAAATGAAGCTTCTGTGATCAAGGCTGAGAGCAGTACTAATTTATTTTTTTTTTATTTAAAACATTTTTTTGAATTACTTTTTTATGTTTATGAGTATACTGTCTGCATGTAGGTTTGTGCACCCGTGTGGTGCAGTGCTGCGGAGGTCAGAAGAGGGTGTCAGATTCCCCTGGAACTGGAGTTAAAGATGGATCTCACCCGCCATGTGGGAGCTGGGAATTGAACCCGGATCCTCTACAAGAGCAGTCGGCGCCCTTAACCGCTAGGCCATCTCTCCAGCCCCCATCAGTACTCATTTATAAACAAATATTTAGATGATAATTTGATAAGGTATTGAGCAAAAGAAAAGCAATAGTTCTCCCTAGGAGCTAGATAACCCCACTCCCCAACCCAGTCACTGGCTTTTGACTAGGTTCACAGCAGCAGCCCTGAACTACTCCCTACTGTAAAGCAGGTGTCAGATCCACCAGAAAGGGATTATTTATACCCTTAACTAATGTGCCACTATTGATCTTGCCTGGCAAATTGGTATTGTAGATGCAGGTCTGTAGTCTGTGTACTCATTGATGATGAGCACTTTGCATTTTATTGACTAAGATCAAGTTTTCTTTTTTGATGTTTCCCATTATACATGTACCCATCTATCCCACCCCCACCCTGTGCTGTGGATCAAAGATGCCAGGGCATTGTGCATGATGCACATGCTGCATCCCTATACTAGACTAGGCTTTTTAAAAATTATTTTATTTATTTATTTGGTATTTTTGAGACAGGGTCTTCCTGTAGCCCCAACTCCTGGAACTCACTATGTAGGCCAGGCTAGCCTTGAACTCACAAAGATCCTCCTGCCTCTGCCTCCTGAGTGCTGGGATTAATGGTATGTGCTACCATGCCCATCTTATTTTTATTTTCTGTGTATGAGTATATTATTGCATGTGTGTAAGTGTACCTGTGTTTGGCATCAGTTCCCCTTGGAGTTACAGATGGTTGTTAGCTTCCATGTGGGTGCTGGGAACCAAACCTGAGTCCTCTACAAGAGCAGCCAGTGCTTTTAATCACTGAGCCATCTCTCCAGCCTGGACTAAGTTTTTATTTTATTTTTTTTCTTTTTTGTACTAACCATTAGTTACAAATTATATGTTTATCTATGATACCAGTTTTCTGTAGATACTTTGTTTGATTTATATCCAAATTAGTGAATAATTTAAAAAATGCTGTCTTCTGGACATGATATGACTGGATGTGATATAACTTTTCTAGTCATGAACACACAGCAGCTGAGGTTACCTACATAAGACCTGCAAAAGATCAAGCCAGCCAGTATTCCAGCATTGCTGAGGGAAGAGCTAATGAGAGGTGGCCATTGATAGCTGCTGGGGGAGGAAGAACCATTCTTCTTTGGGGGTGTGGCAACTAGTCCATTTCTTGTTCTCCAGTGGGTGGCTCCACACCCAAGCACATATGGGTGGCAATAATTAATACGGTGAATACATAAGAATAGAACATGAAGTTAGAAAGGGGCTGTGTTGAATTCTGGGGGGAGCTAAAGGGAGGAGAGGGGTGGATATGATCATATTTCATTGTACACATATATGAAATTCTCAGAGAATAAGTAAAAATTAAAATATAAAGAACTTTATTAAGAATTTTTAAAGGATGATAGTAAAGGGAATTTTTGACACTATTTTACTATTCTGTCTTTTGTATTTATGTATTTGTATAAGTAGCTGTTATCTAACTATGGTTGATAGAAACTTCAAATAAAATAAATCAAGGGTAAGTATTTTGTTCTCTGTATAAGCAGTGTCTGATTATTATCCAAATTAATTTACCTTGTTTTCTTTGCAAAGTTTAATTGAATACTCTAGTCCAAAGCTATCATGACATATAAGAAAAAAAGACAACAGTTTCTAATTAGAATACAGCCTTTACTAGCAAATCTACTTTCCAAGTTTTTCACTTTTTAGTAAAAATTCAGATGTTTATGGTAGCCTGCCAAATTAAATTTTCTGCTTTTGAAAGATTGGTGGATTTTAAGTTGAGAAAGACTTGTGTTACTGATATTATGTATCTTAATACCACCTGTAGCATCTAAGTATCATCTGTAGCTAGATACATTTATTGTATATGGGGAGAGTAATCCATGTATATGCTTTCTTATTTTCCTTGTGAGCGTGTTCTTCTATCTAGCCATGAGCAATAAAATAGCATATGTGTAGTGTTCATCCTATTAGACGCTAGTGCACAAAGCTGTTCAGAAAGGTGCCCTCTGCCTATCATGCTCCAAAGTTCCTAGTGCCTCTCTCCCCACGAAAGTAGGAGCTTACATTGTTTATACCAACTGGTGAGGGAATGAACCACATTTCATTTAGAAAATGGTTCATGTATAAAGTTCCCAGATGCCAGCCTAGGGCTAACCTTGGAAATAGCTTTTCTGAAGAGACCTGCCTCTAGCCTGCTGAATGATTCCTTCGCTTAGATTTCTATGTTGAAAAGGATAATTATTTTTTTCTCTCTGTAAAGTGGGAGAGTAAGAAGATTAAGAAATGACATTCAAGGGGGCTGGAGAGATGGCTCAGCGGTTAAGAGCACTGACGGCTCTTGTAGAGGACCTGGGTTTGATTCCCAGCACCATATGGCAGCTAAGAACTGTCTTTAACTCCAGTTCCAGGGGAATCTGATGCCCTCTTCTGACCTCCTCGGCATTGCACAACACGGGTGCACAAACCTACATGCAGACAGTACATTCATACACATAAAAAATAATAAATAAAAAAATTTAAAAAATGACATTCGAATCCTATATGTAGTTTTGATTCATACACATGAATTATTCAGAAAAAAATAAGTGATAGTACAGTGATAAATTATTGAACATTGTCTACTAGTGTTTAGTAAGCTTAATAATAAATATAGATATCTTGAGATCTATATTCCATAGAATGAGTTTCCAAATTATTATCATAAACTTATTTGACTCATCAGCAATCATTTAGGTGTATTGTATTCTTTTAGGTAGATACTGCAAAAATGATCAACATTTTGTTGATAATAAAGAATTTAAAACTTTCTACTAGCTTTTTTTCTATTTCTTTCATAGGTGAAATATTTGTGCATTTAAAAATTTGGTTTATAGGGGGGGTGCAGATCAGAGAGAAGGTCTAAAAATGATCAAGGTGTAGTGTAGGAAATGCACAAAAATTCAATATTACCCCCCCCACACACACTGCATGGCACAAGTGTAGGTCAGAGGACAGTCCTTAGGGTTGGCTTGGTGCTCTCCTTCCACAGTATGGGTTCCAGTGATTCAACTCAGGACCTAATTTCTGCAATATTTTTTATGTTCAGTATAGAAATATTCTTGGGGCCAGGGAGAGAGCTCACTTGTTCTGTAAGCCTGATAACCTAAGTTCTATCCCTGCATCTCATAGTGGAAGGAAAGAAGTGATTCCTGAGGATTGTCTTCTGACCTCCACATGCATGTGGCATAAACATGCCTGTTCACACGCAAATTATAAGCTTAAAAATACTCTTGGATACAGCCGTTGCCCTAGCAGTCCTGTATAATGGCATGTGAATAATAAAATAGCTTTTGTTGACTTTCAATTTACCATGTGTAAAGATTTGGAATGTCATTTTCATCTTGCTAAAGGCACAGTGAGAATATTCCATATGTGTGTGTATAATATATTAAAATTACGCAATTTTATTGTGTTAGTTTTAGTGTAACAACTATGAGATAACCTTGGTGGTATTTTTTACATTTTATAATTGGCTGATTTTATAAAATTTATGACCGTGTCAAGGTCATATGACTTGCTATATTTAGTTAATTATTAACATCTAACTTAGTTATAGTTGGAATGAATAAAGGCTTAGGCATTCCATCTAGTGCTCATTTATTTAGTTTAAGTCTTCATTTAATTTTAATGAAATTTCATGATTATAGATAAACAAATGAGGACTATGGTTTATCTTACCATTCACAAGTTTTTATCACTAATACTTAATTCTCTCAGAATGATTTCAGAATAATGCCTCTATTTTTATAAACTGCTTCATTGACTCATGGTTATCTGTGTTCAGATGGTAACATTGCACATGTGTCTTACATGCACCAAATAAGCATGATGGCTAATATTCTTTGAACACTGCTTTATACAATCATTATACCAAATGCTCACGTTTGTTTACATTAACTCTTTAAATAGTCCTGGCAGAGGAAATGCTAATATAAGTATTTTCTTTTTATTTTTTTCTTATTTAGTATTTTCAAAATGGGCAGACATATAACCTGAAGTCCAACTGATAATTTTTAACTTCTACTACTAGGTTGAGGTTGCAAAAATAAAAAAACCCATAAAAAAACACTTTTTTTTTTTTTTTTTTTTTTGCATTCGCACAGGGGTATTAGGGGCTTAGGTTGGGTGGCAGTTCCATTTGGTGAGCTTTAGCTTAGGGAGGATCTGATCCCTGTTAACGCACTGAGAAATTAAGAATCATAAAATTCTGGAAAGGATCTATGGGATTATATAACACATTGGTTTCTTAAGCTGAGTGCATGTGGATATGTCAAATAGGATTATACAGGTTCAAAGGTCATTGTCCTGCCTCTCTAAATATATTCATTTCAGACCATAGTAATTCTTATCCTTTTGTGCTTTAAGTATAACAAAAAATTTCCCTTATAATTTGTGATTAAAATGCACATTTTATTTTGTTCATAGGATGATAAAGACCTAATATTTATGTATTTTAAGGAATACTGAAACAATAGAATTTATTAGTCTATCTAAAAAATGTAAATAGCTTCAGTTAATTAGGCCTTTTTCTCCCCCCCCCCTCCTCCTCTTTTTGAGACAGAGTCTCCCTGGAGTCCCAGCTGTCTTGGAACTCTCTATGTAGACTAGGCTGGCCTTGATCCCACAGAGATCCACCTGCCTCTGCCTCCCCAGTGCTGGGATCAAAGGTGTGCACCACCACACCAGGCCTTATAATTGGCTCTTTATTACGAGTGTTGATATTTTTGCTCTGAACAAATTTTTTACCATTTCTTAATAGTACACAGTCCAGGGCTAGAGAGATGGCTTAGCAGTTAAGAGCACCGACTACTCTTGCAGAGGATCAGGGTTCGATCCCCAGCACCCACATGGCGGCTGAGAACTGTCTGTAACTCCAATTCCAGGAGAACTCCAGTTCCAGGGGAATCCGACACCCTTTTCTGACCTCCGCAGCGGCATTGCACGACATGGATGCACAGACCTGCATGCAGACAGTACATTCATACACATAAATAAATAAAATAAAAATAAAAATAGTACACAGTCCAGACTTGAGAGATATCCAAGTACTTAATAGTGCATGCTGCTCTTGCAGAGGACCCAAATTCAGTTTTCAGCACCCACATCAGGACACAGCTACCTGACCCCAGCAGATCCATTGTCTTCTTCTGGCCTCAGCAGGTTACCAGTACTCTTGTATTCATACCCATGCACAGTCATGCATACATATACATGATTGAAATGAAAATCTTTTTTTTAAAAAAGTAAGTCTTTAAAACTTTATTTATTTTAATTATTTTTTGTGTGTATGAATGTACTGTCTGCATGTAGGTTTGTGCACCCGTGTCGTGCAATGCCTCGGAGTTCAGAAGAGGGCATCAGATTCCCCTGGAACTGGTGTTAAAGATGGTTCTCAGCTGCCATGTGGGTGCTGGAGATTGAACCTGGGTCCTGTGCAAGAGCAGTCGGTGCTCTTAACCGCTGAGCTATCTCTCCAGCCCTAAAAGTTATTTTTTAATATGAATTGTATAGTTGGTTTTCTTTTAATGTCAGAAATGCTATAACCATAGTAAACCTTAGTGTCTGTGTTTTCCTTGCTGAGTTATACACATTTCTGCACTTTCATAGTAATTTGTTCACCAGTTTCTATTTCTATATAAGCAAATGAAATAATTGATTACTGTAGTAAAGTGTTACTTTACTGTTCCAGGGATACTGTCCCTCGTGGATTGTTGTTAGTAGTTTTGTTGTTATGAATAGCAAAGCTGATAAAGTGTGTTTTCATATCTCTGGTTATTAAGATTTTATGCAATTTAGTTGTTAAAGTGTATACTTAGTGTTTATTATATTCTAAAGCTGTCATTTGATTTGGGATTCTTGCATTAATTTTTAGTCAAGACCATTTTGTACACACAAAAAAGTTTGGGATTTTAATAGAGATGACTGAGTAAGCTAAAAGATTACCTGAAGAAATATGTTTCTTTACTGACATACTTTAAACAACTTAAGAATGTGGGTGACTGATTTGAAAATACTGTCTTTATAGATAAGTAGTTTAAGATATTTAATTTTTGTTTCACAACTCTTAAGTAATTTCATCTTTTGCTCATAAGGTTGAATATCGATTTTCCTTTTCTGTAATTCTACTTTAACAATAAAATTTTTTTATTTTAGACAGATTTGAGAACAATTGGCAAGAAATTCCTTCCCAGTGACATCAATGGTGGAAAGGTAGAAAAGGTAAAGAAAGTTCTTAACTTCCTGAATTTTGCCAACTGTTGTACAAATAGGAGTGTGTACTAAATGACTAAAATAAAAAGAGGCAGCAAGAATGCAAGATTGTTATGGTGCCTTTCTGCAAATCTAGAAAGTTAAGAAAAGGTGAATTTAGTGACTTTTATTTATTTTTTATTTTTTTATTTTTTTTGAAGTTATGTTTTAATCATTACAGGAAGAATAACATCATATACAGTGTACATACACACAAATGTGAAGAAAAGAATGATCACATATTTCAAATTGTTTTTCAAAGCACTCAATCATCCCCATTATTATTTTACCCCATTTTGAGAACTTAAGAATACATTTTCTTTTTTTTAATTAATTTATTTATTTTAAGGGATTCTACAATACAGTGACACAGTTGTTTGCAGATAGCATTGATGTCACTCATTAAGTCATACAATCAGGTAATTGGTGCATTTTGCAAGTATCTATGTCCAAATTTTGAACAACCCAAGGTTCCCGTAGACCAGTTGGAGAAGCTTGTATGCACAGACATGTTGATCAATCAGGAGTCCAGACTATATTCCTGTAGTCTCATGATTCACCCCTATCTCTCCACAGCCCTTACAATCTACCACGCCTCCTCTTCCGCAGTTTGTTCCCTGGGCTTTGGGAAAGGGTCACAAGTGGGTGAGAAGAAAACAGTCTTAATTTCTTTGGAGTTGTCATTTTGGACTCCAGTCTATTCAGGTTGTTTCCCTTCATGGATTGACAGCTTTCCCAGTGATACCCTTTTTAGTCATATTAACAAAGCACAAGCTATTGGATGTACAGGCATTTAAGCAGTACCACTTATTATGTCAAGCTAAGCTGTGAGCATAGACACAGATGCTTGGATGGCATGCTAATCCGCAAACTGTGGTTTCTCTATAAAGAGTGACACGTTCTTACTGTGGCTCACAACATCGCCCAACCACCAGAGGACACAAGCTTGTGGCATCCGCTGTGAGTTATTCTTCCAAGGAGAGAGCCAATAGCCAAATAGATTTGGGATATATATAGACACTTGGCTGCCACTGTTGCACAGTATCTCCAGGCTGTTGAGGTGTAGCTGATATTGACGGAGGAGTCTTGCTTGTCTCAGGGAGCCCAATATTTTGCTGTATTGCTTTAGTGGCCTTTGGTAACGCTCTCTAGCCTTTGCAGAGGCCAGTTGTACACTAGCAAGTGACGTCTCATAACATTTTTCATGCTCACACCAGGTCTTCGACAACAGGGACTTACTGCCTTTCTCCTTGCATATATACAAATATAATACTAAAGTCTCTTTAAGTAGTTCATATAATTAATACAAGAGAGCACTGGTAGCAGCAATGGATTATTCTGGCAAGGAGATGCTAGCCAGGGGACCCAAGACCCCCCCAAAAAGGTTAAGGCTTATTGCCTGAATTTAGTGACTTTTAAACACTAAAAATTTTGTTCAGAAATTATAAATACGTGTATTTACTTTGCATGTGGATTTGTCCCATTATCAAAGCACCTATAGTACCTTTTGCCTATGCTTTTATTTTAGCTTCCTTAATAAGCTGCTATTAAGTTTATCTAATAAACTTATGAATATAAAAATGCAAAATTACCAGAAAATTAGGGATTTGGCCAAGATTCCCATTCAGCTGTTGCTGTCATTGTATTGTTATATGGGCCTTCCTGTTGTGTGAGAATCTTTCAGTGATCTTGCTTTTTAATTACAGAAACACCTTGAGATATCCAGATAGTGGTGATATTTCCTTACACTTTTCTGTTTAGGTTTCTTCTTTTTATTTCATTCACAATAATGTAAATTGTGTCAGTAAAGAGTTTAATAAGTTCTCTTGGTCATTTTTTGAACTATTAGGGAATATTATAATTTAAAGAAGTATTTTCAGTGTGCATGTCTTATTTGAATAGTCTCAGTTTTTAACACTCATGTTTAAATAGCCATTGGACCTCAGATATTTTCAAATCTCAATGTTTTTAAAAGTTTTTTCATGTAGCTACATTTTTTTTCACTGTATTTTTCTATTGTTTTTTCACTAAGTGATAAGGAACATAATGAAGCATTCCTAATCTACTCTAGTTTTTGAGGCAAATACTCAAAGAGGGTTCTACAGCCCACTTCATTTTAAGGTCTGACAACACCCTTTGTGAACAGACTTTAATTCTGTTTTAATCTAATTTCTTGTGCTGTATTAGACTCCATAATGCTGTCTTTATATTCTCTCAGGGGAAATGGAGAACATCTGATTACTTTCCACTGTAGACAATTCTTGGATTTGTCATTTAGGTTTCTTCTTGCTGAATCCATCTGTATTAGTTTCTTTTCTGTTGCTACAACAAAACACCATGACCAAGGCAACTTATATCACCAGGGTGTGAGCTGAGTGCTAATTTCCCTGGAGTTCTGGTTCTTCCAAGAAGCAGAAAAGAATTTAATGCCTAAGGAGAAATGAAGTAAGGACTCAGAAAGGTGTGAAATCAGGTTGTTATTGAGACAGACAATAAAGAGCAAGAGCTCTTAAAGACACCTTGTCAGGTGGGGTCTCCAGAGCTGGTAGACTACCAAGTGACTTCCTAGCTGGTTATTTTTTAGGGTTCATAGGTTTTTCTCTTCTTTGTTTCCCTTTTCCCACACTTCATATTTTGGTCCATATGGCCCTGGAAAGGAGAGAGATAACTAACAGACATTCTTGTCTGACTGATGCCCTTGTCAGGCTCGTAGTCTTATTTTATGGTGTATGGCCTGGTTTTGACACATTCTCAGAATTAAGTTAGGATGTTTCTTCCTTCTTTCAGGCCTTTGCCCTAACTGCTTACCCTCAGCTAACTCCTAGCATTCCCTACTCTCAGGACATGATCAGATTTCTATCTGAGGGTCACAGTAGCAAAGACAGAGACTTCTGGCTTCTTCAGGCGGGACAGGGTCACAGTTAGGAGTCCTGAGAAGGAGGTTCTCTTAGAGGTCAGAAGTTGGTAATGATGACTCTTCTGGCTGATTCAGGCAAAGCAGGGAGTCCTGGGTGGATGAATGTTCAGGGCCCATCTAGTGGGTTTTGATAAAATTTAGATGATGGTATAGATTTAGGACAGAGGACAACCATTTGTCCTGAAGTGAGTTCTTAGTATATGCTATGTGGGTGCAGTAACATCTAACATATGAGAAGCAAGATTATGAGGCCAATTATAATCCCTATTGTTAGAATAGTTAGAGACTTCTGAGACAGCATTGCCTTTATTGGCAGAGGAAACTAGGCAAGAAAACCATCTAAAGAATCCACAGCATGCCTTGTTATAAAAGACATCTTTGCTACCTTTATCTACTTTTAGTTGAAGGTGATGAAGAACACCATTATTTGGTCTAGGAGATTGAGGAGTTTCTTATCAGCCAGCTCAAAATCAGTAGCTGGCCATTGGGTTATTGGTACATTAACCTCATGAGAAACACTGAGGGATGTTAGTGAGGAGAATGGTTCTACATCATTAATATAGGTTTTATTTAAAGCAGTGAAGTATGGTACAGTTGACTGATTGGTGCACCAAAGTTCTGTTTAAGGAAGCTGATGGTCAAAGATTGCACATGAAAAACCAGTGATACAAACTATATTCTTGGCTGTGTCCTCCCAACAGTAAATGCCCTTGTCCATATACCAGACATCGTTCTTGGTGGGAGCAGACAGTAAGGGCCAATTTTAAGTGCAGTTGGGATTTAATTGTTTTTGTGGGCATAGCTAAAGTCCACTTTCCAATTGACAGTCTGAGAGGGAAATATAATCCTATTGAGTCTTATACAAGAATGGCCAGTGAATGTCCCATAGGCATTACTCTAGAGTTATTAATGGGCCTAGACCTTTGAGTTTAAAAGCAGGATATTTAGTAGCCCAAGTTAGTTGGGGAACCTGTGCCCTTAGGATACAGGAAGATGTATTATAGTGGTATGAGGTTATCTTCCATAGAGCAGGAGTTCCATAATTAGAAAAGATATTTTTAGAAATGGATTCTACATTTAAGAGTGTGGGCCAGTGACCCATAGCCAATTTGGATCGCATCTCCCTGCTGGGTCTGAATACAAGCTCTTTCCCATGAAGTTATAGTAGCATATTTTTGAAGAACGAACCTCATGGATATTATATTATCCATTCTTCTAAGCCTGAGTTCTCTTTTGTTATACTGTCATATCCCTTCCCCTCTGTTTGGAACCAACACTATGACCCATTTTGGGGAGGGAATCTTTTTTGGGGGAAGTGCCTATTTGTGTTTGGCCCATTCTAGTTGTCCTACAAATTAGAAGACTATGCCTAGGTCTCTGTTGTTCCTCGGGGGAAGATCGTCTGTTGGGTTTTTGGGTAAGGAATTAAGGGGCTTCTCCTGGCCCCTAACTTTGCTATGGACAGATTTGGGACCGCCACCAACTAAAGTGACTCTGTTGTGAAGGAAACAAAATTGAGAAATATCCCATTGAGGAGTTAAGATGGTGGAGACAATTCCCAGGTAAGCGATGGTCTGGGTATGTCAGAGTGCTTCCCAGTTCCATCCAGCCCACATGGTAAGGGCAGCCTTGGAGGGTGCATGAGCGCACCAAATTACTCCTTGTAATTGGAAAATTTCATAATCAGTCCAGAAAGGCAAAATAAGTAGTTCTGGGAGCATTGTTTTACATTACAGTGAACTTCACATTGCTTCTCAGTGTAACATTCCAACATCTACCTCCCTCTGAGGGTTGGCCTGGAATACAATCAGGTAGCTGTTCTTGGGGGATTGCCTACCATACCGATGGCGACACCAGCTTGGGACCTAATAACTGCTGTTTTCAAAACAGGCATCAGCCAGGAAGGGATTTTATAGGGTTGTCTTAATAGGGCCCTGGTCAAGATAGGAGAATTTCTCTGAAAAGTATTCCCCTCTGTAAAGATCCGAGGTAGTTTTATTTGTTCCTGTTAAGGGGCTATCAAAAAGCAGGAGTAAAGCAATGAACTTGTGTAGGTCCCACACCTCGTATTGGTAGTATTGAATGTGTAATGATGTTATTAGAGTTTGGTGCACACCAAACACACTTTGATCAACCATTCTCTGGTTTCTGGTTCAAGAACTTGGGTTCTGGGGAGGGCATAGGGGTCACTGCCCAGGAAGGTTTTAAATAAAAAGAAAGTGAATATTATAGTAAAAAGTATATAGCCCAGAAAACAGCAACTATTTCCAGATGTGTTCCATGTAAAGAATACTTGGTTAGTGGTGTGTGTGTGTATGTGTGTGGGTGTGTGTGGCAACAGTATAAAGTCCTAGTAACAGGGCTGTAGTAAGGAGGCTAAACCAAGAAAACAAGAATGAATATGTGTGTGTGTGTGTGTGTGTGTGTGTGTGTATGTGTATATGTGGGGGTTGTGAAAACGTGAGCAACAGTAAAAGGTTTCTAAATGTGTAACAACCAAAAATTAACTCAAATCAAATGTGTAGACCAGGCTGGTCTCTGCCCCCCAAATGTTGAGATTAAAGGCATATGCTACTAGACCCCCAACTATATTTTTAATTTTTATGTGAAGAATTAAATNGGAAATTGAAGAAGAGCAAATATTGTCCGGTTGTCGCGGTGTGTGGGGTTTCACTCGAGGGCAAGAATACTTCTGTGAAATGGGGGATTTTGGATAAAGAGAATTAATGGGCTTCTCAGGGCCCCAAAAGTACTAGTAATAACAGTAGGGAAGAAAGACGAAGTATGTTGGAACACAGTCGCAACACAAGACGAAATTGACACTTTTGGTGGAAAAGAAACAAAAAAATTAGAGAAAATAATCCCATTAGAGGAGATGTTAAGGAAATTGGTGGTGTGAAGAGAGACGAAAATTCCCAGGTAAGGCATAAATGGTCCTGGGTAGTCATTGTGGCTGTCCCAGTGCGCAATGCACAGACGCAACAACAGATGTTAACTGTGCGGCAAAAGTAACTATTGGCGGTAGTGGGCAAGTACACCAAACGCAACTTAGCACCTAAAACTCCTTAGTAGTGTGTGGAAAAAAAATTTACAGCATCAGTCCCGACAGAAGAAGTAGGGGCAAAATGAAAGTAGTATTCATGTGATCAAGTTGGATTGTTGATAGCATTCGTTTACATAATGAACTTACACATTGCTTCTCAGTGTAACATTCCAACATCTACCTCCCTCTGAGGGTTGGCCTGGAATACAATCAGGTAGCTGTTCTTGGGGGATTGCCTACCATACCGATGGCGACACCAGCTTGGGACCTAATAACTGCTGTTTTCAAAACAGGCATCAGCCAGGAAGGGATTTTATAGGGTTGTCTTAATAGGGCCCTGGTCAAGATAGGAGAATTTCTCTGAAAAGTATTCCCCTCTGTAAAGATCCGAGGTAGTTTTATTTGTTCCTGTTAAGGGGCTATCAAAAAGCAGGAGTAAAGCAATGAACTTGTGTAGGTCCCACACCTCGTATTCGTAGTATTGAATGTGTAATGATGTTGTTAGAGTTTGGTGCACACCAAACACACTTTGATCAACCATTCTCTGGTTTCTGGTTCAAGAACTTGGGTTCTGGGGAGGGCATAGGGGTCACTGCCCAGGAAGGTTTTAAATAAAAAGAAAGTGAATATTATAGTAAAAAGTATATAGCCCAGAAAACAGCAACTATTTCCAGATGTGTTCCATGTAAAGAATACTTGGTTAGTGTTGTGTGTGTGTATGTGTTGGTGTGTGTGCAACAGTATAAAGTCCTAGTAACAGGGCTGTAGTAAGGAGGCTAAACCAAGAAAACAAGAATGAGTGTGTGTGTGTGTGTGTGGTGTATGTGTATATATTATATAGTAATATATATTATATATATGTATAATTTATATCTCTCTCTTTCTCTTTCTGGCTCAGAGGCTACTCGTCTAGGTTTCATTTGACTGTTTCTTGAACAATAGTGACAGGTCCTCTAGTGGCTGAGAGGAGTTAGGGTCAGCTCCTGACAAGGCATCATCAGACACTTAAGGTGGAACTTGTATATAGTGCCATTTCTTTATTCTGGTGTGATGAATCCAAGAATCTACACCAGTCACCTTGACAGCTATTAGAATAGACAAAATGACAGGATAAGGGCCATTCCAGTTGGGACTCAGGGTAGGGTGTCTCCTTATTAGAGCTAGGTCTATAAGACAGTACAGGGGAAACCTTGTGTTGCTTCCTTCAGGAGTTCCCTAAGTTCTGAAAGAATCTGTTGGTGAGCAATATATTAGTCTGGTGGTCTCAGGATCATGCAGCACACCTCTTAAGAGGAAAGACCTACCATATAAAGCTTCCAAAGGGGTTAGTCCCAGTGGCCAGGGGATGTTCTCAATTGTGTCAAGGCCAAAGGTAGTACAAGGGACCTGGGCCTTAAGAGACATGATTGTTCTTAGTCAATTTTCACATCCTTTAACTATTTGAATTGCAACATCTAATATTCCCTGTCCCATTAACATCCTTTTTGTTAGCTGAATAGATTTTTTTTTTTTTGTCTCCAGATGGTAGTTGATGGAGGGATTTTAAAATTTCCCATTGTAAAGATTGAGGCAGCCATGGATGTCCTTTGGCGGCAACCCATCATCCATGAAAATCTAGACTGCAGCTATATCCTTGGGCCTCCATTAGCTTAGAAGGGGTATAATGTGGCCTCTCTGTGGGCAAGAGGGAATCCTCCCAAAAGAGAGGACTCTTGCAGAGTCTGCCAAATGGGTCCCTAGAATTAGTGGATCTCCTACTCTCTGGTCCCACTGGCAATGCATCACTGCCACCTTCTCAGGGAGCAGGACTGCCTCTGGAAAATCCAGAATTCCCTTAGAGTGGTTGATAGGAGTTCCTGACATTGTCAGTAGTCCCCTCTCTTTCCAGATGGCTGTATGAGCATGTAAGACCAAGTTAGCATATGTAACGTCTGTAAAATGACTCTTCCCTTGCTATGATTCAGAGCTTTGTCAGGGCTGAGAGTCCTGCTCTCTGGGGGCTGCCATTAGCCGGGACAGGGTTAGCTTTAAGATCTCAAATTCCGTTACCATAGCATATCCCACTCTCTGGGTTCCATCCTGAACCGAGTGAGCTCCTGTCAGTAAACAATTGGGAGATCAGGGTTTTTCAAAGGCTTGTTTTTGAGGTCTGCTGTAGCAGCATAGGTTTCTAATAGTATCTCATAGCAGGAATGTTCATGGCTCTTCCCCTCAGGGAGGAAAATAGAGTTGAGGGAAGGACAGACCTTAAGGGTCACTTCAGGACCTTCCATAAAAAGAGTCTGGCAACTTACCATCCTGCTGTCTGACACCTTACCATTGTGCTGTCTGACACCTTACCATTGTGCTGTCTGACAGCCATAAATGTCCATTTGAATTAAGTATTCCCCTGATGTCATGAGGGGTATGTACTCCATTTATGTGCCTCAGGGACCAGAAGTCCCACAGCTGCTGTTGTCCTTAGGCACACTTTAGAAATGGACTCTACCTCCTTACTAAGGTATCCCAGTGGCTGGAGTGTGAGGTTCAGCATCCCCAAAACAATTCCCTTTGTTTCAGTTACATACAGGGAAAAGTGGTGCTGATTAGCAATCCCAAGGCACGAGCCCAAGTTAGTGCTACCTTAAGTTGTTAAAAGAATGGTGAAGCTTTAGGTTCCCATGTGAGAGGAACTGAGGGGCATTTCGGAGCCCCTTTGAAAAGCTGGTACAATGGTTTGGCCAATTCTGAATCTAGGAATTTTGTTGCCCCAAGGAGGCCCTCAGTTACTTTATAGTTTGAGGGAATAGAATGGGTTGGACCTGTTCAGAGCTTAGGCTGCATTTCCCTTCTAGCATCATCCCTAGATATGTAACTTGGGATTGGCATAACTGAATCTTTTCCTTGGAGACCTTTCCTTGTGGTTAAGAAGTAAAGGAGGGATTCTTTTGTTTGAGAGATTCTGTCGCCTGGCAAAGCAATGTCATCCACGTCTTAGAGGAGGGTAGTATGGGGGCTTGAGCAGTCCCTGAGGTCCAAATAGATGGCTATTTCTAAATTCTTGGGGTGAAATAGTCCAGGTGACTTGTCTAGCTTTTCAAGTCAAAGCTAAAAATCAAAAAAGAGGTTGGCTATCAGGGTGTAGGGGAATACAAAAGAAAGTTTTATGCTTTTTGATCTTTTTGAGACAGGGTCTCCCTGTTGCCACAGCTAGTTTCTGGAACTCACTATGTAGACCAGGCTGGCCCAGTTCTCTTAGAGATCCACCTGCATCTGCCTCCTGAGTGCTGAGATTAAAGGCGTGGGCCACCACACCTGACAAACATTTAAAAATCTAAGACAAAGTAGTAAGTTGTCCCCCCCAGATCTGAAGGGGGCGGGTGTATAATAATTGGGTATTACAGTTTGAAGAGGGACTATAGCCTCATTAATTAGTCAGAGATCTTGTACCAGTCCCATTTGTTAGGCTCCTTCAAGACTTCTAAGATAGAGGAATTATAGGGAACATTCTTCAAGAGTCCCTGCCTTTTAAGAGTTAGGATATTGGGCTTGAGTCTCTTTGTTACTTCAGGTTTGACTGGATATTGCTTCTGATGGACTTCAGGTTTGACTGGATATTGCTTCTGATGGACTTCAGGTTTGAGTGGATATTGCTTCTGATGGAGAAAATAGGTGGGGTCCTTTAGATATATTTGAACAGGTGCTTCCTATTCAGTGAGTTCCACATTAATTTCTGTTAGAGGTAAGCACTGAATTCCTCCAAGGCTTAGGGTAAGTTCTACTTGGCAGTGGGAAAGAATATCCCCTTCTAATAGAGGCATTTGTGTTTCTGGAACTATAAGATAGGAGTGGTAGAAGATGTGGTCCTCCCATAAGCAGGCAAGAGGCTTAGTAAAATATCTCTTTAGAGCCTGGCCTGATATGTCCCTAAAGACTGCCAAATTATCAGATCAAGATGTGCAGTGAAAGGTAGCACTGAGAATCTCACTCCTGTGTCTGTTAAGAAATCCATGGTATACTGTGCCACTTTCACACTGACGTAGCAGTCTGGACCAGTTAGTCCAAAGTCATGCCTTGTTCTCTCAGCAGCTTTTGCAGTTTTCAACAGGTATCTGTTGTTGAGTAGGTGACAAATTTTTCCTTTAGAAGGACCTTCTCCTCCATGCACTCAGGAGTTTTATATTAGCTTATTTCCAGATTGCTTCCCTGAATCTTTGGACAAAAGTAATGGGAGACTCATGGTCCCCCTAATTGAGAGGCTTTATTTGGCCTTAGTTAAGGCTCTCCTGGGATGGCCATTTTCCCACATCCCTCTAGAGAGTGTGAGGCAAAGCCCCCTAGCAAAAAAAGATGAGACTCTCTTAAAATTTGGGGGAATCTAATATTATCCATTATTTAAGTAGGCATCTGAATGGTGATTTTGGAGTGATCTTGGAGCCATCTTGTCCCATCTGTAATGAGATGGAGGAGGAAAAAGATAGGGACGTCCTGGTCAGGTTTGCCCTTTTCCTTCCCCACAGTCTCTGGCTTACCTGGAAGGATAGCTCCAGTCTGCCCATTCGGGGAGCAATTATTGTAGTCTAAGCATGTCCAGAGGGGGTCTTGGCCTGGGTCTTGGGAATTCTGCAGGAATTCCCAGGGATCCATTTTCACAAAAAAAGGGGGCAAAGTGGATATGGTAGATATCTGCAAGAAGTGCATTAGTCACAGTGATAGTTGTCCTCCTAGTCTTAGTTCCCTGCCAGAAACGAGACTGTCTGGGGATGGTGTCCCAAGTGGTATAAGCTAGGAAACTTGGAGATTGGCATTGGGGAACAGTGCGATCAAAAGATGGGGTGCAGAAAGGACAGCCTAAATAGGTCAAATCTAGGAGTAAGATGTCTCAAGTGAAGTGGGGGCGGGGAAGTCTGCCTCATAATGAGGTCTCGGGCACAGATGAATTCTGTTCTGGGATAGAGGGGATACCCTGACCTGAGGAACAAAGGAATTTTCCCTACCACTTGGGGTTACTATCCCAGATTCCCCTTTGGATCTTTGAGTCCCATCTCAGTATAGGAATAGTGGTACAAAACCCCACTGAGGTACCCCCTTTTATTGGGGGGGGGAAATCTCTGTTGAGTCAAATGAGATCAAGTTGCCTTGTCTCTCAGACTTGGTCCCCTACACTTACTAACTCCCAATTTAGAGGCTGGAGCTGGCTGGGAATTAGACCAAGCTAAGCCTTCTAGGGGTGGGACACAATTGGCGTTGGGGTGCTGGAATCAATAACAGTACTTCCTGATTTCCATTTTCTGCTTCTCAGCCAGTTATATAGACCTTAACTGAGAATGTTTTTCAGTTTCCCCATACTGGCCATCACGGATGTCACCAGGGTGTGAACTGAGGGCCAATTGCAGAATTGAATTGCACAAGAAGAAATGAGATAAAGAATTGACTGCCCAGGGAGGAATGAAGTAAAGACTCAGAAAGGTATGAAAGCAGGCTGTTACTGAGGGAGAGAGTGAAGAGCTAGAGCTAATGATATCCTGTTGGGTGGGATCTCCAGAGCCAAGGACCATAAGTGACTTTTGCCCTGGATCTTCTATGGGGCCCTTAGGTTTTTCTCTCCTTTGTTTCCCTCTTCCCACACTTTTGGCCCATATGGCCCCAGCAAGGACAGAGATAACTTAAACAGACATCCTTGTCAGGCCAATAGTGTTATTTTTGGTGTACAGCCTTGTTTTGACACATTCCAGAAGTTAAGTGGGTACTCCCCAACCCCCTGCCTCCTTTGCTCTTCGCCCTGTCTATCCTTTAGCTAACTCCTAACACTAATAGAAGGAAGAGTTTATTTGGCTTATAGTTCCAGAAGGATTAGAGTGTATCATGGTGGGAGGGATGACGACAGAGGTGGCTGGAGCAGAAAGATGAGCACTTACATCTTCAAGCAGGCACAAGTGTCAGAGAGAGAGACTGTAAATCCAGCAAGACTTAGACTTAAGAACTCTCAAAGCCTGTCCTCTGTGAAGTGCAACCTCCAGACTGACCACACCTTCAAAAGGTTTTATGACCCTCCCCAAACAATGCATGAAACTGGGGACTAAGTGTGCAAATACTTGGAGCCTATGGGGGACATTTGTATTGAAACTACCACATTCTGCTCCCTGGTTCTCACAGGCTCATGATCATATTGTATTGCAAAATGCATTTAGTCCAAACTTAAAAGTCCCCATAGTCTTTAAAAATCTCAACATTATTCAAAAGTTCAAAGTCTCTTCTGAGATTCAAGGTAATCTCAAACTTGTAAGCTCCTGTAAAATCAAGAGACAAATTACATACTTCAAACTTACAATGGAACAAAATGGAGGACTGGGGGCATAGTCAGGAAATAAGGAACCAAACAAGGCTGAAACCCAGGAGGACAGAAAAATCCTGCAGCTCTGTGTCTGATGTGTGGGATTTTCATTCCATTAGAGGCTTAATCCCTTCAGCTTTGTTGCATGCAACATAACATCTTTCTCTTGAGCTAGTACCACTTCCTCTATACAGCTCTCCTTGGAGGTGTCTCATGGCTCTAGCATCTCTGAGCACCTTGGGAGTCTCTGCTGCTAACCAGGCTTCACCTTATAGCTTCACGCAATGGCTTCTCATGATCTCTTTGCCTCTCAAAGCTTTCTTTATGCAGGGAATCCCCTGCTGCATGTTGCTTGGACTCTGAAATCATGGAAGAAGGATCCCTTACTGTTACCGTCCACTGTTGCCGGCAGCTGAAACCAGCCAGCCCTCCTGGGGTCGTGGGTATTTTTTGTGGGGTCCCCTTGGCAGGAAAACATAAGGAAGCTGATGGCTTGCAGAGATGAGAGACAAAGAGAAGTTTCCCAAATCCACAGCAGCTTTATTGAACAGGGGCAGTGATTATATAGTAGTCTTAGGAGAAGGCAGAACAAAGGGTTTGGTGAAGCTTTACAATTACATAGGTTACTGATGGGTCACAACTCATACATTAATCAGAACTCATTATCTATTTCATGATTGACGGGGTACAGAGCACACAGGGTAGGAAACTAAAACATCACAAAGTTTAGTTAGGAAATGAACTTTCTTTGAAGTAAAAATGTAGAAATCTTAAGATAACCTTTGTTGAGGAAATAACATTTAAGGAAAAAAGGAACATCAATAGTTTTTTTGACATGATCAGTTTCTACTTTTAACTCCTGATTACAAGTCATAATTGAAAATTTACAGCACACCGAGTAGTAATTACTATGTTATAGTACAGAGTTATTTACTAGCAGATATTGGCCTTATATCTCTATCCTAAATCTAGAGTAAATATATCTTAATATCCTAAGGTTAATAGTTTTTTTTAAGTTTTTATTAAAGTAAAAACCTTATTCCTATAACATCCTAAACTACTTATTAGTTTTTTTTAACTCTAACTGCTAATCTAAAGTTTAAATCTCTGTTGGAAACTAAGAGCCGTTTTACTGCCTGATCCTGCTAACAGTTTTGTTTTTGTAAGAGTAATTGGCTGGTGTAAAGTAATTTATCTTTTGTCTAGCTTTGCTGGGAGTGTCAGGACTCAGACATTCAGTGGCTGCATAGAACTAGGAAAACTGTTTAACCTGTTTCTTTATTTAAATAGAGAAATGGGATTGAAGAATCTTTTTATTTTAAAGAGGAGTTTTTACTTTATTTTAGGTGAAATGATATTCTGTTTTTATTACACATATCACTGGGACTTGTTTTTCTATAGACACAGTCATATATAATTGTTCTGTTTTCCAATTTGTCATAGGTCTTTACATTGTAATGTATATTGCAAGAGAGGTCTGTTTCTTACTAAGACTTACAGGAATTTCTTGCTGCCAGGAAAAAGCCCTGTGCCCAAGAGAGGCATTTTAATTGCCAGTTACTGGCACATTCAAAT